>JAJIBD010023205.1:0-367686 GCA_021461705.1 Cryptotis parvus | reverse complement strand
TATATATATATATTTGCTGCATACTGTTCTAAAGGAATCCAGTATTTCCAACATCACTTACGTGCTTCAAGTTTTCTGTGACACATGCAAAGCAACATGTGTTTGTGTAAAATTGCACATAGATTCATAGGTTTATATACGTAAAGTTTAGATAACCATAATTTTTACTGAGTTGATGAAGTATTTGCAGTCTCACTTGATCACTTGATCACTTGAATCCCGTTATTCATCGATTTGCTCGAGCGGGCACCAGTAACATTTCCATTGGACCCTATCACGTGCCAATGTAGCCCAATGGCATCTGGTTGATTCAGGAATATGAAGAGCCTCAAACTGTTCCTTCAGGGTCTTTTCAAGGAAGTCTGACCATCTTGTAGGTGGGCGACCACGTGGTCTTTTGATATCCCGTGGGATCCAGTCAGTAATGGCTCTAGTCCAGCGGTTGTCTCCAAATCGCATTACATGTCCAGCCCATCTGATTTTCGATGCCTTGGCAAATGAGACAGCATCCCTGATTCTGGAATAGCGACGGAGGTCAGAACTCCGATTCCTTCTCTCACTTGAGTGAGGCGTGATATTCCAAGCATAGCTCTTTCGATTCCTCTCTGGGAGACCTGAATAGCATTCTCATCCTGCTTTCGTAGGGCCCAGGTCTCTGAGGCATATGTTAATGCAGGGAGAACAGTGGAGTCAAAGAGATGTGCCCGGAGCCGGAGGTTCTTTGTCCTTTTAGCTATTTCTTCGATGCCTTTGAAGGCATTCCATGCTGCTCTCTTCCTCCTGCGCAGCTCAGGTTTTAGGTCGTTCATCATGTTGATTTCTCGACCTACATACACATAACTGCTGCATTCAGAGATGTTTGTTCCATTGAGAGTGAATGGGGCCTCTGGAACTAGTTCATTCTTCATGGACATAGTTTTCTTTAGATTCAGCTGTAGACCTATCTTTCCACATTCTCGGTCAAAGTCAGCCAGTACTTGTGCTGCTTGGCTAATGTTTGGTGTTATTAGAACGATGTCATCAGCGAAGCGGAGGTGGTGTAGTTGCCGACCATCTATCTTCACTCCCATTCCTTCCCATTCTAATTGTTGCATGATGTTCTCGAGGGTGGCGCTGAAGAGTTTTGGTGAAATGGTATCACCCTGTCGAACCCCTCTTTTCACATTAATGATCACTTCTTTGTAGAATGGTGAGATCCTGGTGGTGAATCCGTAATACAGCTCATGAAGGATCTTGATGTATTGGGTTTGAACACCCCTGTTTGGCTAGGGCTTCGATGACTGCTTCAGTCTCCACAGAATCAAAGGCTTTCTGTAAATCAATGAACGTGAGACAGAGTGGCGTCTTGTACTCCCTACAAACCTCAATGAGCTTGGTTACTGTGTGGATATGGTCGATTGTGCTGAATCCTTTCCGGAAGCCTGCTTGCTCGCATGGTTGTCCTTCATCTAGTGTTCTGCTAATCCTGTTCAGGATGACTCCTGTAAACAGCTTGTAGATGACAGACAACAGGCAGATGGGGCGATAGTTGCCGATGTCGTGAATGTCTCCCTTCTTGAACAGTAGAACTGTCCTGCTGGTTTTCCATTGGGAGGGCATCTTGCATTCGGACAGGTGGCATGTGAACAGCCGAGCTAGTGTATTGGTAAGTACCGATGGCAGATTCTTCAGGTGTTCGGGTCTGACTTTGTCTGGGCCTGGTGCTGTTCCCTTCTTTACTGACGAGATGGCATGTCGGATTTCAGAAGGGAGAACGTTGGGAATGACATATCCATCCTGTGGAATTTGGTATGTGGGCAGGTGGACGTGGCTATCAAAGAGATTTGAGTAGAAGTCATGGATAATCTTCTCCATTGCCTTTCTGGAAGATGTGATCGATCCATCAGGGCGTCGGAGGGCAGTCATCTTGGTCTTATAGTTGGCAAAGGAAAGGCGGGCAGTGCGAATACTTTTCCCGGCTTCTGCTGCATCTTCCAGTATTTTGCTCTTCTGTGTTTGAGGTCTTCTTTTATCGCTTCTCTGCACTGTTTAGCAAGCTTGGATGTTAGCATTTGGTCTCCTGATGCTCGCGCCTTGCCACGTTGGTGAACGAGCTTGAGAGTTTCTGAAGATAGGCGTCCTTTTGTGTCTTTCTCTCTCAGCATTCTTCGCACAATCATGGAGGTGCTGAACCAGTCGGTTGTATTCTTCATCTATGTTGTCAATGATGGTATCTTCCCATGTTGCTGCAATGGTGCCAAGGAGTTCCCAGTTGGTGGTCGTTCTGGGAGTTCTCTTCTTAAACTTTGCAGCCTTTTCTCCCCGTTGAGGGAAGTAGAATTTTGCACGAAGGAGACAGTGGTCCGATCCTGTTTGGAATTTGGGGACGACAGCTACATAGGTCAGACAAAACCGTCGATTGAAGATGATGTGGTCAATTTCATTGTGGAACTGTCCGCCAGGAGATTCCCATGTCCAACGTTTTACTTCAGCTTTCTGGAACTGTGAGTTCCCATGAATGGTCTTGGTGGACATGATGAACTCAGATAGTCTCTCACCCTGTTCATTCCATTCTAGGCCATGGGTCCCGATGTGGAGTTCTTCAGCCGATCTTCTTGGTCCTATCTTGGCATTAAAATCACCGACTATGATCTTGTAGAAGGTGTGATCTTTTTATAGAACTCCTCCAATTCCATGTAGAATTTCTCAATTTCATCTTCTTTGTATGTGGATGTTGGTGCGTAGACAATGAAGATAGAAATTGCTGGCAGTGGGACACATCTCTTCAAGTGTAATCGTCCTATTCGGTTTGTAAGGCATTCAAATGAATCAATGTTTACGGCCATGTTCCTGTTGACAAGGACACCAACGCCACCGATGCCTCTTTTCGTCACATGTTCCAAGGAACAATTCTTCTCCGTGTCAAATACAGCATGATGCAACTGATGCCTCCTCATCTCAGTCAGACCAATGATGTCGTACTTGATCTTTTTTTTGCTTGCAGCATCAGATCCTCAATATATGCCTCCGATGCCAGTGTACGTGCATTGAAAGTACAGACAGTTATTTTAGTCCTTCTTCGCTTTGGCAGCCTAGGATGGCCATGAAATTTTGTTGTGGCACTGGTTTGCCTTTCTTACTGCTGCCGTATTTAGGGCTCTTTCGGGTCAGGAAAATAAACATTTCTGTTACTGGATTTGGCATATCGGACACGCATCGGACAGCTTGCCAGGCTCTGCCATGCGGGCGCTATATTCTCATTAATTTGTGGTACTCTCTCAGAGGGTGGGTTGATTAATTAAATTAATTAAATTTGCAGTCTCATTCATAAAAAAATGTCGATTAAAATTCTTACATTATCAATTGATTCTAAGTAGTTAATTTAAAAGATAACTAGACTCAGGTTAATTAGAAAGCAAATTGAATGGCTATCTGATCCTGTACTTTTATATAACAGAGCCACTAAGTTGTGTTTGTAATAATTTCAATGTTCTCTTAAGATTATTTTAGTTTTATAGATTGATTGAAAACACATTGGCCTTATATTATGAAACAGTTTACCAAATAGTGTGGTGGTTTAGGACTAAAGATATATCAAGTAATATAAGGATGAGGATGGAGGGTGTTGCACACTTTGATGTTAATAATGTATAATAACTTCATATATCAAAATTATAATAGTAATGCTATTGTAAACAAATACCTAAACAAAAAAATAATGAACAGTTTTCTTTATACTCCAGTTACTTTAAAAAACAATAAAGGAGGAAAAAAAGCCTGGGAATAACCTCAAAGGGGCCAGGCACTTGGAGCTCTGCAGACTGCCTGTGTGGCACCCCCTCCCTTCCAGCTCCCCAACCGTCTCCCTCCGCCCCTATCAGGTCTGTGACCTCTGGGCCGCCTGCGGACACAACCAACCCCAGTGAAAAACCTGGGAATAGCCACAAATGGGGCCATATTGCAAAATTAAAAACTGTGCTAATGCGTTAGCGTCCATGTGAACTGCTTAATATATATCTTACATGAGGTACCAGTGATCATACATCCCTACATTCTTGGCCACTCACACCAAACTCTGCAAACAACTAAGATACCTACTAATCATACTATCTAGCCACCCAAGAACTCACAATTGCAACCTACAATAGTCATAAGGGTAAAGCAAAGCAGAATTCAATCAAGCTCAGTGAGTGAAGTCACTAGCCCAGATGAGCCAAGCAATAATGATGAGCTATACAACCTGTCTGATTTCTGAAGGAATTGTTAAGAATACTTAAGGAACTCAAAGAAGCAATGGAACACAAAACAAATAAAATACAAAAAGACATGAGAGTGGAAATAAGGAAAATGCAGACCAAAATACAAGCAGAAATGACAGATGTTAAAAATGTGGTAAGTGAAATGAAAACACACTGGAAGGCCTCCATAGTCAGAGTAACAACTGCTGAAGAAAGAATTAGTGCTCTACAAGACGAGGTCCAGAGATTCTCTGCACAACAGCAAAAGAAAGAAAAAAAGACTCACAATTAATGAAGAGACAACAAGAGATAATCAGGATGAAGCCAAAAAGGAATAACATACAGATCATTGGGGTCCCAAAAGGGCAAGAAATAAAAACCCTGATGAAGAAGCAACTGTAAAAGCCATCATTGCTGAGAAGTTCCCAGAACTAAAGAATGCTTGAGCCCAGAATCAGGAGGCCGGAAGCGCCAGTTAAAAGAAATCCAAATAGGAACACCCCAAAACATATCCTAATTAGAATGACAAAAACATTGACAGAGATAGAAGACTGAAAGCAGTAAGATCAAAGAAGGAATCACATACAAAGGAGCATACTGAAGGTTTACTTACAGCAGATTTTTCAGATGAAACACTCCAAGCCTGAAAACAGTGGTAGCATATTGTGAAAAGACTACATGAAATGAAGGCATCACCAAGAATTCTTTAACTGAGAAGAGTCACATTCATATTTGAAGGAAAGATACAGAAATGGACAAGCACTCAGGAACTTCATAGACTCAAAAACAAATTTAAAAGGACTGAAGGGTCTACTGTAAGATTAAAAAAACTAAAGGCACAAGTATCACAAACGTGTGGGAGTCAGAGTTTAGGTAAGACAGAAAATGGAACAGGGTGCCAATAATAGTCGAGGGTACTAATGCCAACCTAGAACTGAGCATTAAATAGAGGCAAAAGGATTCACATGGCAACCTTTTTAATGTATGTTCTGTAATCCATAGTCTGGAAGGGAAGGAAAAGAGAAAGAGAGAGAAAGGCAAAGAAATAAAGAACCTGCCATGGAGCAGGGCTGGGTTAGGGGGAGGGAACCGGGGATGTTGTTGGTGGGAGATGGGCACTGGTGGAGGGACGGGTGCTGAAACACTGTATGACCAAAACCCAAACATGAACTTTTTAATTGTATATCTTTTTATTTGTATGGAGATGGGCACTGGTGGAGGGATGGGTGCTGAAACACTGTATGACCAAAACCCAAACATGAACTTTTTAATTGTAAAAAAAAAAAAAAAACAGAGAGATGGTGCAAAAAATCCCATGACAATAATCTCTCTCAATGTCAATGGTCTAAATGCAGGAATTAAGAGGCACAGAGGGGCAAAATGAATTAAAAAGAGAAAAACTAAAAACCATATGCTCATATTAATAGATGCAGAGAAAGCATTTGACATGATGCAATACATGTTCATGATTAAAGCCCCTCAATAAAATAGGAATGAAAGAAACTTCCTCAATATAGTCAAAGTCATCTACCAAAACCCACAGCAAGTATCATTCTCAATGGGGGGAAAAACTGAAAGCCTTCCCCTAAGAGCAGGGACAAGACAAGGTTGGCCACTCTTACCACTTCTATTCAATATAGTATTGGAAGTACTTGCCATAGCAATCAGAGAAGAAAAAGGAGATTAAGGGCATCCAGATAGGCAAGGAAGAAGTCAAGCTATCATTATTTGCAGATGACATGATATTATACCTAGAATACCTTAATCTCTACCCCAAAGTTACTAGGAAACAATAGATACTTATAGTAGAGTGGCAGGGTACAAAATCCATACCCAAAAAAATCAGTGGCTTTCTTATATACAAATAACAAGGGAAAAAAGGAATATTAAGAAAATGATCCCATTCAAAATTGTACCACAGAAAATCAAGTACCTCGGAACCAGCTTAACTAAGAATGTGAAATATCTGTACAAAGAAAACTACAAAAGACTGCTTCAAGAAATCAAATAGGACATGAGGAAATGGAAACACATTCCTTGCTCATGGATCAGAAGAATAAACATTGTCAAATGGTAATATGCCCTAGAGCTTTATACAGATTCAATGTGGTCCCTATAAGGATATCCATGACATTATTCAAAGAAATTGATGAAACACTCCTGAAATTTGTATGGAATAATAAATCCCCATGCATAGCTAAAGCAATCCTTGGGAAAAAGAAGATTGTGGCATCACCTTTCCCAACTTCAAATAATACTACAAAGCGTTAGTAATTAAAACAGCATGGTATTGGAATAAAAACAGACCTGTGAACCTATGGAATAGACTTTAGTATCCTGACACCCATCCTCAAATACATGATCTTTTAATCTTTGATAAAGGAGCAAAAAGTATGAAATGGAACAAGGAAAGCCTCTTCATCAAGTGGTGCTGGGAAAATTGGGCAGCTACATATAGAAAAATGAATTTGGACCTCAGTCTAACACCATGCACAAAAAATCAGACCAAAATGGATTAAAGACCTGAATCCATAAAGTACGTTGAAGAATATATAGAAAAAACCTCCACGACTTTGAAGCTAAAGGCATCTTCAAAAATGAATACCACTAACAAAGCAATTGGAAGCAAAATAAATATATGAGACTACATGAAGCTAAAAAGCTTCTTCACCTCAAAAAGTAGTAACCAAGATATAGTCCACAGAATGGGAAAGAATATTCACCCAATACCCATCTGATAAGGGATTAATATTCAGAATATATCAGGCAATGGTAGTACTTTACAAGAAGAAAACAGTCAATCCCACCAAAAAATTGGGGAGAAGAAATGAACAGAAACTTCAACAAGGAAGAAATTCAAATGACCAAAAAACATGAAAAAATGCTCACCATCATTAATCATCAGAGAAATGCAAATCAAAACAACAATGAGATACCATCTCTGTGGTGTGAACCACAGAGACTGGCACATATCCAAAATAGCAAGGACAAGAAATATTGGCGTGGATGGGGGAAAATGGACTCTTATCCATTGTTGGTGGGGATGTCTACTGGTACAGCCTTTTGGAAAATAATATGGACATTCCTCCAAAGACTGGAAATTGATCTCCCGATTGACCAAGCCGTACCACTTTTGGGAATATACTCTGTGATACCAAAAACACACAGTGGAAACATCATCTACTCGCTATATTCATAGCTGCACTATTCACAATAGCCAGAATCTGAAAACACGAGTGCCTGAGATCAGATGACTTGATAAAGAAACTGTGGTACATCTACACAATGAATTACTGCACAGCTGTTAGGAAAAACAAAGTTATAAAATTTGCCTATAAAGAGATGGACGTGGAGGGATCATGCTAAGTGAAATTAGCCAAAGAGAAAAGAACAGATATAGAATGACTGCATTTATTTGTGAGATTAGAAAAAATAGCAGGATACTATCCAATGACAGACAAAACATGGATCAGGAGGTCTTATCAGTGGCTAGAACCTACTGCAAATGTGTGGGAGTCAGAAATTAGGTAATACAGAGAAAGGAATAGTATACTAATAATTATGGTAAATAATAACACTAGTGTAGAACTGAGCATTGAAAGTAGGCAAAAGGATATACATGATACTAAATGTATGTTTTGGCAATTCACATGTATTGCAATCCACAATGTGCAAGAGAAGGTAGAGAGAGAAAGAGAGAGAGAGGAGAGAGAAGAGGTAAAAGAGCTTGCCATTGGCCCAGGCTGGTGAGGGGGGGAATCAGGGGACATTGGTGGTGGGAAATGGGCACTGGTGGAGGGATAGGTGCTGGAACACTGTATGACTGACCCAAATATGAACACTCTTTAACTTTATATGTCACGGTGTTATAATAAAAAATTAAAAAATTAAAAAAACATATTGATAGATTAGCAATTTATGTTAACCAAGATGAATATCAGATAAACCCTTGAAAATGTCATTGCAAAAAATGAACATTGCTGTAATCATTTTCTTGTTTCAATGCCCAGGTGCCACATTACAAACTTTCCTTGGATTATAAACAAACCAAAAATAACAAAGGAAAATAAGTACTTTTACCTGTTCGTTGCATTCCAAAACATATAAAGGCTATTAGTATTATATAAATGGGTCACAAAATAGAAATATATCTTCATTTACACTTTATTGAAATTTTATAATTAAGGAAGCTTATTTTCAAATGTAGTATCAATATGAAATGAGGAATGGTTCAAAAATATTTGGGACCTACAGCATTAGATCAACTGGAATTATGTCAAACTGCTTCCAGTGTTTTGACTTTCAGTTCCTTTATACATTTTTCCTGACCCATTTATTTATTTATTTTTTTTTCTTTAAATAATTTTTTTATTTATATATTTATTTTTTGTTGTTGTTTCTTTTTTAAATATTTTATTACACCACCATGTGATATACACTTACAACGATGTTCATGTTTGGGTTTCCGCCATACAGTGTTCCAGCACCCATCCCTCCACCAGTGCCCACCTCCCACCACCAATGTCCCCACTTCCCTCCCCCCTCCCCAAGCCTGCCTCTATGGCAAGTTCTTTATCTCTTCTCTCTCTCTCTTCTTTCTCTCTTCTTTTACACATTGTGGATTGCAATACATACATTTAGAGATTATCATGTATATCTTTTTTCCTATATTCAATGCTCAGTTCTAGGCTGGTATTATCACTTTTGACAAATATTAGCACACTGTTCCCTTCTCTGTCTTACCTAACCTCTGATTCCCACATATTTGTGGTAGATTCCACCTTTTTTTTTTTAATTGAAAGATGCTCATGTAGAGTTTTGGTTCTACAGTGCTCCAACACGCACCCTCCAACCAAACCCATCTCCCATCACCAATGTCCCCACCTCCCCTCCCCCTCCCGCACCTCAACCACTTGGCAGGTTCTGTATGTCATTTCTTTCCACTTTATATCTCCTTCCCAACAAACTTTCCTGGTCTTCGTGGAATGCAGTGCATTAAAAGACATTACTGTTTCACTATTTTAGTGGACCGCGGCCACTTGCGCGCGACCTGGGCTCGAACTGGTTTTGCTCTGTTGATCTGGTCGTGAGGCAGTTTCCCAGCATCCGGACAGTGAAAATGGTGGCTAGTGTGATGGGCGAAGTCTCATCCGGCTGCTTCTGGGACCCCCAAAGGCGACGGGCCCACTCCCCAAAACCCATCTGCCCTCCTCGGGTTCCATGGTTAGCTAGGCCCAGCGCGAGCCGGAGTTCCAGCCTCCCCACCCGCCCCGTGAGGCTCTGTATGCTGGCCCACGGGCAGCTCCTGAGCGGGCCATCAGGCTCGACAAAATGGAGGGGGGGCTTTCCCTGACCCATTTAAAGCATATATCTTTCCTGAAACAATTTCTGACCTATGTCTAGTCTCAACACCCGGTCAAATTCTTACATTTCCTCACATGTCCTCAAACTGATATTTAGTGAATGATCAAGTTTTTTTTTTTCTTTTTTTGGGTCACACCCGGCAATGCCTTTTTTTAAACACTCTGTAGAGTCTGCAGAAACGTTTCACCAAGGATCGGGTCTTCAAGTGTGTTTTTTGCTTTCTCCCACTTCCTAAAAATTGCCTCAATGAGAAAAGGCAAAAGCTGCGAGCGTGTGGGTGCGGGGGCCAGCGAGGTGCCCAGCACACGCCAGGTGCTGGCCCCCTGCCTGTACCCAGCCCTGGTTTTCCTGCTCCTGCAGTTAGGGGCTAATTTAAAATCTTCCTCTGGCAGACCAGCCCCCTTCCACAGCTTCCACATTCTAATAAAGGCTCGCTTTCACCCCTTAAAAAAAGGGGGCCCGGAGCTATAGCCCAGCGGTTAGGGCGTTTGCATGAGGCCGGCCTGTGCCGGCCTGGGTTTGATCCCGGCATCCCATATGGTCCCCCAAGCACCGCCAGGAGTGATTCCTGAGTGCAGAGCCAGGAGAAACCCCTGAGCATTGCCAGGTGTGACCCAAAAAGCAAAAGAAAACAAACAAACAAACAAATAAATAAAAATAAAGTGTAGTTCCTTATCCAAGTTATCATAATTAAAAAAAAAAAAGGCCGGCCGCATGCAAGGCAAACGCCCTACGCCCCTGGACTACCGCTCCAGTCCCTGATCTGGTTTCTAAAACTACAAACATTAGAAACCCTGAGTGTCTCAGAGGCACATATATTCTGCTTTATATAAAATTTATATGAATAGTAATTCTTGGTTACTATTTGACTTTTAAGTTATTTTATTTTTATTTCCTTGATATTTTAAAACAATTAAAATTATATTCTGAATTGTTTGCAATGATTTATAATAAAACATTGCTATATGATTTAGTGTATCTAACAGAATTCACAGCATAACTGCATTATATCAAATGAAGAATACAGGGTAGAGTGTTATATAAAACTGAAAGATTTCTGTGACTTATCCAGAGAAAGTGGTGGAAGGATTCATTATTTCATGATGCACATAAATGACAAAGTAGCATGCATACTGCAATGTAATGTAAACGGTGTGCTCATATCTTGCTTTTCTTGATTAAGCACTCTTGTAGCCTTAATTACATATCAAAATATAATTTAATATTTTGACCATTTTTGCTTAATTAGTTTTAAACATTTTTAATATATGTCAGGTACAGTATCAAATTTATTAACACCCAAGGTAGCTGACAAATGACTAGTCATTTATTTTAGTGTTAAAATCATCATAATTTTATTATGATCATTATCACTTTTTGTTCTGGGGTAACACAAGCACCCTGCCCTCTGTACTTTCACTCCAGCACAAAGAAACAAATGCTCAGTAACTTATGTTACAGTCTACTCGACTGAAACTCAAAGAACAGGGTAACATAAAATAACCCTTGAAGCATAAGCCTAAAGTCTGTTTTCAGATCACATAGGGGGTGTATATACAGCAATGAAACATAATTGACTATGTTAAAGTTTTTACTTTGACACATAATTGTATAATTTTGATTTCATGGTATTTTAAAATTTTAAAATTAAAGTATGTAAGATATATGATATACAAAAACTAAAATATTGTATTTGTTTTTATTTTCATATGTTAAAGTATAAACAATGACAAATATTTTATTTATTTAATTACTTTGGTTTTGGGATCACATCCAACAGTGCTCAGAGTTTACACCTGGGCCTATCCTCAGAAATTATTCCTGGTGGGGCTTAGGGGCCATGTGTGATGCCACGATCCAACCTCTGTCAGCAATGAGCAAGGCCTACACCTTACCTAACATAGTATTGGTCCAGACCAGAGACAAATATATTAACATAGACAATGTATCAACAGTTGTTTTATTCAAAAGGGAGACACATATACCAGTAAGTAATCACATTGTATTTTTTGACCTCAAAAGTAACACATATCTTCACAATGGATGCTGGTACAAAATGGAACAGATCATGAGTGAAGAATGGGAAATAGGAGAAAGAAATACTTATTCTTGCATTCAAAAATCTATATCAAGGCTGGGGCTTAGTGCAGTGGGTTGTGTTTTTGCCTTGCACATGGCCAACCTGGGTTCAATCCTGAGCATCTCATATGGTCCCCTGGAGCACAGCCAGGAGTAATTCATAAATGCAGAGCCAGGAGTAACCCCCTGATCATTACTGGTGTGACCCAAAAAATGTCAAAATAAGCCCCCCAAAACAAAAACTCTGTATTGTCACATTTATTCACTATGCACAGATATAAATTGACATTTTAGCATTTTAAATGATTCTAAATAGGCTTATCAAAACCTATGTGAATAGTTAGAATGCATTCAAATACCTCTCGTACTAAATAAAACATAAATTTAGACTTCTATAGTAAACTGTTGGCTTCACGGGCATCTATTTACTAATTTTTTGAATATTCCTTTAAGATTTAGTTTTAGGTAGATATGAAGAGGATGTCATATTGGAGCTAAAGTGATTTATAAGTTATATCTAATGAATTATACCTCATTTTGGAGGAAAGCTTAGTTTACAAATACAACTGAAATACTTCCTACAAAGTCTGTACATTTAGGTGAGATAAGCAGAAGCATATAATTTGACTATTTTTTTAAATCAGGGATTGATTTTTTTTCAGCTTTTTGTGAAGATAGAGAATTTTTTTTCATTTGTTTTGGGGGTGTCACACATGTGCTCAAGTTTTACTTCTTGCTCTGCACTCAGGGATCATTTCTGATGGCCTAATGAAACAATGTGGAGTGTGGGGTATTGAATTCAGGCTGGCTGAATGCAAGGAAAGAGCCTTAACTGCTTTCAGTCCTTCCAGCTCCTAAATGTGCTGAAAAATACCCGGTAAGAGTTTTTCAAGTTAAATGAAAAGGTGGCCTAGCTTTCAAAAAAATGACGGATACAATATAAAAATACATTTTATTATAATATTTAGTGAATTACAAGTTTAATATATAAATAATAATATATAATAAATATAATATATAATATAGAAATTTTAATGGATCACAAGAATGTAAAAATTGCTTTCTAAAAAAAGCAGCACTACTTCAGAAAGTTTATAATCTTGCTTTAGTCATTGGAAACTAATTTAATTTACTAAAATTTCCTTTTTGAAATAAATTTCAGTTATACTCCAAACAGTATAAATTGATTTTTTTTAAGATCTGATGATTTTTGTACATTTAGTGAAAGCTGACTACTTTAACCAAATATCACTTAAGTTCAGAACTTCTTCCATTTATTATTCTGAAACATTGGCCAGAGGTGATGATAGGGTTTCAGCGAGAATTAACATCTACGCTTTCTAGCACAAGTTCTCCATTTCCAATTAATAGACCCATTAAATTACTTGGAAAATGAATTATTTTTTAAACAAGTGAACTTTAATTCATGTTACCTCAAAGCAACTTCTTTCTTTTTACAAAAAGACATTTGGAATTGATTTTTGTAAAAAATAATTTTAGCTCTGGATGTAATCTAGTACTGGCAGCAGATTGGAATAATTTTAAAATTGGAAAAATAGAACAGTGATACCTCACAACTCAAACCATTATTAATGATCTATATAAAAAAGGAATTTTAGATTAGGAATAAAATAACATAGAGTGGAGTATGTTAAAACTTAAGAAACAAGATAAAATAAACACTGTAATGAATTCAGACAAACCGATGAACAATGGGAAGACAAGTGATACAAGTGAATGGGTTCACATGTTGGCTTCATAGGGACTGGGTTTTCTTCAGTTAGAACTCAACGTTTGTCTAGTTAGGATTCAAAGGCTTCTAGATTTAAAAAAATATTTTTTGAGAAATATAAGCCAATCAGAATAAAACCTCATATGTCAATAATTAAGGACATTTTCTCTTTACTTAGTATAGCAATATATGGGAAGGGGGCACTACTTTCTGTCTGCCAGAATATATGTATTTAGTTTGACTGTTCTGGCTATCAATGTAATTATGTTTTACTGTATGATCTTTGCAGAAACTTAAGGATCATCCAATCTTTTAATAAAGTGAAGAATTTTATATGGCAAAAAATTAAGAGCAATAAACACTAATGTGCTATTTTTCTTCTCATCCTTATACAAAAGTATCATAGTAATCCACCTGGATTCTTGCCCTATATGTTTTCAGAAAGGAAAGAAAAACACACCTGCATTAGGAGAAATACAAACTGAATTTTTGCTGCAACTTTCATGCCTTTCATTGAAAGGCATGAAAATAAATCTCTTTCCATTTTTCACCTATATTTGATCACTTGATCACTTGATTACTTGACATCCTGTAATTCATCGGTTTGATCGAGCGGGTGCCAGTAACATTTCCATTTGACTCTATCATGTGCCAGTGTAGCCCAATGGCATCTGTTGCTTCAGGAATACGAAGAGCCTCAAACCATTCATTCAGGGTCTTGACGAAGAAGTCTGACCATCTTGTAGGTCGGGCGGCCACGTGATCTTTTGACATCCCATGGGATCCGGTCAGTAAAGGCTCTATTCCAGCTCTTGCCAAATCGCATTACATGTACAGCCCATCTGATTTTCTATGCCTTGGCAAACTAGACGCCTCCCTGACTCTGGAACAGTTATGGAGGTCCGAGCTCCGGATTCCTTCTTTCACTTGAGTGAGGCGTGATATTCCAAGCATAGCTATTTCGATTCCTCTTTGGGAGACCCTAATAGCATTCTCATCCTGCTTTCGTAGGGGGCCCAGGTCTCTGAGGCATATGATAGCGCAGGGAGAACGGTGGAGTTGAAGAGATGTGCCTGGAGCCAGAGGTTCTTTGTCTTTTAGCTATTTCTTCGATAGCTTTTGAAGGCATTCCATGCCGCTCTCTTCCTCCCTGCACAGTTCAGGTTTTAGGTCGCTCATCATGTTGAGTTCTCGACCTAGGTACACATAACTGCTGCATTCAGAGATGTTTGTTCCATTGAGAGTGAATGGGGCCTATGTAACTAGTTAATTTTTCATAAACATATTTTTTTGAGATTCAGCTGTAGACCTATCTTTCCACATTCTCGGTCAAAGTAAGCCAACATTTGTGTCACTTGGCTAATGTTTGCTGTTACTAGAACGATGTCATCAGCAAAAGCAGAGGTGGTGTAGTTGCCGACCGTCTATCTCCACTCCCATTCCTTGCCATTCTAATTGTCACATGATGTTCTCGAGGAAGATGTCACCTATCTTTATGAATTATAAATGTCTTTCTTCTTTCTTGAAGCCAGAAAGTCTAGATAAATAAATCTTGTGACCTTTTTGTACAAGACATGGTAAAAAATCCATGCTAAATCTTGATATTAAATCAAGTATGTCTTTGGAACACTTGTAAAGAGCTAACCAGTAGAAATTCAATAAATATGTATTATATCATTACTTTCAATATAAACTTATTTTTCTTAGATTTATAATTTGATAATATAAGTAGATTTTATATTTATCTCAAAATTTGTATGTTGTTTATATAACATTATGTTAACTTATTTTTATTATTACTGACTTTTTATTATTACTAACTTTTTTATTGAATTTTTTTTTTTTTCTTAACTCCAAACACCCACCCCCTCCCACCCCCCAACACCACCCACAAAAAAAAAAAAAACAAAACAAAACACAAAAAAACCCGAACGGGGTATTTTTATAATCAAACCCACGGATGGGGGGCAGGTTTCTTCCCTCCCGCATGGGGGGGGGGGCAGTTCCCCCCGGGGGGCGGCCGGGGGTTTGTGGGGGGTGGGGGGGGGGGCTTGGTGTCCCCCCCCAACACCCCCCCAAAAAAAAAAAAAAAAAAAACAAAAAATACAATACCACAAAAAACCCCCCCCAAACAACCAAACAAACCCCGGGCGTAGATAAAAAATTTAATTTTTTTTTTAGCCCCCCCGCACGAAAAACCCAATTTTTTAAAAAATAAAAAAATCCCCCCCGTTTTCCAAAAAAAAAAAAATCGCTCCCAAAAAATAAACTGGTGACCATGAGATATATACAGTTGCAAATTTGTTCATGACTGAATTTCAGTCATGCAATGTTCCAATACCTAGTTTATATTTCCCATGACCGATGTCTCGGTTTTCCCTCCCACCATCTCACCATCTCCCTCAACTTCTTTCTGTGCCAACCCCACCCCAACCATCTCTATGGCAGCTACTTTCTTTCTCTCGCACTCTTTCTTTCCTCTCTCTCTCACCTTCATTTTCTCTCACTTTTTTTTCCCTCTCTCTCTCTCTCTTTCATTCTGGGCATTATGGTTTGTAATACAAGTACTGAAAGATTATCATCTATATCCCTTTACCTGCTTTCAGTACTCATTTCTTGTATAGAGTGATCATTTCCCACTATAGTTGTCTTATTGATCACTTCTTTATCTAACTGCCCTCCTCCCACCCTTCCACTTGTTGCAAGTTTCCAAATATGAACCTTGTTTCCTCATGGTCCCTGTTTTTACTGTCCATGAGTATTAGTCTCAAACTATGCTTTTTTAAAAATATCCCATAGATGAGTGAAATCATTCTATGTCTGTCTCTCTTCTTTTGAATCATTTCACTCAGGATGATACTTTCCATGTTCATTCATTTTTAAGCAAAATTCAGCACTCATGTTTAATGGTGGCTGCAAAATATCCCATAGATGTACCACAGTATCATTTTGCAGTCATCTGTTCTTGGGCGTTCAGGTTGTTTCCAGATTCTGGCTATTATGAATAGTGATACAATGAACATAGAGGTGGGCATGAGTTTCTGATATGTGTTTTTGGGTTCCCAGGGTACATTCCCAGAAGAGGTATTGTTGGTCAGATGGAAGCTCAATTTCTAATTTTTCTGAGGAATACCCATATTGTTTTCCAAAAAGGCCAGACCAGTTGGCATTCCCAACAATGAATGAGAGTTCCTTTCTCCCTGCAACTGCACCAGCACTGATTGTTTTTGTTACTTTTCATGTATGCCAATCTTTGTGGTGTGAAATGATACCTCATTCTGATTTGCATCTCCCTGGTGATTAGTGATGGAGAACATTTATTCATGTGCCTTTTAAAAAATTATTATACCACCATGAGAACAACATTACAAAAATGTTCATAATTGGGTCTCAGTCATATATTGTTCCAGCACCCATCCCTTCACCAGTGCCCCATTCCCACCACCAATGTCCCCACATGCCCCCTCTCCCAGCTCCAGAGCAGGCATTTCTTCCTTCGCTCCCTTTCTCTCTGTCTCTCTCCGTCTCCCCTTCATATTCCCAATCCTTATTATACCATGTGATATATAGAATTACAAGAATGTTCATAATTGGGTCTCTACAATAGTGTTCTAGAATCCATCCCTCCACCAATGCCAATTCCACCACCCATTCCCAAACACACCCACCCCAACCCTGCCTGCCCCCATTGCAGGCACATTTTACTTATCTATCTCTTTGTCTATGTCCCTGTATTTCCCAATATCTCTTATATTACACTTTATGGCTTATCCTATGGATACTAATAATGTACGATGTATCTATCTGATTAATAGTGATTCCTAGTCTGACATCATAATTCCTCATTCCCCATAACCTCTCCAGTTTGATGCAAATAGAATGATCATTGAAGTGTACAAGTGAGAAAGATCCTGAAAGGACCTGGTGCGAAAATACATTGAGTCTAAGATGTGCAGCCTTGGATATGGAGTCTCTGTCTTGTGGTGGTTGGCTGTGGTGGCTGGAGCTCAGGGCCACACCCACTGAGCCCGGAGGCTGGGGACTGAGTGGAGGCCCTCAATCCTTGCTCCAAGTCCAGCAGGTGCGGCCGCCCGCCTGCACGGCGAGCAGGCCCTAGGAGCTTTGTAGGACACAACCAGGCGCTGGCTGAGCCTTTTACTTTTCCCCCAGGAACTCCATAGGGCTGCTCACCATGAGGCCGAGTTGTGCAGTCGTGGATCTGGAGTCTCTCTCATGTGCTTTTTTGGTATTTGCATTTCTTTTTTCAGAAAGTTTCTGTTCACTTCTCCCCCATTTTTTTATAGGGCAGAATGTTCTTGTAAAGTTCTACAGTACCCACTTTATATATCTTTGATAGATATTGGGTAGCTAATTTTTTCCCAACTATGGTCTGTCTCTGTATCTTACTTTGTAGTTTAATGTAATGTATACCCATTTGTTTATATTTGCTTTCACTTAGTTGGTTAGTGGTGTTTCATCTTTGAAGATATCGTAACTTCCATGTCATGGATGGTTCTGCCTAAGTTTTCCTCCATGTATGAAATCAGCTCTGAAATAAAGGTCTTTAATCCATTTTGACCTGACCTTTGTTGTTGGCATTCAAAGATGTTTTGATTCTGTGTGTGTGTGTGTGTGTGTGTGTGTGTGTGTGTAGCTGCCCAGGTTTCCTAGACCCACTTCTTGATGAGGATTTCCTTGCTCCACTTTATATTACTTGCTCCTTTATCAAAGAATAAGTGATCATATATTTTTCATTGTGTGTCAGGATATTCAATTTTATTACATTGGTTTGCTGTTTGTCTTTATTCCAATACCATGCTGTTTTAATTGCTACTTCTTTATAGTACAGTTTGAAGTTGAGGAAGGTGATGTCTTCCATCTTCTTTTTCCCAAGGATTGCTTTAGCTATGGATGAGGGTTTATTGTTTCATATGAATTTCAGGAGTTTTTGATCTATATCTTTGAGTAATGCCATGGGATCATTTTAGGGACTGTATTCAATTTGTATAACGCTTTAGGAAGTATTGATGAATTTACAATGTTAATTCTCCCAATGTATGAGAAGGGGCTTTGTCTCCATTTTCTCATGTCCTCTACTGTTCCTTGAAGTAGTATTTTATAACTTTTTTTGTTTACAGGTCCTTTCTTTACATCTTTAATTATGTTGATTCTGAGGTATTTGATTTTGTGATGCACAACTGGAATTTTTTTAAAATAACTTTATTCTTTTTCATTATTTGCAGTTCGGAAAGCCAAAATTAACATTTTTCAATATTAAATATTATTTTAACTTTTTATTATAGGAAACATGTATTTCCTTCATGTGTAGTATTTCTTATCATGCAATATGAATACTGTGTGTATATATTATATATTTCTTAGCTATGTTGACTAAAACAATATTTCTTTTTTATAATATTGGCCTCTGTGGATACAATCAGCTTAATGATGTCCTCATTAATTTTTTTCTAAGAAAATATTTTCAACCATATTTAGAAAATTAGCTATAACATGCAATATAATATAAATTATTGAGTGTCTGCTTAGAACAGGCTCAAGCACTGGTTGGGAAAATTTGAATAATTGTTGCCCGTAGATACAATGGCAGTGGGTTTGGAGTTAAATATTGAATATTTGTAAGAAATTAACAAGAACATCTTTGTTAAAATATTGAGTAGAAGCCCATTATAGTGCCTGCTAAGAAAGCAGGCATGGGATAGAGGGTGAGTGGAAATCTAGGATCTTTGGTGGCACTAAAGGCACATTGGTGGTGAGACTGTTGTTGGAACATTGAGTACTTTAGTTAACTATACTGCGAACAGTTTGTGATACAAGGAGTTTGAATAAAGTTTTAAAAATGATTGAATATCAATATTATATACCATTTTGTGTATACACATTTATTGCATATGTATTAGATATATACAAGTTACTTATATAAGTGTATATATTATTTATGAATAATTATTCTCATTTTCTATCTTATCTGATGAGAAAGTAATAGTGGCTATTTTTATATTAGGTTAATTTTCTGTCACTCTTCCAATTCCAAATATACCAACTTCCTAAATATCTTGTGCTTATGTTCAAATAAGGCAGGTATTTTTAGCAACCATTTTTGGCATATTCTAACTCAGTGAATTATAGACTGAATTCCTCCCGCTGCTTTTTATAGCATTTTAATGGATTGTTCCCTCAACATCATCCTGAATGTCTCCTTTGTTTTACTCTTGTAAAGTTTCCTTTGTTTTATTCCTGAATACCTTACCTCTAAAACATTATATTTTATTTCACTTTTAATACATACATTTTTGGCTTTTGGCCACAGACTTAATTGTGCTCAGAACTTGTCCTGGCTCTTTGCTCTTTGCTCTGAGGTCATTCCGGCAGGGCTCAGAGGGCCAGATATAATACCTAGGATCAAACCCAGATCAAGTTCAATCATGTCAAATACCCTACCCACTGAAATAATCTCATTCACAATTTATAATCACTTCTTAAAAAACACATACTGCAGTTGTCATTTCTATGAGAAGCGTAGATGCAAAGCTGAGGTTTTGTGTGTGTGTGTGTGTGTGTGTGTGTGATTTTGTAATATGAAAATAGCTCCATTAGAACCTAAAAGTATTGCAGATTTGAAGCCATAGCCATTTGTAACTTTATTATTATTATCATCATCATCTTCTATTTGGGGGTACACCTATAGTGTTCAGTGGTCCACAGCAGCATTCATGGGACCAGGTGATTTCAGAGACCAATTCGACTCCTTATTGCAAAGCATGATGTAGCTCATTGATCTATCTTTCCCGCCCTTGATTCCTCTGTTATTGACAGATACTTATTCAAGTACAGCAGTTACAATACAAATACAATTATTTTACATTTATTGAAAAATGAAAATATGTAATTATTAACTACACATCATTATTTAGTTATATGTTATGAAAGCTGCTGATTCAGTTATAGACACATAATTTCTTAGCATACATGCAGACAAAATGAAAAATATGTCAATCTGATGATACTGATTGATATGTTTTTTCTCATGTTCTTTATACATGCATTATAATTTTAATAATCACTTAAATTATGCTTTTAGTTGTCTCAGTCCTAAAGGCTTTTGTTAAGCAAATTTTTGTTGAATAGCTATTGTCTACAAATATTCATAAATATAAATAAGTTATATTTATGATAATTGGAACCTCAGACAGAAGACATACTTTACACAAATACAATGAGATAATGTTATCAGAATATCATGAGAATGTTAGGGATACAAAGAGAATGTTCTATTTTGTAAGCATTAAATAAGGATAGATTTCCAAAGATGTAATGATGTGAAATATATGATGAACATAAGTAAACAAAATAGACAAAAAGATCAGTGTTTTATTCACAACACAATAAAGACCATTTAGAAATAGGATAGTGAAGGCAACTGCATTTTAGACAAGAAAAACTTGTATTACTTCTAGAAGATATATAGAGAAAGATATAGAGGAATTTCTTAGAGTCAGAGTATAATTATTCCCTTAGGATACTAAAAAATTTTAAATGTATCCTGCAATAACGGCCTAAATGGTAAACTTTATAATTTATCTTAATTTGATTTAGAATAGAAAATGTGGTAATAGGATATAGATGGGTGGGGGATAAAACTAGCTAACTTAAAAATATGGTGATTTATTTTAATTAATTCATGTATGTACCACATACATGAAGGTAATACCTTTAATTTATAGTAGAAAAAATCATTTTCATAGATTATTGGTAAGAGTTCAAGTTTAACTTGCATTCTAAGAGTAAAAAAAATCTTTCCTCTATATGTTTTTGGATAAGTTATGACTGTAATATTTTCTCTCAAAATTATAAAAACACACAAGCTTCAGTCAATGTGCTCTACCCTAATAGTTCAAGCCATCACTGGGAATTTTAAATCTCTTCAGGCTAAATAAGAACGTATTCATTCATTATTGTAATGTATTTTCATTCATTCATTTTGATCTGTAAAATAAATGCTCTGCTAAGTCCAAATATCAAATGCTCTTAGTCTGACAAAGAACAATTTTCCTACAGGTGTGTTTTTATTGTGGCTAGTAAATACAAACAAAACTTTTGCTAAATGAATTCTTTTTTTACTGAACGTTTGTTTTATAATAATCAGGATGAAATTGGAATAAGATTATGTTATCTAACACACGAAAACAGAGACTTAGTTGAAAAATTTTACTACAGTCAGAGATTTTGAATTTTTTATCATTTTAGTCCAAGGATATTGATGTCAAATCTTAAATAGGCTAGCCAAACATGTACAGTCACATAATACTGGATTCTATAATAATCTTTAAATAGTTAAATAAATACTTTCTCAAAAAATACATTTAGGTTTTGGGTTCATTTTTGAAAGACATTTCTTCGACCTACTTTTTTGGTCAATGATAATACTTGAAGACTGAAGCACACCCTGAGTGGTGTATGTTGTTCTGAGCAGGTAATAAACAGATTTGTAACTAATTGTCTTTCTCAAAAAAAAACTACACAGACAGACAACATATTCCTTTATTTCTAACAGGCATTTTGGTCTTGTGACTACTTGTTGGGGAACGCTGCTGGGGTTCCCAACAGTACAGGGGAGCGAGTTCCCTTCTACCTCCAAATTTGGTGGGGAATGGATGAAGACTCAGGGATCCGATGCAGTTTAAAAATGCTTTACTTATCACAGGTTCAGGCATACAAATCAGCAATAGGAAAATCCCTGTGCTTAGGATTCCCAGCTAGAACTTCAGCCATGTGTAGGCCAAGATGGCGGCCACCACAGTTAAGGCCCTGTGAAGAGGAGACAAAGACAAAAGTCCCAAGAAGGGTGCGAGCCCAAAAAAAGAGAGAGATCCAGAGAGGAAGTAGCCTAGTTTTAGACCCCCTGCAACTGCAACTCAGACCTCCCACTATTATGGGAAGCAGGGAGGGTCAAATGCCCTCAGGTAATTTCTCCCAGCACCTCACCTAGGCCCTTTTATATGCTAATGTTTTGAGCCAAGATCTGCCTGGAAATGCCTTTATAGGGTAGAGAAGGGGGTTTCTGAGATGGCATGTGTTTGTACCAAAGACTATACTAATGCCAGTTAAATATTTCTCCAAGCCTTCACAAGAGTCTCGTCTACTTCACAGGAGTTTTGTATTTTAGTTGCCTTTGAGTTATCAGGGAGCCATGCTTGCTTGCTTGGAGACAAACAGCATTTCGCTCTGGGCTAATTACTTAGAGATTCAATGTGGCCAGGAAAATATGGTGGTAAATCTAGCTAGTCCCACGATGATCGTGGTAGCATGAGAGAATATTTATACCAGCTAGTACAGAATACATGGTCAGATAAACTGCCACATTTAGACTACCCCCCTATCTATGAAGTGATCTGCAAGAGGCAATCCAGGGCAGATGCAGAGGCTTAGGAGTCCTGCAACAACTACTGATTGACAGAGAAATGTTTCTACATGTTTGTGTATCAAACTAGTATGTTGCCATCATCTCGGTGTTTCTTAGAAATTCAGCGTCTCTTGGCCCTTGCGAGCACAGTGGGTATGGTGCTGACCTTACACCCAGGCTTGATCCCTGGCATGCCTTCTCCCTTGAGCACTGCCTACCATGATTCCTAAATGCAGAGCCAGGGGTAAGTCCTTAGAACTACTGGGCATGCCACCCTTTCACCTCCAAAGATATAGATGGATGGATGGATAGATGGATGGATGGACAGACAGACAGATAGATGGATGGATGGATATCCTGAGTTTATTTATATAGATAGACTATAATCTAGATAGTGTCTCTCTCTCTCTCTTCTCTCTCTCTTTATGGTTGGCAATACAGATACAGAAATCCTTTTACCTACTTTCAACACTTTCGGTTCCTGTCCAAAATCATTCCCAATTGTCATTGTCATACTAGTCCCTTTTCTATCCCTAACTTCCCTTCGCCTACTCCTGCCCAAAGACTTTTGCTGTGTATTTTTGGACCCCCAGGGGACATTTCCAGAAGTGGTTTTGTTGGATCAAATGGGAAATCAATTTCTAGTTTTTTTTGAGGACTATCCATGTCATTTCCTAGAAAGGCAGGACCAGAGCCAGAGCGATATCACAGTGGGTAGGCATTTGCGTTGCAAGCAGCTGACCTCGGAGGTCGATCCCCTGCATCCCATATGGTCCCCTGAGCCCCTGGAGTAGTTCCGGAGTGCAGAGCCAGGAGTAACTGAACATTGTCGGTGTGACTCAAAAGAAAAGAAAGAAGCCTGGATCAATCGGGATAGTCACAAACTATGAAGGACTGCTGCTTTCTCCAGCTCTGGCTGCTCTTGCTCTCTGTAGTACGAGACCATATCTCGTTGTGATTTACATCTCCCTGATGCTGTAGAGCATATTTTCATGTGGTGATTTTGCAGTCCAAATTTCTCTGTTGAAGATGTTTCTGTTCCTTTCCCCATTTCCCCATTTGTTTCCTTGTAAAGTTCTATCAGTGTTTTATATAACCTTGACATTACCCTTTATCAGATGGGTACTGATTAAACAATTTTACCCAGTCCTTGCACTGCAGAGCCTGGCCAGCTACCCGTGTTGTATTTGATATGCCAAATACCAGTAACAATTATAGACCTCATTCCCATGACCTGATGGAATGGTTTGAGGCTCTTTATGTTCCTGGAGCTAGGAGATGCCCTTGGGCTCTACTAGCATGAGACAGGACATATGGAGATGTTACTGGTGCCCACTCTAGCAAATTGATGATGTACGGGAAGACAAGTGAAGACAAGTGAAGTGAAGACCCTCACTTATTGATCACTTGATCACTTGACATCCCATTATTCGTCAATTTGCTTGAGCGGCGCTAGTCACGCTTCCATTTGACCCTAACACATACAAGATTAGTCCGATGGCATCTGCTTGCTTTAAGAATATGAAGAGCCTCAAACCATTTGTTCAGGGTCTTGACAATGTAGTCTGACCATCTTGTAGGTGGGCAGCCATGTGATCTTTTGATGTCCTGAGGGATCCAGTTGGCAATGGCTCTAGTCCAGTGGTCATCTACAAATCTCATTACATGTCCAGCCCATCTGATTTTCAAGGCCTTGGCCAATGAGACAGCATCCCTGATGGATCGATGATGGAGGAGAGAGCTCCGATTCCTTCTCTCACTTGAGTGAGGCATGATATCCAAACATTGATCTTTCCATTCCACTTTAGGTGACCCAAATAGCATTCTCATCTGCTTTTTAGGACCCAGGTCTCTGAGGCATATGTTAATGCAGGGAGAACAGTGGAGTCAAAGAGATGTGCCCAGAGCCAGAGGTTCTTTGTCCTTTTTAGCTTCAATGCTCTTGAAGGTGTTACTTCGCTGCTCTCTTCCTTCCGTGCAACTTAGGTTTTTAGGTCGTTCATCATTTTGAGTTCTCGACCTAGGTACACATAATTGCTGCAGTCAGAGATGCTTTTTCCAGTGAGAGTGAATGGGGACTCTAGAAGTAGTTCATTTTTCATAAACATTGTTTTGTTGAGATTCAGCTGTAGACTTATCTTTCCACATTCTCAGTCTAAGTCAGCCAGCATTTGAAACGCTTGGCTAATGTTTGTGCTGCTTGGCTAATGTTTGGTGTGTCATCAGTGAAGCGGAGGTGGTGTAGTTAGAAGTCACTTCCATTCCTTTCCCATTCTAATTGTCACTTGACATTGTCAAGGGTGGCACTGAAGAGTTTTGGTAAAATGGTATCACCCTGCCAAACCTGTCTTTTGACATCGATGATGACTTCCTTGCAGAATGGTGAGATTCTGGTGGTGAATCCATAATACAGCTCACAAGGATCTTGATGTATTGGGTTTGAATGCCCTGTTTGGCTAAGGCTTTGATGACTGCTTCAGTCTCAACAGAATCAAAGTCTTTCTTTAAATCAGTGAACATGAGACAGAGCGGCATCCTGAACTCCCTACAAACCTCAATGAGCTTGGTTACTGTGTGGATATGGTAGATTGTGCTGAATCCTTTTTTGGAAGCCAGCTTACTCGCATGGTTGTCCTTCATCTAGTGTTATGCCAATCCTATTTAGGATGATTCAAGTGAACAGTGTCTAGATGATGGACAACAGGCAGATGGGGTGATAGTTGCCAATGTCATGGATGTCTCCCTTCTTGAACAGTAGAACTGTCCTGCTGGTTTTCCATTGGGAGGGCACCTTGCATTCATACAGGTAGTGAGTGTGTGAAGAGCCGAGCCAGTGTATTGATGAGTACTGATGGCACATTCCTCAGGTGTTTGGGTCTGACTCTGACTGGGCCGGGTGCTGTTTGCTTCTTTACCAATGAAATGGCATGTAGTATTTCAGAGGGAGAACATTGGGAATGATATATCCATTCTGTGGAATTTGGTGTGTGGGCAGGTGGACATAGCTATCAAAGAGGTCCTTGTAGAAGTCATGGATAATCTTCTCAACTGCCTTTCTGGAAGATGTGATAGTTCCACTGGGATGTGGAGGGCAGTCATCTTGGTCTTATAGTTAGCGAAGGACAGGGGGCTATGTGAATGCTTTTCACAGCTTCTGCTTCATCTGCCAGTATTTCTGCTCTTCTCTCTTGAGGTCTTCATTTATCACTTCTCTGCACTGCTTTGCGAACTTGGACATTAGCATTGGGTTGCCTGAGGCTCATGCTTTGTCACGTTGGCGAATGAGTTCTAGAGTTTTGAAGACAGGCATCCTTTTTGACTTTCTCTTTCTCTTGGCGTTCTTTGCACAGTCATGGTGGTGCTGAACCAGTCAGTTGTATTCTTCATCGATGATTTGATGGTGCATCTTCCCATGTTGCCACAACGGTGCCAAAAAGGCCCCAATTGGTGGTCATTCTGGAAGTTCTCTTCTTAAACTTTGCAGCCTTTTCTCCCTGTTGCATGAATGGTCCAATCCTTTTTGAATTTGGGACGACATTGACATCACTCAAGGAAAACAGTAGATTGAATATGATGTGGTCAATTTCATTGTGGAACTGTCTACCAGGAGATTCCCATGTCCAACGTTTAGATTCAGCATTCTGGAACTTTGAGTTCCCATGAATGGTCTTGGTCGACATGAGGCTTCCACGAGGGGTCACGGCCAGAGAGCAACTTCCGGCTTGAGTCCACCATCCCGATAGAGCCTCAGAAGATTCCAGAGGAACTTGCACACCAAGCTGGCAGAGATTTTCATCATCCAGATTCCACAGCTCGCCAGAACTCCACCCAAGAGACTAAGTCAATCTCAAGACTGGCACCTCAGAAACTCATCCTACAGACACCCATCCTTCAGAGACCCACCCTTCAGAGAAAAGTATTTCAAGCCCAGGAATGCTTGAACAACCGATGCAGATACAATAGGCAGAGCAGCTACCAACTCTCCCCATTGCTGGTATATTTATCTCCAAATTATCAAGAATATTCTACCTACCCCTCTCAGAGAGCTCGGCAAGCTACTGAGAGTATACAACTCACACAGCAGACCCTGCAAGCTGTCCAATGCATATTCGATATGCTAAATCCAGTAATAACAATGTTTATTTCCCTGACCCTGAAAGAGCCCTTAATACAGCAGCACAAAGAAGGACGCACAAGGAGTGGTTGATAAAATCTCAGGGCCAAACTAGGCTCCCAAAACGATGCTCTAAAATGATTGTCTGTACTTTCAATGCACGTGGCTGGCATCAGAAGCATATATCAAGGAACTGATGGTGCAAGCGCAGAAAGATCAAGTGTGACATCATTGGTCTGACTGAGATGAGAAGGTGTCAATTGCATCACACTGTTTTGACACAGGAGAAGAACCATTCCTCGGAACATGCGACAAAAGAGGCATCTTGGTACTGGTGTGCTTGTCAACATGAACCTGGCCATGAGCATTGATTCATTTGAATTAAACAAACCAGATAGGACGATTACACTTGAAGATATATGGCCCACTGCCAGCAGTTTCTATCTTTGTTGTATGCACCAACATCCACATACAAGGAAGAAGAAATTAAGAATTTATACATGGAACTGGAGTTCTCTAAAAAAGATCACACCTCCTACAAGATCATAGTCAGTGATTTTAATGCCAAGATAGGACTGAGAAGATAGACTGAAGAATTCCACATCGGGACCAATGGCCTAGAATGGAACGAACAGGGTGAGAGGCTATCTGAGTTCATCATCTCCACCAAGACCCTCACTTATTAAATTATTTTATGTTCAAATTTTCTTAACTTTTTCTTATTGAGTATAGCTAAATTGCTACATGTCACAATGACACTAGTATATCTAGGATTGTGACATGAAAAATAGGATGATTTACATATATGAAAATGATTTTCCCATCAGGGTAAAGGTAAAAGTGGTCAATTAATCTGAAATGTCAGTATGGTTTTTGATATTTAATTTTACTTAATAATGTTAGACAGTTTAGATGTATTTAATTCTTTCATATTCAAACTTTTGGGATTTAAAGCTAGCCTTTAGAAACACTGAGATAAACTGAGAGATTAACCATTTAATCAGTGATCTTATTACCCATTTTGAACAAAAGTTAACACTAGTCAGTCACTTCATATAAAACCTACTTGCAATCGTTTTATTAGTGTTCGAATGAATGTCTCACATTAAATAAAAAAATTCTAGTAAATGAATCTAAGTACTTTCTGTTTGTGTTAATTTTGACTCATGATTTCATTGAATAATAATAAAAGCCCCAACCAGTAAACCACATTTCCTCTCTCCAATTCTGGTAAAATATGGCTCAAGGCTGGAGAAATGGCACAGCAGACAAAGCCCTTGTCTTGTATGTGTCTGACCCAGATTTTATCCTGAGTAGTATCTTCACTCAAGTCCCACCAAAAGCTATGCAACAACACAGAGACAAGTGTAAGCCCTGAGCACAGTGCGGTTCCAAAACTCCCTTGACCCATAAATACTGGTTCTATATTTTAAATAGAAGTTGCTGAGTAGAGATTAGAGTTTTATACCATAACCAAGACCATGAACACATACTCTTTTAAAAATAAAATAAAATTATATCATTTTACAAATCCTTCCATTCTGTCCAATACTTAAAACAAAATTATTATTAAAGTAACAATAGCCAAAATAACACTTTTAAGAGCGAATGAATTATTACAATCATAAATACTTTTCATATGGCTTACACTAAAATATTGTTTTTTCTGGAAATGTTCTGACAAATTGGCTTTAATGTGAGAATCTGATTATAAATATGGCATACAGAAATAAAATCTTATGGCTGTGATTTCTTTTTCTCATCACTATGTTAGGAATATCTAAAATAGAAACCATAGGAGTTATACAAGTAAAATTAGTTGCTAGGATTATGACCACAGGAAAAAATGTTAGTAGCTTCAGTTTCTGTTATTTTCTCTAGAGGAGATACTTATTTCATAATCAAAGTACATTAGAAGAGCAGTAATGTCTTAAGAGATAATTAAAAGTAATATCTTTATACTTCTGTAAAGGGTGATTTTATTTTTCATATATAATTGATTTCTAACTCATACATTTTCAGTCATCCATTGCTTTAAATATTATTCTCTAAAATGTAAAAAACTTAATCAATGGAGCTGAAGATTATTTTAAATATATTTTAAAAGACAAATCAATGATCAGTGTTCAGTCCTTAGCACTACATTTAGTCCGATAAGCCAACCAGTAAAGATCCTAAACACAGAGACAGGCTTAAGCCCTGAGGATGGCAGGTGTGGGCCCCTACACCCCAAAGCAAATTTCAATTATAACTACATTTAAATAGAATTTTAACTACTATTTATCCATAACAAATACTCAAATCAACTAATATCAAAATTTGGGTACCCTCTCTTTGTTTTAATCCATGAGTAACAAAGATATAAATAAATTTAAAAAGCTATAAAATGAAGGAAACAGTTGATATCATTGTTTTTAGTTAGTTGGTTCATTACGCTAAAAAGTAGTGAAGAATAAATAATTAAAATGAATGCTAAATCCTAAAATAAGTGACATTTATTACTTTCAATACAAATAATCAAGAAATTATTGCAGAGTCATGGCTAAGTTTTATTATCCGTGTTATTAATCTTCCTATCTTGGAGAAGAGTCTAAAACAATGAATATAGAGAGTAAGAGTTAAATGCAATATTGAGTGACATTACAAAACCAGAGTGAGTTTATTAAGATAAAAATGGAAAATACTCAGGCTTTCAGGCTAATTACTTTGTTATGCTGCAGTTAATCAGTTCCTAATACCTTTTTAAACTGTATGTGCTTATAATTATTATATTATTGTATTTCTAATCTGTATATATTAGTTGGTAGAAGGAATTTTACTTCTCTGATACTGTCTTTATCTGCCCTACTAGAAGTTCCAACATGATATCTGTATTTAAATTGTCATTCACTGAAACACTGAAAATATCTTCTATTGCTGATGAGGCTAAAGAAGTTGTATTGCCAACACTAGCAATAGCAGCATATGCCACTTGCTATTGTGTAGGAACTTATTTTAAATACTATGTACTGCATATCATATAATAAACAGTATATTATAGCTATTTCATGACAAGCACGCTTAAGACTAAACACCATGCACTGGGGCTACAAAGTGAGAAAGGCAGATTCATATTAATGGTGGAGGTAAAATATGGACAGCATGGTGGTATAAAGCTGCATATTTGGAGCAACAATATTAATACTTCTTTAACTATGATGCAAAAATAAAAACAGTTAATAATCTTGTAATGTAACTTACACTTTAAGTAAACTACCCCTAGTTATTAAGTTTGAAAAACACTCTTCCATTTGCTTATAGTAGCACATTTAATAACTACAGTAGAATGTCTTATTTCATTGCTCCTTGTGAATTCAGAAAAATAATTATAAGTACTTACTCATTAGACTATTAAAATTTCTAGCTTTATCATGCAGACAAATATTGGCAGAAACACCATCAAAAAGCAATAAGAATTATATGCTATGTCACATTTCAGTATTGCTGGCTTTTTCTTTTTGGACCAAATCTGATTTCCCTTGCTTCCACTTTCTTCCACTTTCTTTAATATGTATTTTTAATTAGTTAGTGCTTCACACTTTTTACAGTAGAAACCTAGTTGGTGTACATGATGAATTCTTCTGATATCCTATATGGTTTTAATTTCCGGATATAACTAATAAAGTATCAACTATCCTACAAGCCATTCCAAAGTTCAAGTCAAATTAGGAAATATTTTATTCATATCAACCCTTTCATTAGCAAAATTTATTACAACACTCTATAATTCACTAAATACACAATTATATTTTAAGTAATGACTATGTACTAATATAGGTTAATACAGCTGATTTGCTCTTTCATTCATAATTAATCCTATTGTACATCTCTCCTCTCATCAACCCAAAATAAAACAAAGCTATTATGGTTATAAACAAATATGGTCTAATATCTTTAGCAGGAAAAACTAATTAAAATGCTTACTTAGGTTTTGGTAAGCTCTTGTGTCCACACAGATCATCTTATCTAAGTTTCTGTCTTTCAGTTATTTCATCTTCACAGTGTTTATAAACCTAACAGTTAAGTTTAATGTACTTAAACATATATTAAGTGTAATATATGTTTCAGTTTGACATACATCATGAGTATGGGCAATAGTTTCATGCTATCATATCATAGAGGGTAAGCATGCTTGTACCCCCTTCAGAAACTCTCTTCTTTAACCTACACCCACAAGAATGAAACTGCATAAGGTTGAATGAATAACAAATATATCTAACAGAGCCTTATCTAACATTCTTCAGTTGTATCCAGTTATGATGAGTCCTTGCAGAAAATAAGAGGAAAGATTGAGTAAGATCAGGATATTTTATGTCTTGCAACCTGTATGATTACTTCCTACTCACTAGGTCCCATGACTGAAGGGGTTGATTTTCTTTCTATTTATAGAGGTTACCCAATTAATGATGTTAGGGGTGCAAGTAATTTAGGATTCAGTCCTGAGGTGTGTTTTGAGGGTTCAGGGCACCCCAGAGGTAGTATGGGCCACTAAGGCTGTCTCCTGCTGTGTTTAGTGCATTGAGTTTACGGCTTCATACTTGCTAAGCATATGCTCTACAACTGTGTTATATTTCAAGGCCAGGGACTGTTATCCTTAAACAAGCTAATCTAAATTTGTCTCTTCTTGTAAATTCTAGTAAGTTCTAGAACTTTTCCTCTATCCTTTGGGTTTTTTGATTTTATTGGAGAAGCGGCAGGGATTCACACCTGGTGATGCTCAGGGCTTAATCTTGGCTCTGCATAGGGATAAATAATAACATGATTCCAATACATGATGCCAATAACAGAACATTTCTGGTCTATGTGCAATGCAAGCACCTATGTCTCAGCACTTTCTCATGGTTCTACATTTAGTTTTTGTTTTTGTTTTATTGGCCACACCTTGGGGTGCTCAGGGTTCACTACTATCCTTGTGCTCCATGATGATTCTAGGGAGTGCTGAGAACTGCATGTGTTGCCATAATTCAACTTGTGTCAGTGTATGCAAGGCAAATGCCTTACACTCTCGTGTCTTTCTGTTCCTGTCCTGTCTTTGGGTTTATGTATGATATAAAATATTTCTGTTTCTAGCCCTAATTGACTATCAAAATATAGATAAGTTGCATATCTTCTTTTTAATAACAATATTTTGTCAATATTGTTGACAATATTGAGACACACACACAGGGCAGAGCTGCTACTTGCTCTCTCTGTGCCCAGCTGATCAAGAGGCGACCGGGAGGGATGGCAGATTTTAGCCCTGGCCCGCCACCCCAGAAGAGCCTCACAAGAAGCCAGAGGGACCCCCCATACCATGAGGGCCACCATTTTCCACATTGACACACACCTCTCCTCAGAGCTCCATCCCGCAGAAGAGCTGATCATAGCCAGGCTCATCAGTGACCCACCGTGCAGCAGTCTTTTTTCAAGCCCAGCCCAGGTATGCTGATCTAGAGACTCACACACATGGGGCAGAGCTGCTACTTGCTATCCCTGTGCCCAGTTGATCAGGATGCACCCAGGAGGAATGGCGGGTTCTAGCCCTTGACTGCCACTTCAGCAGAGCCTTGCAAGAAGCCAGAGGAACCCCCACACCATGAGGGCCGCCATTTTCCACATCCAGACTCCCTCTCCTCAGAGCCCACCCAGCAGAAGAGCTGATCACAAGCCCCATTCATCAATAAATGCTCGAGATTAGAGGTGACTACAAGAGTTTCCCACCTGTACGGCAGAGCCTGGCAAGCTACCTGTGTCATATTTGATATGCCAAATACCAGTAACAATTATAGACCTCATTCCATGACTTGATAGAATGGTTTGAGACACCTTATGTTCCTGGAATGGGCAGATGCCCTTGGGATATCTCACATGTGACAGGACATATTGAGATGTTACTGGTGCCTGCTTGAGCAAATCCATGGTCCACGGGAAGACAATGATACAGTGATACAGTGATTTTTGTCAGTGGCCTCTTGTCCGTCATCTACAGGCTGTTCACTCAGTATCCTGAACATAATTGGCAGAACATTAGATGAAGGACAACTATGCACGCAAGCTGGCTTCCAAAAAGGATTCAGCACAATTGATCATATCCACACACTAACCAGCTTATTCAAAGTCCTAGCTAAATAGGGTGTCCAAACCCAATACATAAAGATCCTTCCTGAGCTGTATTATGGATTCACCACCAGGATCTCACCATTCTACAAGGAAGTGATCACTGATGTCAAAAGAGGGGGTTAGGCAAGGTGATACCATTTTACTGAAACTCTTCAGCATTTCCCTCGAAACGTCATACAAAAATTAGAATGGCAAGGAATGGGAGTGAATATAGATGGTTGGCAACTACACCACCTCTGCTTGGCTGATGACATTGTTCTAATAACACAAAATATTAACCAAGCATTACAAATGCTGGTTGGCTTAGACCAAAAAATGTGGAAAGATAGGTCTAAAGTTGAATCTCAACAAAATGATGTTCATGAAATATGAACTAGTTCCAGATGCTCCATTCACTCTCAACATAACAAACATCTCTGAATGCAGCAGTTATGGTTTACCTAGGTCGAGAAGTCAACATGATGAACGACCTAAAACCTGAGCTGCACAGGAGGAAGAGAGCAGTGTGGAATGCCTTCAAGAGCATCAAAGAAATAGCTAAAAGGACAAAGAACCTCTGGCTAAGGGCACATCTCTTCGACTCTACCATTCTCCTTGCATTAACATACGCATCAGAGACCTTGGCCCTATGAAAGCAGGATGAGATTGCTATTCGGGTCTCCCAAAGACGAATCGAAAGAGCTATGCTTGGAATATCATGCCTCACTCAAGTGAGAGAAGGAATCCAGAGTTCCAACCTCCGTCGAAGAGAGAGAGTCAGGAATGCTGTCTCATTTGCCAAGGTGTCGACAATCAGATGGGCTGGACATATAATGTAATTTGAAGACAACCACTAGACTAGAGCCACCACCAACTGGATCCCATGGAAAGCCAAAGGATAACGTGGCCGCCCACCTACAACTGGTCAGTCTTTTTTTGTCGATACCCTGAATGAACGATTTGAGACTTTTCATATTCCTGGAGCAATCAGATGACATTGGGCTACACTGGCATGTGACAGGGACAAATGGAAACATTACTGGCACCCACTCAAGCAAATCAACGAATAACGGGATCTCAAGTGATCAAGTGATCAAGTGATTTTTGTCAATGCATAATTTGGCTAAACGTAGTTTGTATGACGAATGAACTTAATTAAAGCATCGGTTAAAATTAGATTACTATTTTATTATAAGTAAAGCATAAATAAATATACATTTGAAATATTCACCATTCCATTCTTATTTTCCCAGTAATTATTTAACCCTGATGCAAAGGTTTATAATATTACACAATAGGATAAAATCACTCTTGAATAAGATATGTAATTAAAAATTTAGTTTCTTTAAGCTCATTAAGGTTTCTTGCTCAGTCATATGATGCAGGATATTTTATGAATATAATTGATTTATAATTCTTCTATAAGTACAATTTAATTTGGATAACTACTAATAATTAAGATAGCATTTTTGAGAAAAATTTCTATTCTCAATGTTTATGCTTCTTAAACACTTCTAGTTTCTTCACCAGTTGCCATGACAAAAATTCAACTTAATTCTTACTCATCTCTCAATGCATTGCAAAATTTCAGTCATTTGTAAAGTCTGATTGATTTTCTCTCTCATTTTGGAACTCTTCAACTCTCTAGGGAACCTAAAACAGATTACATTTATGCACAGTCTATTCTAAAATCACAAATTTGATCACCAATCCTTCCTTATTATTGCCAGTAACTTATTTGACCTTAGGATAAAATCCAAATGCAAATACTTGTATTACAAATCTTCCATGCTTTTAAGTGCTTATCTGTATTTCAAGCTGATTTCTTAGAACTTACATTCTAGCATTCCAATCATACTGCCTTTTTCAGTTTTCTCATTGTTCTTCACATTTGTCGACAAATATCTTGTCATGCTTGATTCTAACATTATATGCTCTCTTTACAAATTTTAAATATATTTTCATGTTAGAAAGCACTTAGTTGAAAGTCACTGAATACTTAGCTAATGATATGCTTCAGATGCCCCATTCACTCTCAACGGAACAAACATCTCTGAATGCAACAGTTGTGTTTACCTAGGTTGAGAACTCACATGACGAATGACCTAAAACCTGAGATGCACAGGAGGAAGAGAGTAGTGTAGAATGCCTTCAATAGCATTGAAGAAACAGCTAAAAGGACAAAGAACCTCTGGCTCTGGGCACATCTCTTTGACTCCACCATTCTCCCTGCATTAACATATGCAATAACACAACTGTCTTTTTAAGTTTTCTTAACTTACTGTCATTTTAAGTTTTCTCATTGTTCTTCACATTTGTCTGCAAATACCTTGTCATGCTTGATTCTAACATTATATGCTCCCTTTACAAATTTTTAAATATATTTTCATGTTAGAAATCACTTAGTTGAAAGTCACTGAATACTAGGCTAATAATAGTCGACAAATAATAATAACCATAAAGTGCTTGACTATTAATAGAATATTCTGAAACCAGTTAGAGTTTGGTTTCTGTTTCAATCAAGAACTCCAGTCTTACTCTCATTCTACTTCTTTTATGTCATCCGCATGTTGTCTTCTATCAGGATAGGGAGTTGCTGTGAAATTAATTAAATCTCTATTCTTTCATATGGACTTATGAAAGAAATTTAGCTACTGTTAAAAGTTACACTTGTTGTTTTGAAATGCATTTCTAAAATATCTGAGCATATCTTTGAAGATGATGGGTCTGTCTCTACACTTGTTACTGTTATAAACCCAGAATCTGGCACAACTAAGGCAGACAATACATAAAAATTATAGTGTGCATGAAGAGAAAATGGCGATGAACTGCCTTTATAATAGAGACTAGGGAGAATTCAGGAGAATAAATAGAGGATTAATGCATCTATTAACTAGAAACAATATTCTGACCACTATAATTAATTTTATATTAAGGTATTTTATATTTTATATTAGAATATCAGATGCTTGTGTATTTCTATGAAACTCATACTTCACATGTTAAAGAATGTATGTTTGGGGGGTTTCTGGGGGTAGTACATTTAAGATACATTTTTATGAATATCTAAGTATATATATGTATGAATATATATGTTTGCAGAAGCTGAGACTATTGTACTGAAGCAATTGCAATAAATATGCATTTACTATTTACTGAATTTGGACCTAGAGAAATATTATTTGAGATTAAATTCTGCAAGGAGTACTGTGATATTTAAAAAAAAATTAAAGCATCTCACAGTTTGAAAACTGTTGAATAATAGAGAAAACTAGCAGCCTAATAACTAAGAGCATGCAGGATTCCAATAAAAATAATTCCTTGTTAGAATCATTATGTTACTGATTCTATGATTATTCTCTTCCTACCTTTTATATAGTAGAAAATGAAAATTAAAGCTTACTGTTGAAGTATTCAGAAATAAAAACAACATATCAGCTTTGAACAGACCTGTTTCTAACCTGAAAAAATTATATATTTATATTGTTCTTCACAAAATGAAGAAAGATAACTCAGAAATAGAGGGGGGGAAAGGAAACACATAAAGAAAGGAAGTAATCACACAAGATATTACAACTTCCCATACAATGTTAGATTATTGTGGGAGAGCCAGCTGGTGAAATTATTGGTCTTTCACTGTTTTTCTGCTAGTTTCAAATTTGGTTTGAGCCTCTAGGGAAATGAGTTTGAATGTCTCATCTCATTCCTAGAAGCAACAAATCTCAGGGAAAAAAGAAATCAGTTCAGTTCTCAGAAGGAATTTGCACTGAATATGAAGCTGTGAAAGGCCGACATTGTGTTGCAGGGTTGACCCACATCTTCCATAGTGATCTTGGGGCCCACGAGTCTTTCTCAAATAACTAATTGGCTCCTTAGAGCCCCTATCTTTCTCTGTGAATTTCAGGGGCAGATTTCTCTTCAGCTTTACTGGCAAAAACCTCTGATAATACTAAGTAACTCATTTCACTTAATGGAATTAGTGATGTTTAAAATAAAATAAAGATGGTGGAAGGATGGTAAGAATTCTGGTAACTAGGCAGAGATGGCCAACTTTGTTTCTGTCATCATCCAAAACCTCTCTTGATGCTACTAATCAAAGAACTTAAGTGGGGAGTTGCTACCAAGTCTTATTTTAAATGACTAGTCATATTTTAATTATTTCATGTTGATTACTTGCTTTAAATTTATACAAGACATGCCAAAGTAGTAAATGCTGTTTTTCCTGAGTCCATTTTCAGTTGAGACAATGTGATTTTTCTCTGTGAATGAAAAAGCAAACACTGCATTGTTCACTCTAGTCTGCTCTCTCTTATTTTGACATGTTATAATGCTGTATTATTTATTTTTTAAACTTTCTTGGTAGGGGGCTACACCCAGTGATGCTCAGTGATTGCTCTAAATTTTGAATTTTGGGGTCACTCAGAGAAGCAAATGTGGTGCCTACTGCAAAAGGATGGACTGGGGTCAGTAGCATGCAAGGCAAATGCTTAAAGACTACACTATCTCTCCAGTTCCATATTTATTTTGATTCACTGAAGTAAAAATATATATACATACATGCATATCATTCTTGAAGTACATACATGCATATCAGTGCTTGCGTGCATGCATATCTATCATTTGTACACATGTGTATGCATACATACAACCCTGCATATATATTATGTATGCACTTCTAACATTTGTAGACATATGTATGCATATATTTATATATAACCCTGCACATATATGTGAACTGACATTTCACATGTATGTGAAAAACAATAACACTGCCTACAGAACTGCATTGCAACCATACTGAAAAAGTGCTAATATAAATAAAGCAGATAAGATTGAAAAGTATGTGTGAATCTGTTTGGGAGCTATCAACTCCCAACAGGTAGAGGTTTGCAAAATCAGATTTAAACTAGTAGTACTATTCAGTCAGAGGCTCAGGAATACTCATGGATTGTTATGCGATTATTTTTAAAGCAAGATTATAAAGTAAGAACAAAAACCACTCCATGATGATAGCTCTTTCTTCAATTATGTAATGGAGTTGTATTTGAATATTGGCTCATATAACCTGTACTGTTGGCAATTAGTTTAAACAACAAAAAAGCATGTAGGAACATATTTTTGTTAAAAGAACAAAATATTTCATGAAAATTTATGAAATATTACCAGAGCTCTTAAAATGCATAAAATATGTGAAACATTCCATTAAGTCTGTCGTATTTGAGCTTTTGACCAAGTACAAGTTCTTTTTTGCCTATAAACTATTGTTCCATTCTAATTATGAAATAATTCTGAGTATAATGATATAATTTTCCCCCCTCTCAGAAATGAGAATATTAGTTTAATATGAAAAAAAATCTGTTTTATATTATTTTTCTGGCATAAAGATATAAACAACTATTTCATCACAACCTAGAAAGGAAGAACTTGGCTAAACTTTTGTGGTTTGGTATGCTTAAAATTTCCGAGTTATTAAATTCCTTTGAATGTTTGCAAATCAGCACAAGCAGCAAACTTTAAGCCTATGGCATATTCAGTATGTCCAACTATGAGTTATGCTGAGAGCTTTTTGGTTCCTTTTTATTGTCTAATAAGACTTGGCAAGGAAAGAATGGAATATATCAGATCACCTAGAGATCTGTGACAGCTTCTTTTCCTTTGTCACTACTGCCCTCCTAGTCAAGATATCTTTCAAGTCATAGAGCTGCTGTCTAATATAATAGTTAAAGTTAATATGGATAAATAGGCTTATCCAGAATAGCATTCCTTTCTTCACAAAAGAAAGCATTTATAATATATTCAAAAATTTAGAAATAACAATTTTAGTTGTTAAAAATTGTTGTAACAATTTTTAGTTGAAATTTTATTTCCTATTACTTTTAGTGACCTTTAATATGTTTGATAGTAAGGAGTGTCTCTGCACCTTTATATGACTCTACAATCAGGGTAGGTTTATCTGAATTATGAAATGTTTTCAACTAAATAATAAATATAAATAATTATAAGAGACATTTATTCTTGACTATTATTTCTGACGCTTATTCCTGAATAACAAACAATTACTCCTCATAGATATGGAGGCCAAATTCAAGGAGCAGAAAGGGTCACTTGAGAGTAAGGGTTATCATCCTGGTTTTAGAGACTTGGCATCATTCTGTATGCTCATATAATATCTCTGTAGAGAGGACAAGAGTGAGAGTGAAATATAGAGAGAAAGATGGAGAGATAAGTCGAGATATATTAAGAAACAGGGAGACAAAAGAAAGAGAGAAAGGGAAGTGAACATTTTTCTTTCTTTCTTTTCTTTTTTTTTTTTTTGCTTTTTGGGTCACACCCAGCGATGCTCAGGCGTTACTCCTGGCTCTGCACTCAGGAATTACTCCTGGCAGTGCTCAGGGGACCATATGGGATGCCGGGATCGAACCTGGGTCAGCTGCGTGCAAGGCAAACACTCTACCTGCTGCACTATTGCTCTGGCCCTGAACATTTTTCTTGTGTTCCCTTCTCTTCTCACTCATGCATTGATCCTATCATAAGAACTTCATGCTCATTACTTCATCTAAATATGTTTTTCTAACAAGGTATAATATCCAAATAACATCATCCTGGGGCTAAGGACTTCAACTAGTGAATATTGTGAGGCACAATTTAATCACACGGAAAAGTGATTTGTTCCATACAGGGACAGTACTTTAGCATAGGGGTTTCGGGCAGACCCACCCTCCCAACTTTCATGAATGTAACTTTCCCCCACAAACTCAGGCACTGGTGTCTGGATAGATATAAGCCAAGAGTTTAGAGAAGATTTTGATTAAGTCGCTGAGACTAAAACTATAACTGATGAATTCAGAATCAATTCTATGCATAACACAGGGAGGAAACTGCTACATACTACATTTCATAATTCATTTAATAAAATGGGAGGATTTAATCAGATTGTTACAGTCAGGTGGCATGAAAGACTTTAAAATTGCGCATGACAGGTGGATAACTGTGCAATGACAACTTCTGTGATGATGGGTGATGGCTTCTTACTCCAAGAAATTTATTGTCACTTTATTTGCAAATATCAAGTTCGTAATTGTCAACATGGTATAATTAATCACTTTACTTGGATTTTTATCTTATCACAGTAAGAAGATAAAGCAAACATTACTATTGACATTTAAATCCCTCCAAACATCTCACACTAAACATGTCTTAATCAACATTTTTTTCTCAAATGAAGTTTTTACAACTTTTTAAACTTATATTAAATTTCTTGGCCTTAAAATTTTGTAGTACATTAGGATTAGAAAGCAACAGAGCTATTTAAGTTTGAATACTGGTTTCATCCAGAAACACTGACTCCCTACACTTACGAATGTTCTGTTTCAGTTACTCTTCCGGAGATTCTACTGAGAAGAAGCCCTTGGATAGACCATCTCCAACCAATGTAGCATCACACCACCACAGTACTCTTGTCTACACAATATTCATTCACTCTACAGTGCTCCCAGACAACAAATTAGCACAGTGGGGGTTGTGTTACTTACACATTTCTCACTACTGGACTAACATTCTTCTGGGTCCATGCGTTAACTCACCAAGATTGTCTTGTGCATATTTACAGTTTGAAACTCTACACATTTAACCCTTCTTCCTTCTGTTTGTCTTTCTACAAGTTTCAGACCTGCATCCCAACCAGGGCACTCAGAGCATTTCATCCTTCTCCCTCTTTTTACCATTCCCAGTCTTTTCCATCAATGAGTCCATCTAATGATCTTGTTTATGTGGAATATGAACTGATGCACACCCACATTGACTGGGTCATCTTTAAGACACCGGTCTGTATGACACTGAGTTTTTGTATGTTTCTTAGAGTTCATTGTAACCAAGGATTGATTTACTTGAACTGCTCTGACAAAATACCAATGATGGTGCAGTTTAGCAGATGTCCCACCTCTGTTCTGGAGGCTGAATTCCAATACTCCTGCAAAATTCTATTTTTCTTTTTTGGGTCACACCCGGCGATGGTCAGAGCTTACTCCTGGCGTTTCACTCAGGAATTACTCCTGGTGGTGCTCAGGTGACCATATGGGATTCCAGGGATTGAACATGGGTCAGCCGCATGCAAGGCAGATGCCCTCCCCACTGTGCTATCACTCCATACCCCCAAATTGGTTTCTTTTGAGGCCTTATTCTTCAATTTCCACAAAAGATACTCGGAAAGTATCTTCTTATGACCTTTCTCTGAACATACCTGTAATGTCTCTTTCTATTCTTTATTTGTGAGTGTGGGGTTTGGGCTACTCAGTTTTTCTTAGATCGTATCCCTTTCTCTGTGATCAGGGACCACTCCTGGCAGTGCTTATTGGATTATATGGAGTGACAGGGATTGAAACAGTAAGGGTCACATGCAAGGCAATGCCTTAACATGTATATATCTCTGATCCCTCTCTCCTTGGCTTTTAGGAATACTGTTGTTATCAGAATACAGTTCTTCCCACATGATGAGTGTAATTTAATCCTATCAAGAAAGACCTGTCAACTAATATAATCACATTGGTAATGAAACCTTCAACACAGGTATTTTGAGGAGGTACAATTTAGTATATAAGAAGTATTTCATATAGGTGAGGTTCTCCCTTGTGAGTGATTTGAAATGATCCACCTGACCATGGATAGGGCATTTTACCTGTTGAGGTTTCTATGAAACATTCTGATAGAATTGGACATCAAATCAATCTCACTGAAAAGACACCCCTCCCAGAGTTCAATTTCTCATAACTGTTCAGTAGTGTGGGTATATACTTTCCTTCTTTAAATATAGCTGAAAATGAATGATACGAGTTAATACTCAAATGAGCATGGTCTTGAAAATTTGGAAGCCCATCTTTATTTTATAACAATGAAACTGTAAATTCCATAGTAAGCAGAGCTTTTATGTTTTTGAATCTCTAGTATGATATCTAGAACAATTGCTATTTAATAATAGATTATTAAAAGTTATATGTCAATATGCATTAATCACAAAAAGGCTATTTCTAATTCCATAATGCACTAGCAATTAAAGTACCTAAGATGTTAAAAATAAGTGTGGATGTCATATTTTTTCTGATCATTAATGTATATAGAATGTAATCCTGTAGAGAACAAGGGCAACCAATAATGAGTTTGGTATGAAGCAGACAATATGTAAGTGGTTACTGAATGAATAAGAACTGGTGAGTAAAATGCAGGGAGAGTTTTTATTCTTTAGTTGAAAAAACAAAAAAATTCCGATCCTAGACTTAGAAGTAACTGTCATAATATTTAATGCATATACATTGATGGCTCTTCAATTTCGTTGTAATTAGAGGCTGTCTCTTCTCTTATCAGTTTAATTCCATCCCTTTGCCTAGATTTGATAATTCTATGAATATTACTAAAATTAATAAGCAATAAGTAATAGTTCTTTTGTGGTCCAAATGTGCTATTTAGCTATCTTGCTACTCATTTCTGTATATAATCTTGAGACTATAAAAAACTCAATAAAGGACCCATTAATTAATGTAACAGTTAAAAATTATATTCTTTCTCCTTCTTGCAAAGTATATTGTGTTCTCAAGAATTAGAGAATTTAATTGCTAGAAACAGTATCTTGAAATTGGTAATAAAAATAAAGTGTTCTTCTCATATCTGAATATTTTTCTTATTATCATCAGAATTGCTTATATTAAGAAAAAAAGCAAGTCTGGGTAACAGAAAATGTATTTTCACCACCATCAAATAATTGAGAATGAGTGCCATTTCCCTTCATGTTGTCTATCAATCAAATATACACAAAAATGACTTAGGTAAATATAAACTTTACAAGCACCCTTCTCTAAAATGAAGACAGTTGATGACTTGACTACAATGCAATTCTTTTAGAGGTTGTTATGAGTCATTTCCTAATACTTCCTTCACTGGGATTCCTACTTTCATGAGTAGGAGGAATGTCAAAAGAAAGAGAGTAAATAAAGCTTTTCTAATATGGTTTGATATTGTAAACATCCATGCCTTATATTCAAACATTCAGGATAACTTACTTACTGCACAAGCCAATTAGATCATCCCCAATCACATGTGGAAAGAGTTCAGGCTAATCTAATCGGTTCAGTGATGCTCCATTTATTTCTGTGTTTCTGACACCCTTATAATATTACAAACTGATCAGTAAACAAGCTTTCCAGGGAAGAGAGCTTCTGCTCTTAGAAGTAGGTCAACAGAATGTATTAGAAATAGCACTATTATCCTGGTTACAAATGTGAAATTAAAAAAAAATCATTGAAATATAAGCAAACAAAGATCTATAAAAGTAATACATATAAAACCTGATGAATTTAGAGATAAGCCATGAATTAATCATAACAATACATTTCATAAATATGTCCAATATCTCCCTAAGGTTTACTGCCACTCTTTTTATAGTTGCTAGTTGCTGTTAATACTATTGCTATTTTTGTGATAAGAATACTCAACTTGAAATATGTCTCCTTAGCATATAAAGTATACATACATACAACTGTTAACTGTAGTAGCAGATACCCAAAACTTTTAAATCTTTTATAACTATGAATTTGCATTCCTTGTAACTCTCTATTTTCCTCTCTCCTCCAGACCCACAGTACCTAGCAAGCACATTTTCTAAAATAGTTTGACTATTTTAGATACTGTGTATATAGATAAATATACATATATATGCATATACCTATATATGTATATATATTTGGAGATATTATAATATTTTATAATGTATATTATATTATGATATAGTATTATAATATATAATATAGCATTATATTATATATTTCAATAAATAATAATCCCATATATTATTTTTATGAAAAAATATAGTTTTAGCAGGTCATGTTATAAACAGAAGAATTTATTTTAAAATTCAATACTATTCCATTGTGTGTATGAACATCACAGTATCATTAGCAACTTAGCAATGAACATTAGATTGCGTCCATGTTTGTTGACTATGAAAATGCAACAATGAATGATGATGAGACGAGAGTGATGGGCTATGGGTACTTTGGGGAGTGAGGTTAGTGTACAGTACTTTTGTATGTAAAATAAAAAAATAAAATTAAAATAAACTAAATAAAAATTAAAAAAATAAAATTACGATAAGCTAATAGTCTTCTGAAGAGGAAAGGAAACAATCAACAAAAGGAAAAGACAGACTAAAGAAGGGGGAAAAGGTATTTTTAAGCAGATTTTTAATACCATGGCCATGCCTTCTCAAGCATATAGAGATTCAGAGAGTTGGTGCAGGGGTTAAATTCACACAAGGAAGACCAGAGTTCAATTTAATTTTCAGCACTACATGCTCCCTAAGTACCTCTGGCAGCATTCCTGGAGAACCTCAGACTCAGTCAGGTATATACCAAGGGCCCTCAAACATGACTAAGTAAGCCCTGGAGACCCAGAAGTACCACACTGATGGCTCCTGATGGCCTGCGCATCACTGCACCTTTGGATTCTTGCAGTGAACCTGACCATGGAGGGAAAAAATCTCTGGGAATAATATCTACAACTCCTGAGCATCACCTTGGGAGCGTCTCTGAGAATAATTCAAAAAAAAAAACGTCTGATTTTAAAATGGGTAAAGAAATTGAAAGCCATGTCTTCCAAGAAGAGACAACTGGAATAAGATTATTGTTTTTTTTTTTCACAAGTACATTTGTAAAGTAAACAAAAAATATGAATTCTTATATGAATTCCATTGAACTTTTGTGACCATGCATTCATTTTTTTGATAGGACTTTAAAGAAAATGGGAAGATGGTTGTGAAAAAATCAATAGTTTTATGTGTTTAGATTCTATCCCTTCAGTTAAGTGTAGGTGTTCTGCCCAGATGCTCTGGCTCTCTAGGCTGGCATGAAAAGTTCTTTGTGGTAAAGGCTAGGTTGTGGCCTTCTCTTCTGAATATGTAGTCTCTGTAGCTCCTGGGAAGGCTTCCTCAGCTAAGAGAATCAGTTTTCTGTAGCATGTCACAGTTAATCACAAACAACTTGTTATTGTAATAGTACTTCACTGATCTCTCTGAATTTTGTCATCACATCTTTCCTGCCATTCCCAACTTTTCTATGATCTTAGCAGAAAACACATAAATTGAAAACAAAAAAGGAAGCATAGAGAGTCTAATTTCCAAGTCATGCTCTTTCATTTCCATGGACATTAAAAGCATAAGGGCATACAGAGCTGCTGATTAGTCTATGAATGAACTAGGAAATTCAATTTCTAATTCCATGAATATGAATTTTTGACTTGTTTTATATTTAAGAGGATAAAATACCACCTATGCATAAGATTTCAACTATGGCTACTTGTAATATATTGTATATGTTGAAATAATTATGTGGTATTTATTTATTTATTTATTTTGATCCTCAATTTTTTCTACATTTTATTACATCACCATGAGATAGTAAATTACAAAGCTGTTAAGCTGTTAATGATTGGCTTTCAGTTATAAGTTTTCCAGCACCCATTCCCTCCACTGGTGTGGATTTCCCAACACCAATGTCCCCATTTTCCCTCCCCTCTGCCTGTCTTCACGGCAGGAACTTTTCTTCTCTCTCTCTCTCTCTTTCTCTCTCTCTCTCCCTATCTATCTCTCTTTTCTCTTTCTCTCTTTTTGCACTGTGATTTGCAATATATACATACACTGAGGGGTTATCATGCATATCCCTTCACAGAGTCTTGCATTACCATTTCCAACTAGTAATGGCAAATTAATCCCATCTCTATATTACCTAAACTCTGCTCAACAGATACTTATGGTAGATTCCAACCCTTGGCAAGTCCTCCTAAACCTTGATTACCTGGCCTTGGATATTAGTCTCATACTGTTTTCTTTCATTATTTATTTATTTATTTTTTTTTATTATACCACCATGAGATATACAATTACAAAGGTGTTCATGCTTGGGTTTTAGTCATCCAGTACTCCAGCACCTATCCCTCCACTAGTGCCCATTTCCCACCATAAATGTCGCCTGATCCTCTTCCCCTCCCCGGCCTGCCTCTATGGCAGGACCTTTGCCTCTCTTCTCTCTCTTCCTTCTCTTATATACTGTGGCTGCAATAAATACATTTAGAGGTTATCATGTATATCCCTTTGCCTATATTCAATGCTCAGTTGTAGGCTAGTATTATCATTTCCAACAACTATTAGCACATTGTTCCCTTCCCTGTCTTACCTAACCTCTGAGTCCTGCACACTTGCGGTCAATTCCACCCACTGACAAGACCTCCTGATCCATGTTTTGCCTGACCATGGATATTGGCATCATACTATTTCATTTTTATATCCTGCAAATAAATGTCCATACTGTTGTCTTTTATATCACACAAATGAATTCAATCATTCTATGCCTGTCCTTTGCCTTCTGACTCATTTCACTCTACATAATAATTCCTATGTCCATCCATTTTTAGGCAAGTTTCATGACTTTATTTTTCCTAACAGTTGTAGTCTATTGTGCAAGGTAAATGCCTTCCTGCTGGGCTATCGCTCCTGCCCTTTAGTTGTATTCTATTGTGTAGATGTACCATAGTATTTTTTTTATCTAATCATCTGCTCTTAGGCATTCAGCTTGTTTACAGATTATGGCTATTGTGAATAGCACTGCAATGAATATTGAAGTATGTCAGAGAACACTGGGTTACCTGACAAAATCAGGGAGCAGGTTCAGAAGATCCCCTTTGCCCCAGGGGATTGGCAGCTAGTGGATGGAGAAAGACTCATGAATCCTCTTGCAGGTTCTAGTATACAATCCAGTAACAGGTGACTCCCAGAAAATTTAGGTTCCTGACTGGTCTCTGGTCTCATGTAGGTTTAGAATACTAGGCCAAGATGGCACTACCACATGCTAAGGCCCAACAGGTTATAGAATGGAGTGAAGGAGAACAGAGTCAGAGGGTGAAGAGGAAGAGAGAGAGAGAGAGAGAGGGCTACTGCTTTTATATCCTTTTTAGCCCTGACTGGCCTACATCAACAGATAGCAGTTAAGGTCAATCCCTTCTGCTATTCTTCTCCCAGAACCTCACCTAGTCCCTTTGAAATGTTAATACTGCCCCAGCTAAGGTCTGTCTTTGCAGACCCTTCCTCCCCTGCAGGCCCTTGCAGAGTAGAGGAAGGGCATGTATCTGTACCATTGATTTTCAACAACCAGGTATATATTTATCTAACTTTCACAATATCCTTGTATTTACTTCATTATTGTTTTGAATATTAGCCTTTAGACTTATTAGAGAGCTATGATTGCTAGCTTGGAGGCAAACAGCATTTCTCTCTGATCTAATTATAACAAATTACACTTAGAGATCCACCGTAGCCAGGTAAAAGTACTGGTAAGATCTATCTAGTCCATAAGGATTGTGATAGCATGAGAGAAAATATGTATAGCAGCTAACTAGAATACATGGTAAGATTATACCGTCACATAAAGTCACAGCCAGTTCTGCCTCCCCTGGCTCGCTCCATGTGCAGGGACCTCTCCTCGCCATTTCACCAAATCTCTTCAGCGTCACCCTTAAGAACATCATACAACAATTAGAATGGGAAGGAATGGGAGTGAAGATAGAAGTTGGTGAAAACATCACCTCAGCTTCGCTGATGACATTCTAATAACACCAAACTTTAGCCAAGCAGCACAAATGCTGGCTGACTTTGACAGAGAACGTGGAAGATAGGCTACAGGTCTACAACTGAATCTCAACAAAACTATGTTCATGATAAATGAACTAGTTCCAGAGGCCCCATTCACTCTCAATGGAACAAACATCTCTGAATGCAGCAGTTATGTGTACCTAGGTCGAGAAGTCAACATGATGAACGACCTAAAACCTGAGCTGTGCAGGAGGAAGAGAGCTGCATGGAACACCTTCAAAAGCATCAAAGAAATAGCTAAAAGTACAGCAAACCTCTGGCTCCAGGCACATCTCTTTGACTCCACTGTTCTCCCTGCATTAACATACACCTCAGAGACCTGAGCCCTATGAAAGCAGGATGAGAATGCTATTCGGGTCTCCCAGAGAGGAATCGAAAGAGCTATGCTTGGAATATCATGCCTCACTCAATTGAGAGAAGGAATCTGGAGTTCCAACCTCCATCGCCTTTCCAGAGTCAGGAATGCTGTCTCGTTTGCCAAGGCATCGAAAATCAGATGGGCTCAACATGTAAAGTGATTTGGACATGACTGATGAACTAGAGCTGTTATCCACTGGATACCATGGGACGTCAAAAGATCATGTGGCCGCCCACCTATAAGATGGTCAGACTTCTTCGTCAAGACCCTGAACAAACAATTTGAGGCTCTTTATATTCCTGAATCAACCAGATGCCATTGGGTTACACTGGCATGTGATAGGGTCAAATGGAAATGTTACTGGTGCCCGCTTGTGCAAACAGGTGAATAACGGGATGTCAAGTGATCAAGTGATCAAGTGATTAAGAAATGACCTTCACTGTCCTTTCTAACCTTTTTCAGTCCTTATTTAAAGTTGGTTTTAAGTCTATGATGTGCCTTAGTTGTTGATTATCCATGAAGTTTTGTATTGTTCCTTCAAATCGGAATCTAGCCAGGTAAAGTATTCTTGGTGAGGACTTCATTTCATTGAGTTATTTCACTCAAGGAAGTGTGTCCCATAGCAGAGTACCTAATGAGCATTTGCTTAAATTATTTCATCCATGAAAACAATAATACTCTGAAATGAAATAGAATATTATTAATTAAACTAAAAATCTCTCTTAATTAAAAATTTAGAGTGAGAATCAAAGTTGTGAAGCAAAGTATGCTGAAATACTGATTATTACCTACTTAATTTCTAAAAATATTAATCATGGATTAGGGATGTGGCTTAGAGTGATAGCTCTGCATGTGCAAAGCTGTTTTCCAATCTCTGTTTAACCCTTTCTCCCCAAGTAGCACCTGTGTGTTCTTGTTGACTTCTGAGCACTTTTTAGTGTAGCCCTGACTCTCGATGAGGTCTGTGAAACAACTAACAAACAGAAAGAACAGAAGATTCAATAAGAAAAATAAAGCATCAGAAACAATAAAGAATACATTTATGTTTTCTGGGCAGATGATCCTATTCTATACCTCATAAAAGGCTTGCTCTCTGTTGTACTCAAGTTTCTCAGTAATAGAGACATTTGACGATTTCTCTTTACAAATGTTGGCTAATAAATGTCTTCAAAGTGTTTTATTCCGGTTTGTAGGGGATAAATGCTAGTTCAGGAAAAGGACTTACTCTCTGATACATCTGTCTGATGAAATTGTCATCAATTCAAGAAGATATATATATTAAAACGTTTTGGTAAGAAAAATATTTGAGATTGTGATAAAAGCTAATTTATTTATTTTTTAATTAATATTTTATTATACCCCCTGTAAGACATACAATTACAGAGTTGTTCATGTTTGGAGGTTTCGATCACACAGTGTTCCAGCACCCATCCCTCCACCAGTGCCCATTTTCCACCACCAATGTCTCCTATTCCCTCCCCCTTCCCATAGCTTGCCTCAATGGCAGGTTCTTTATCTCTTCTCTCTCTCTCTCTAATCTTACATATTGTGGATTGCAATACATACACTTAGAGGCCATCATGTGCATTTTTTGCCTGTATTTAATGCTCAGTTCTAGGTTGGTGTTAGACCTTTCAACAATTATTTGCACATGTTTCCTTCTATGTCTTACCTAACTTCTGACTCCCAAATGTTTGTGGTAATTTCTACCTCCTGATCCACGTTTCGCCTGACATTGGATTTTGGTATCATATATATATATATATATATATATATATATATATATATATATATATATATATATATATGTATAATATATATATATATAATACATTTATATTTGTTTGCGTGTGTGTGTCATGAAAATAAATGCAGTCATTCTATATCTGTCTCCTAATTTCAATCAATATGATCCTGTCCATATCATTCATAGGCAAATTTCATGACATCATTTTTCCTAACTGCTGCATAGTATTCCATTGTGTAGATGTACCAAAGTGTCTTTATCCAGTCATCAGTTCTTGGGTATAATGGTTGTTTCCAGATTCTGGCTATTGTGAATAGAGCTGCTATTAAAATAAAAGTGCAGATGGTGTTTAAACTGCCTGATTTTGGCTTCCCAGGGTATATTCCCAGGAGTGGTATGGCTGGGTCAAAAGGGAGCTAAATTTCTAGTCTTTGGGGGACTATCCATATTGCTTTCCAGAAAGATCTACCAGTCAGCATTCCCACTAACAATGGATCAGAGTCTCCTTTACCCTGCATCCATGCCAGCAATTTTTGTCCTTACCCTTTTGATATGGGCCAGTCACTGTGGTGTGAGGTGATATCTCATTGTTGTTTTGATTTGCATCTCTCTGATGATTAGTGATGATGAGCATTTTTTCATATGCCTTTTGGCCATTCGAATTTCTTCCTTGTCAAAGTTTCTGCTCATCTCTTCTCCCCATTTTTAATTGGGTTGGATGTTTGCTTCTTTTTATAGTTGTACCAGTACCTGATATACCCTGGATATTAACCTCTTATCAGATGGTTATTGGGTGAATATTCTTTCCCATTCTGTGGACTGTCTTTCTATCTTGGTCATTGTCTCTATACCAATACCATGCTGTTGTAATTACTACTTCTTTGTAGTACAGTTTGAGGTTGGAAAGGTGATGCCTCCCATCTTCTTTTTCTCAAGGATTGCTTTAGCTATCCGTGGGGGTTTATTATTCCATACAAATTTCAGGAGTGTTTGGTCAATTTCTTGTCCTTATAAGGACAGCAATGAATCTGTACAAAGCTCTAGGGACAATGACAATGCTGATTCTCCCCATCCATCAGCAGGGAATGTGTCTCCATTTCCTCATGTCCTCTTTTGATTCTTGAAGCTGTGTCTTGTAGTACTCTTTGTATAGGTCCTTTACACACTTGATTAAGTTGATTCCTAAGTATTTTATTTTATGTGGCACAAATGTGAATAGTATTGATTTCTAGATATCCCTTTCTTCTCTTTCATTATTTGTATATAGGAAAGCCACCAACTTTGGGGTATTGATTTTGTACCCTGACACTCTACTATAAATATCTATTGTTTCTAAGAGTTTTTGGGTAGAGAGTTTTGGGTTCTCTAGGTATAATGTCATGTCATCTGCAAATAATGATAGCTTGATTTCTTCCTTGCCTATCTGGATGCCCTGAATGTCCTTTTCTTCTCTGATTGCTATGGCGAGTACATCCAGTACTATATTGAATAAAAAAGGTGAGAGAGTGCAACCTTGTCATGTTCTTGATCTTAAGGAGAAGGCTTTCAATTTTTCCCTATTGAGAATGATACTCGCTGTGGGCTTTTGGAAGACAGCTTTGACTATCTTGGGGAGGTTCCTTCAATTCCATATTCTGGAGGGTTTTAATCATGAATGGGTGCTGGATCTTGTCAAATCATTTTTTTGACATCTATTGACAGGATCATATGGTTTTTATTTTTCTCTTTTTGATATGATGTATTATGTTGATTGATTTGCGAATGTTGAACCATCCTTGCATTCCCGGGGTGAATCCTACTTGGTCATGATGTATGATCATTTGATGAGTCTTTTGATTCTGTTTGCTAGTATTTTGTTGAAGATCTTAGCATCTGTGTTCATCAAGGAGATTGATCTGCAATTATCTTTCTTCATATTGTCTCTCCCTGCTTTTGGTATCAAGGTGATATGTGCCTTGTAGATGCTGTTTGGGAGTCTTTCTGTTTCTTCTATTTCCTGGAAGAGCTTGAACAGGACAGGCAGTAGGTCCTCCTTAAAAGTTTTGTAGAATTCACTAGTGAACCCGTCTAGACCTGGGCTTTTGTGTTTGGGCATACTTTTAATTACTGTTTAAATTTCCTCAATGGTGATAAGCTTATTCTGGTATTGGAGGTATTTTGTTTCAATCGTTGGGGTTATAGGATTTCGGAATTTATCTATTTCTTCTAGGTTCTCATGTTTCATGGCATACATGTTCTCAATGTAATCTCTGATGATCTTTTGAATTTCTGTGGTGTCTGTTGTGATGTTACCATTTTCATTTCTGATTCTGCTTATTTGGGTTCTCTCTTTCCATGTCCTCACAAGTCTTGCCAGTGGTTTGTCAATATTGTTTATGTTTTTTTAAAGAACCAGCTCCTGGTTTCATTAATCTTTTGGGTATTTTTTTGCATTTCCAGCTCATTGATTTCATCCCTAAGTTTTATTATTTTCTTCTTTCTGCCTGTTTTGGGCTCCTAGAAAAGCTAATTTAAGTTGCAATGCTAACTACAATATGTATAGAAAAAGAAATTTACCTGAATTCCATTTTAATGGAATTCCACATGGTGTTGATACATTTAGCTCTCATACATTTTCAAAATAAAATTTGGTTTGTCATCTCCTATAAAGGATGGATGTGACCTCAGAATTTTTTTTAGTGTTAAAGAATATGACACTCATGTCTTTTTTATCTTTTTATGTTTCATTCATTCTCTTGTAAGTCAAACAGCAATCACTGACTGTTACTGTTTGCTATAAAATAGCACTGGATCTAAGCCCAGCAGAGTAAAGATGCATAAATCTTTCAATAAATCATGAACAATTATGATATATTAACTATATATATGCATATATATACACACATACATAGTTATCATGTAATAATATTCATGCCACTGGATAAAGGAAAGAAAACCAACAAACAGAGAAAGAAAATAAGGAAGAATGAAGGAACTCAAGGAGATAGAACAGGAAAGAAAATAGAAAAGAGAAGAAAATTGTATGTATAAATGAAACGTCATTTGAGATTAAGGTATGCCAATGTGGGAAAGGAGGGATGAGTTCAATCATTAAAGGTTTTTTTGTTAGATTGTTTTTAATCACTTACCTACAATGAAGTTATTGAAAGATTTTTAAGAAAGGAAGCAGCCAAATAGTAATTGAAAAAATAAAACACACTGTAACATTGTAAAGAATGACTTCTATAAATAAATGAAATGGAAATGTGGAAAATTCAATTATAATACTTTTCACTAACTCAGGAAAGAAAAGATGAGAGTCTATGTTAGAACATTCAAGTCTGAAGAAAAAACAAAAACATGTTGGGGAATGAAGTAAAACAATATACTTAAAGTGATAGTTACAACTTTAAGTATGTCGTTTGTCATAAATCAGGAGGTCTTGTCAAAGGTGGAATCTACCTCAAACATGTGGGAGTCAGAGGTTAGGTAAGACAGAGAAGGGAACAGTGTGCTAATAATCATTGAAAATGATAATACCAACCTATAACTTAGCATTGAATATAGGCAAAAAGATACACATGATAACCTTTAAATGTATGTATTGCAATCCACAATGTGTAAGAGATGGAAAGAGAGAGAGGGAGAGAGAGAGAAAGAGAGAGAGAGAGAGAGAGAGAGAGAAAAAAAGAAGAGATAAAGAACCTACCATAGAGGCAGGCTAGGGGAAGGGGGAGGAATTGGGGACATTGGTGGTGGGAAGTGGGCACTGGTGGGGGATGGGTGCTGGTATGACTGAAACTCAAACATGAACATCTTTGTAATTGTATGTCTCATGGTGGTATAATAAAATATTAAAAAAATAAAATAAAAAAAAAATAAAGTGATAGTTACAGAATTGAATACATATATATAAAAAAGAAAGCCTATAGCAAGCTTGAGTAATAAAAGCATAGCATATTATTATTATAAACTATACTATACCCACAAAGTTGGTAATTGAAATGTGCCAATTGCTTGAAAAACAGAATCCAACACTCCTATAATAAGAACAAAATAATACAATTAAGACCGAATCTAATAAACAAATTGAACCAATAATTATTAATTCTCCCAAACAGGAAGCATTAGACCCAGACTGGATAATTGTTGAATGCTACCAAGCATTTGAGGAAGTCATTATATTAAATCTCATCGCCCACCCTCCAGAGGCAAATGGCTTGGCCAACCCCTTCCTGAGTCCAACATATCTCCAACGACTCATTCACGATGTGCGGGGAGTGCCACACTGACTGGAGTTGGCACAGTGATTTGGGCTCCTCCTCTCCTCCCATTCCTCCACTTCCATGTCAGAAGGCATGGCTGCTAACTCTTAATCACCGCAGCCAGCAAACCCGGAAGAGAGACACTACATACCACCAGTTTCGCCAGCACGTGGACACAGAGCAGCTGTGTGACAGTCTTAGATAATACTGGAAGTTCGGACCAGTTCCTTTCCAGGATCTTTCACATTTATACACTGTATACAGTTCTAGGCAGGTTCTAGCCATGGCCTGTCATCCCAGTCAGTCTAGCAAGAAGCCAGGGGAACCCCGACACCATGAGATCAGTTATTTTCAACATCTGGACTGCACAGCTCCTCAGAGTTCCACCTAAGAGAAAATCAGGTCTCTCCCTGTTGAGGTTCATCGATAAAGCTCGAGATGAAAGCCTACTTACTACTGAGAGTGTACCACCTACATGGCAGAGCCTGACAAGCTACCTGTGTTTATTTTGATATGTCAAAACCAGTAACGTTATAGACCTCATTCCCATGAACTAAAGGAATGGGTTGAGGCTCTTCTTGTTCCATGAGCGAGGAGATGCCCTTGGGTTACACTTGCTTGCGACAGGATACATGGAGATGTTACTGGTGCCTGGTAGAGTAAACCGATGAACAATGGGAAGACAAGTGATACATGTGAAGTAAATCTCTTTCACAGTATACAGAGAAAGTGTTTCATAATTTATTTTATGAGGAATATGGAATATTCCAAATGGAATATAAAAACCTAGCCTTTAATAGCAAATAAAATGAAGAAATAGCACAAAAATAAAGTTCAATACCACTCAGGAATATAGATTACAAAAACCTAAAAATTTATTAGGAAATTAATTCTAAAGAAGCATGTAAAAATCTACACTTGAAAATCTTCCAAGTGTGCAAGATAGTTCAATAATAGAATATCAATTAGTAGAATTTATCATATTAACAGATTAAAAATTCAAATGTACAGAGTTAAGAGTTAAGAGTTCTAAGAAAAGATAAAATTGTGTAATTTTCTGCAATGTGGGTGTAACTGGAATTAAACTAAATCATGTTAAACTAAATCATAAGTAGAAGAAAAATTCAAGATGATCTCAATCATCTGTTGTATACAGAGACAAAACAATGGAATAGACAGTGTTGAACACTGAAAAATCCTTGCCCTTAGATGGTAAAACTCAGACTACAAGGAGTGGATAGAAGATAGAAGATCTGAGGAGGGGGACCAGAAGTGACCTTGGAACATTGGTGAGGGATATTCTGCCCTTTGACGGTGTTAGGTGCAGTGACTGACTATGTATTTATAGCATAAATGTTGACACTACTGCAGCTATGTTACCTAACTGTCTGGAAACGCTGCGCGGTGTCCCCAACAGTGTCGGGAAGCGAGTTCCCTTCTACCTCAGAAGCCGGGCGGGAATGGATGAACACTCAGGAATCCGATGCAGTTTTAAAAGGGCTTTACTATAATAGGATCCAATATACAATCCAAGAGCAGGGAAAACCTCCGGACTCTGGGTTCCCAGCTAGGCCCTAGCCAGGTGTAGGCCAAGATGGCTGCCACCATGTGTTGAGGCCCAACATAGAACGGAGAGGACAGAGAAGCAAAACACTAAGGGAAGCCAAAATGGCAAAAGGGGGGAAAAAAAGAGAGCGCTCCTTTCTTCTTGAAGCTTATTTTATAGCTAGAAATCTGCCCAAACTCCCTAGCCCAGCCCAGATGGGCTGGGCTATCTAGAGATGAAAACAGGAAAACAGCTCCATTAAATGTAGCAACTTCAGGAGACCATCTGGTTGTTTACACGGACCCAGAGCTAATTAAAAGCCTTCTAGCAGAGCTGGGAGAAGCTACAAGCCAAATGTAATTTCCCCTGGCAGGAAGGATCAAATGCCCTCAGGTAATTTCTCCCAGCACCTCACCTAATATCTTAAGCCAAGATCTGCCTGGAATTGCCTTTATAGGGTAGAGAAGGGGGTTTCTGAGATGGCATGTCTCTGTCCCAAAGACTAATACTAATGCCAGTTAAATATTTCTCCAAGCCTTCACAAGAGTCTCGTCTACTTCACGGTAGTTTTGTATTTTAGTTGCCTTTGAGTTATCAGGGAGCCATACTTGCTTGCTTGGAGGCAAACAGCATTTCTCTCTGGGCTAATTACTTAGAGATCAATATGGCCATGCAAATACGCTGGTAAGATCTAGCTAGTCCCACGATGCTTGTGGTAGCATGAGAGAATATTTATATCAGCCAGTACAGAATACATGGTCAGATAAGACTGCCACATTCAGACTATCCCCCTATCTATGAAGTGACCCGCAAGAGGCAATCCAGGGCAGATGCAGAGGCCTAGGCTTTTAGGTGTCCTGCAACACCTAACCATAAAAATAAACAAAATATTCTATTTTAAAGCACTTCAATTAAAATGTTGTCTAAAATTATAAAAATATATATATTAGAGATTAGAGAAGGAACCACTATGGCGATAGTTGGAAATAATCACTCTGGATAAGAACTGAGTGCTGAAAGTAGGTAAAGGGATATATATAGTAAACTTTCAAACCATAATGTCCATAAGAAAAGAGAGAAAGAGCAACCATAATGCCCAGAGGAAAGAGAGAAAAAGCAGAAAGAGCAAGAGAACAAGCGAGTGAGTGAGTGAGAGAGAGAGCAAGAGAGAGATAGAAAGAGAGAGAGAGGGCAAGTGACTGCCATAGAAGCATACTGGGAAGTGGGCATGGTTAGTGGAAAACTGGGAACATAGGTGATGGGAAATGTACACTGGTGAAGTGACCAGTTCTTGGAATACTGTATTACTGAAACATGAACAACTTTGTAACTGTATAGCTCATGGTGAGTTAATTAAAAAAATGATTTTTCTTTTAAAATAAAAAGTAAAATTGATAAACCCTATTAACAATAAGATGTGCAGAATGAGAAATAAACTATGATGCTGAGACATATTTCTTTCACAAAAGTTGTAATCAAATGTGAAACACAAACAGGAAATATATTGAAAGAGTATAGGAAAATTTATACATTAATACTGAATTCAGTTTAAACTCCTAGGTTAATACCATGCTCTAAATTTTATCTACCTTTTGAGTTCAGGTTTTTTTTTTCTGAGAAAATGCTAAATAAAGTTCCATCACAATTCTTGTCTTCTCCCTTCTCCTCTTTGTAGAATAAATTTCAGTGAAAATATTATATATAAATCTCACATTATTTGTGAACTAATCATTTAATATTTTGATTAAAATTTTTATGATATAGAACCTGTTTTCTTTATACAGATTAAAAGAATTTGAGGGGCCGGAGCGATAGCCCAGCGGGTAGGGCATTTGCCTTGCACGCGGCCGGCCTGTGCCGGCACGGGTTCGATCCCCGGCATCCCATATGGTCCCCCAAGCACCGCCAGGAGTAATTCCTGAGTGCAGAGCCAGGAGTAACCCCCTGAGCATTGCCGGGTGTGACCCAAAAAGCAAAATAAATAAATAAATACATACATAAATAAATAGATAAATAAATAAATAAATAAATTGTATATCTTTGTAATTGTAAAAATAAAAAAATTAAAAAAAAACTAAAAAAAATGCATTTAAAAAATAAAAGAATTTGAATGATAAGTATGTAAAAATATTCTTTAAGCTTCCTTTTAGTGTCCATTTAACTATAGTAAATGTGGAAATCAATGGGATTAAGCACAGTAACAAGTTTATATCCAATTGCTTTGTTTTTAAATTTTTCATCATCCTAAACAAAAATGCACTGTAACTGAATATCAATACATTAAAAAATTTAAAAATCTGTACACCTTCATTTGTTTAGGTAGTAAACAAACGCTAATGGCTAATGTGCTTCTTAGTGATCATCACATTCTGGTACTCATATTTCAATGGGGGGTTCCTCTTAGCCCAGAATGTTGGTTCAACCTCTGATGCCCTTATAAAGAATATGGCAAAAAAATAGTAAGATGTCACTTTCAGATTAAGTACAAAAAGGATTTGATTACTTTTTTCTATTTTTTTTCCTTTTTGCAGTCTTCACTCTGAGAAGAACCAGTTGCCTTGATGTGAGCAGTCTTTTACAAAAGCCCATGTATATTAATACCAGACAAGGCCCCAAGGAACTGGAGCCTGTCAGAATCCAGATGACGGTTTGCGGATGTAAATCTTTCTGTTCATAGAATTTCTTGGACAGTCTCGACTCCCAGCCAACAGCTTAAATGCTGCCTTTTGGAAGTCATGAGCCAGAGGTGGCAGTGAGTGAAACTTCACCTGCCTTCTGCATTCACAGAAATGGGGGAAATTGAAATGTTTGCTATTTTGAACCACTGAGTTTTAGAGTGTAATTTTAATATAACATGAAATAACACATAATACTTTTGCTGCTCTATTTTTACTGTGATTTTGCAAATACACAGCAAGTCAGAGATGATTAAAGTGTAAATGAATAATTGTTTAAATATTTTTATTTCTTAGCTATTTTTCTAAGTAAACCATTGTTAAGTAATGCAATTTAATCTGGTAAAAAAGTTTTAAAGTTGAAAAATACCCTTTAATAATATCTGGTCTGAGTTCAATTTATTAGCCTCCTAACATCAATCTAAAATGTCTACCTCAAATATTGGATGAATCTACACAATCTACACAATCTACTCAAATGCTGAGTTGAAACTAAGAAGATTTATGCTTTCACACACCCAGTCAAAATGGACAAGAAGAAGACCCCACTAAGCATGAGATTAACCTCACTGTATTTGGGAAGAGAATTTTTTAAGGTGAAAAGACATTTACTTCTAAGATGTTTCACTTTAGCAGTGGTTATTGTGCTGACCCTCTGGCATCTTCACTCCTCAGAGTTATACTTCAATCATTAGAATTGGAGGCAAGAAACTAGAGGGTGTAAATAGGGCCCCGAATAGTTATCAGGCTCCATCTTAGTGACTTTGTTGTAAAGCAAATTTATTGGTGGAAGAGATATTGATTCTAAGTCTCCCTAGAAACAGACCCTGAGGAAAAATTTCAGGGAAGAGCTCAACCTATCAGTAACAAATAACTGAAGTAGCTGGAGTTAGAGAAACAATTAAAAACTGTGCTTTCATCTGATAGAAAAATGTACCCTACCTATCCTATGCTAACACTCCAAAAAATATCCTGGAATCAAGTACCTTCTCTCTCTCTCTGTCTCTGTCTCTCTCTCTCTCTGTGTCTCTGTCTCTGCATCTATCTTTCTGTCTTTCTCTGTCTGTCTGTCTCTGTCTCTGTCTCTGTCTCTCTGTCTGTCTCTCTCTCTCCTCAAAACTTAGATCACTGCACAAATCCATATGAATAACCACAAAAATTGGGAGATGGAGGAAATTACCTACATCTATAGATGAACACAGAATTCTGGAAAGAACTCTGAATACAACCAAGCTATTACCTGATGGAGATGTTAAGACAACAGAATAAATAATCCACACTGAAGGAGATGTTAAATGGAAGATGACCTTCTTCAATTTAACAGTAAATACTACTGATAGAATCACAAATACCCAAATAACCAAAATTATTAGAAAACAGATGAAGGCATCACAATCCTTGACTGCAAAGTATAATACAAAGCTACAGAAATAAAAAAAAAACATGAAATTAGAAGCAAAGTAGATTAGTCAATCAAAAAAAAAAAGAATTTAGAGTCAAGAATTAAATCCTCACCACTATGGATAGCTAGTTTATAACAAAGGCAAAAAGGAATAAGGTGTGTTAAGAATATACACTACAATGAATAATGATGGGAGATGGGGAGTTTACATGGGACTGGAGTGCGCATTTGCATGTGGGAGTCTGATGTTTATTCCACAGTAGCACTAAGTCCCAGGAGTACTACCAGAAGTATCCCCATGCACAAATATGGGGTTTGTACTTCAAGCACCGTGGCACGGTCCCTAGGTAGAAACAAATAAATTATTGGTGCTGTAAAATTTTTTGCCACATGCATAAGTATTTAATCACGATCTCATATTGTATACAATGGTAAACTCAAAAGGTATTAAAACTTGGGTATTAGATTCACAGCTATAAGGTACATTGAAGACAATATGGGCAAAACACTCTATGATGTTCCATGGTGTCATTGGGAATAACAGCCCACTGGAAAGAAAACAAAAGCAAAAATAAGACAAAAGGAAATTGAAGCTAAAACAAGTGGTATTTCTAATCAAAGTGAAAAGATTCACCACAAATAAATATCATTAAACATTCTACTGAATGGGAGAAAAAATTCACAACATTTATCTGACAGGAATAATTTTCAGTTAAATAAACACCTGAGAATATTCATTTTAATTTATTTAATCACTGCAAAGTTTTTCATTATTCCTGAGCATTTATATAGATGAAATAAAATCCTTTATTTCTGAAAAATAGCTTTGTTTTCATTCACTGTAAGAATACTTTTACTTTGAGAGGTGCAGTTAAATGTCAGCATTTAAATTTTATGTGTTTTTATATTTAGCATATACATACCATCACACAAAAAGAAAAAGAAATAGAACTCATGTTAAGGAATAAAAATAAAAAGCAAAGGCCTGGAGCTACAGCATAGTGGGTAGGGCGCTTGTCTTGCAAATGCCTGACTCGGGTTCCATCCCTGGCATCCCATATGGTCCCCAATCACTGCTAGGAGTAATTCCTTGGAGCAGAGCCAGGAGTAACCACTGAGCATTGCTGGGTGTAACCCAAAAAGTGAAAAATAAACAAAGAAAAAGTATGACAATTTTAAATTAATAATTATTTACCTTGCTATTTGCTTAAATAAAATATAAGAATAAAAATTATTTACTTAAAGTGATGTAAGTGTGTATCTGAGGTAATAAAATATTTCAATGATAATATTTTAAATCTTTGGGATTTATTATTTTAAGAACTTGGCTCCTTTTACACATTAATTTTTAAATGACATATTTGTGAAGAATACTTTAATTTCAAACATGAAATTTTGCCTCTTTATACATTTTACATATAATTTTGCATATTAAGTTATCTCTCAATACATTTTCTAGAAAATTCTAAGTACTTTAAAAATTATTTTGTCACGACTTTTTTGGCCATTAGCTTTATTTATACTTATTTCTACCCAGAATATTGCATCATTAATAAAAGCTTAAGTGTTAAGATTATCTTCAGGACCTCTTCAGGACTAAAATCAGTTACTTATATGCAATTAATCATTGGCACAGATTCTAGAAAATGACATATTACACGCCAGAAACATCTGTACTTTTATTGAACTCTGCAGCACACCTTTGCAAACTTCACAGTTTAATATTTATTTTACATACATTCTAAAATGTACTATAGATATACATCATCCAGCAGTACTTACTGACCAAAGAATGTGCTTGGTTAACAGCTATATTTTCTGTTCATTATGGCAAATACTTTTGCCAAGGCAGAAAAGAGTAATTCCCCAGTTGTATGTAACTTCCTTCCCTTTTCATTACGTATTATAGAACTTTGTAGTCTTCCAAATAATTATTAATTTTAGTCAAATTTTTTAAAGTATTGAATCAAGGTTTTTATCACTTAAATCACTTCATCAATTGATCACTTCACATCCCATTATTTATCGATTAGCTTGAGCGGGTGCCAGTAATGTTTCCATTTGACCCTACCATGTGCAGTGTAGCCCAATGGTATCTGCTTGCTTCAGGAATACGAAGAGCCTCAAACCATTCATTCAGGGTCTTAACGAAGAAGTCTGACCATCTTGTAGGTGGGTGGTCACATAATAATTTGATATCCCATGGGATCCAGTTGGTAATGGCTCTAGTCCAGCGGTCATCTCCAAATCACATTACATGTCCAGCCCATCTGATTTTCGACACCTGGGCAAACAAGAGAGCGACCCTGACTCCGGATGGTCAATGAGGTTGGAACTCTGGATTCCTTCTCTCAGTTGAGTGAGGCATGATATTCCAAGCATAGCTCTTTCGATTCCTCTTTGGGAGACCCGAATAGTGTACTCATCCTGCTTTCGTAGGGCCCATGTCTCTGAGGCTTATGTTAATGCAGGGAGAACAGTGGACTCGAAGAGATGTGCCAGAGCCAAAGGTTCTTTGTTTTTATCTATCTATCTTTCTATCTATCTATCTATCTATCTATCTATCTATCTATCTATCTATCTATCATCATCATCATCATCATCATCATTTTTCTATTTATTTATTTATTTAAATTTATTCATATATCTGTCTGTTTATTTATGTATCTGTTTATTTATTTATATATCCATTTATTCATTCATTCATCCATTCATTTATTTAATTATTTACTTATTTATTTGTTTACTTAATTACTTAATTGTTTATTACAAAAGTATTCATGTTTGGTTTTCGGTCATACAGTGTTCCAGCACCGTCCCTCAACCAGTGACCACTTTCCACCACGAATGTCCCCGATTCCCTCCCTTCTCCCCTAGCCTGCCTCTATGGTAGACTCTTTATCTCTTTTCTCTCTTATTCTTTCTCTCTCTTTCTCTCTTCTACTCTTACATATTGTGGATTGTAAAGTATATACTTAGAGGTTATCATGTGTATCTTTTTGCCTGTATTTAATGCTAATTCTATCTGGTAATAGCACCTTCGACAATTATTGGCACACTGTTCCCTTGTCTGTTTACCTAACCTTTGCTCACACACATTTGTGGTAATTTCCACATTTGACAAGACCTCCTGATCCACATTTTGCCTGACCTTGGATATTGGTATCATAATATGTATATATATATATTTATATATATATGTATATATATTTGTGTCATGCAAATAAATACAGTCATTCTATATCTGTCTCTCTCCTTCTGGCTAATTTCATTCAACATTATCCTCTCCATGTCCATACATTTATAGACAAATTTCATAACTTCATTTTTCCTAACATCTGTATAGTATTCCATTGTGTAGATGCACCAAAGTTTCTTTATCCAGTCATCAGTTTTCTGGCACTCTAGTTGTTTCCAGATTCTGGCTATTGTTAATAATGCTGCTATGAACATAAAAGTAAAGATGGTGTTTCCGCTGTGTGATTTTGGCTTCCCAGGATATATCCCACAGAGTGGTATGGCTGGGTCAAATGGGAGTTCAATTTCTAGTCTTTGGCGAAATGTCCATATAGTTTTCCAAAAGGGCTGTACCAGTTGACATTCCCACCAACAATGGATGAGAGTCCCTTTTTCCCCACATCCACGCCAGGACTTGTTGTTCTTGCTCTTTTGGATATGTGCCAGTATCTGTGGTGTGAGATGATATCTCATTGTTGTTTTGATTTGCATCTCTCTGAAGCTAAGGGCATCTTCAAAGAAGAAACACCACTAACAAAACAACTAAAAGAAAATATTATCATATGGGACTACATGGAGCTAAAAGGCTTCTGCACCTCAAAAGAAACAATGACCAAGATACAAAGACCATCCAGAGACTGGGAAAGAATATTCACTCAATACCCATCTGATAAGGAGTTACTGTCCAGGATATATCAGGCACTTGTAGAACTTTACAAGAGAAAACAGCCAACACTTTAAAAAATGGGGAGAAACAAAGAACAGAAATTTCGACAAGAAAGAAATTTGAATGGCCAAAAGACATATGAAAAAATGCCTATCATTACTAGTCTTCTTTGTCCTTTTAGCTATTTTTTGAATCTCTTGAAGGTTTTCCATGCTGCTCTCTTCCTCCTGCGCAGCTCAGGTTTTAGGTCATTCATCATGTTGACTTCTCGACCTAGGTACACATAACTGCTGCATTCAGAGATGTTTGTTCCATTCAGAGTGAATGGGGCATCTGGAACTAGTTCATTTTTCATGAACATAGTTTAGTTAAGATTCAGCTGTAAACCTATCTTTCCACATTTTCGGTCAAAGTCAGCCAGCATTTGTTCACTTTGGCTTATGTTTCCTGTTACTAGAACGATGTCATCAGTGAAGCGGAGGTAGAATAGTTGCTGACCGCCTATCTTCACTCCCATTCCTAATTGTCGCATGACTTTCTCGAGGGTGGCGCTGAAGAGTTTTGGTGAAATGGTATCACCCTGCAGAACCCCTCTTTTGACATCGATGATCACATCTTTGTAGAATGGTAAGATCCTGGTGGTGAATCCGTAATACAGCTCATGAAGGATCTTGATGTATTGGATTTGAATGCCCTGTTTGGCTAGGGCTTTGATGACCACTTCAGTCTCCACAGAATCAAAAGGCTTTCTGTAAATCAATGAATGTGAGAGAGAGTGACATCTTGAACTTCCTACAAACTTCAATGAGCTTGGTTATTGTGTGGATATGGTCGATTGTGCTGAATCCTTTTCTGAAGTCAGCTTGCTCGCATGGTTGTCCTTCATCTAATGTTCTGCTAATTCTGTTCAGGATGACTTAATTGAACAGCTTATAGATGATGGACAACAGGCACATAGGGCGATAGTTACCATCAGTACTCATCAATATGCTGGGTTGGCTCTTACATGCTACCTGTCTGAATGCTAGGTGCCCTCCCAATGTAAAACCAGCGAGACAGTTCTACTGTTCAAGAAGGGGGACATTCACAACATTGGCAACTACCGCCCCATCTGCCTGTTGTCCATCATATAGACACTGTTCACTCAAGTCATCCTGAACGGATTGGCAGATCATTAGATGAAGGACAATCATGCGAGCAAGCTGGCTTCTGAAAAGTATTCAGCACAATTGACCATATCCACATGGTAACCAAGGTTTGTAGGGAGGTTTGTAGGGAGTTCAAAATGCCACTCTGTGTCATGTTCATTGATTTAAAGAAAGCCTTTGATTCTGTTGAGACCAAAGTGGTTTTCGAAAGCCTATCCAAACATTGTGTTCATACCCAATACATCAAGATCCTTCATGAGCTGTATTACGGATTTGCCCCCAGGATCTCACCATTCTACAAAGAAGTCATCATGGATGTATAAAGAGGGATTTGGCAAGGTGATACCATTTCACCAAAACTCTTTAGTGTCACTCTCAAGAATGCCATGAGACAATTAGAATAGAATTAATGGGAGTGAAGATAGATGGGCGGCAACTACACCACCTCCACTTTGTTGATGACATGGTTCTAATAACACCCAACATTAGCCAAGCGGCACAAATGCTGGCTGACTTTGACCAAGAATATGGAAAGTAGGTCTACATCTGAATATCAACAAAACAATGTTTTTGAAAAATGAACTTGTTCCAGAGGCCCCATTCATTCTCAATGGAACAAATATCTTGTCATTTAAATATCACTGCAAAACAATTACTCTTTTCATGATTCATATGCCAAGCTTTAAATGTTCCATAATGCATTCCTATTATCTTAGAATATCACAATGTATCACAGAGAAAATCTTATTTATTAGTATAAATTTACATTTAAAATTATTTTGAAACATAATTTGAGGAAAGCTTTCATCTATTTGTATATGCTTATATGTATACTTATATTCACTGAGTATTCAATACATTCCTGCTATCATATGTCATCATATTATTGTATATGCACTGGTAGGTAATTCTCTTTTACATAAAGACTCTTATAAAAATAAGAAGATATTATTAGAATGTCAACAAAGGTAATAACCCGAGAAAAGTGTCAACTCTGCCATATCCTTGTGTTTCTGTGTTTTTTTTTCCTGCTTTAGCATTATTTGCATTTTTCTCTAGCTGGAAATTATTGGTTGCCACTCAGGAGTCATTTTGCTCCCTTTAGGGCTTTCCCTGCATCACCAGATCTGGAAGTGTTTTCAGACTCACTTGCAGGCATGGTTGTTGACAGTTTAGGTCCTGCCAACGAAATGCTCTCCAGCAAAGTTGCAAATGTGTTCTGAGTCATTCTGCTTTGTCCAGGTGGGAGAGAGTGCTGGTTTTCACCAAGTGAAAATGTTGTTCCCATGTCTTTTTCTCACCATCCTCATATTCACAGAAGTATGAACAATGACAACTGTCATATTGTTAAGGTTTTTATTTCCTGACACTGGAATGGCAGAAGCAGTTGCCAGTCCCCTGCATCAAGAGCTGAGAACTTGAACAGTTTTTCTAATACTATGTTTTACTTCACATAATTTCCTTATGATATTGGTGAGACAAATATCAGCAGACACAACAGTACTCTCATCATCAGGCCTGAAAGTTGCAGTTTTCCTAACTATAAATACTTTAGATTAATTTTTTACTATATTGATGATCAACTTGAATTGGCTCTTACAACCTTTCTTAAGCTGATTTTATTTTCCTGAATAGACATTTAATTATTTACAGTCATTTTTCTGTCTATGATGATAATTATATTGCATTTTAGCTAGATAAAACGAGTCCATATAAACTACAAGAACACAAATTGTTCATAAAAAAGATATGCTAGAATCTTCTCTTTCAAACATTTCATATTAAGGAGCAATCTCTTGCTTATTTATCTTTTTAGATAACAATAAGAGTTTTATTATTTGCTTTTTAATCCACAAGCATCTCATATTTTATAAAATAATTGCCTCTTATTTTTTGGCCTTTCAAAATTTTAATTTATTTTATATATTTATTATATCACCATGAGATATACAATTACAAAGATGTTCGCGATTGGGTTTCAATCATACAGTGTTCCAGCACCCATCCCTACACCAGTGCCCATTTCCTACCACCAATGTTCCCAGATTCCCTCTCACCTACCCCCAACCTGCCTCAATAGCAGGCACTTTTCCCCTTCTTTTCTCTTATTGTTTGTTTGTTTGTTAATTAATTTATTTACTTATTTATTTATTTATTTATTTATTTATTTATTTATTTATTTATTTATTTATTTGCTTTTTTGGGTCACACCCGCGATGCTCAGGGGTTACTCCTGGCTCTTTGCTCAGGAATTACTCCTGGCGGTGCTCGGGGACCATATGGGATGCCGGAGATCGAACCCAGGCCAGCATAGGCCAGCCGCGTGCAAAGGCAAACGCCCTACCCGCTGGGCTATCGCTCCGGCCCCTCTTATTGTTTAAAAGCACTGATTAACACAGTTTGAAGAATAATTTAAATTTTCTAAATTTTCTGCTTGTTGGAGTTAATTCTTTAGGTAGGTGGGGGGGAGAGGCCCTTTTTTGGGTAAAGGAAAGGGGAGAAGGCTCCATGAGGGCCTGGGGAGCATTCCAAGCCAAATAATCTGGTTACGTGGGCATACCTACGTAACCAGATTAAAAACTCAAGTTCTCAGCACGTCTATCAAATTGGGGACATTTCACTAGCATTATGTATATAAAGAATGATCTCAATGCCTTTAAATAGTTTCCTTGACTCTAAGTTGAAATAATAAAAATCAAGTTTCCTTATAGTCAATGAAGCATTAGTTTATTTCAGTGTGCTAGGCAATGTGCTAAGAGAAATGAGTTGTAGGCGCTGAATATGTTACTTTTCAAATCTTGTTTGAGACTTTAATCCCTAATAGGATCAATGCCTCCAAGAAGAAGGGTAGAATGACTCTTGTTACACTTGGAAAAGAAGAGGCCTTATGAGTGTTTAGCAAGATGGTGTCCGCAGAGAATTCGCTCACCAAACACCCAGTGTCCTACAACCCTGATCATTCCTACTCCATATAGCTCTTAAGCAAATAAATACTTTAAACAACTTGTCTATGGTATTTTTTTTTATCAAAGCTCAGTCAATTAAAACAATGATGAATCAGCAGAATATAAAACAGGTTCCCTGGCTTAAATGAATTTACAGCAATTAAAAATAGCAATAATGCATAGTAGAATAAATAACTTGCAATACAAGACAGGATGGTCCACAAATATTACAAAAATTTTTTAAAAAATGACATCATTTTGACCTAGGCCAAAGCAAAAAAGCATTGCAAAATAAAATTTTATTCTTAATATATTGTGCTATCATCTAACAGATAAGAATGAATCAAAAACTTAAATGTATTTCACCAGTAAAACTCATATTTTTGTCTAATGTCTTTTACATTCTCATTTCTCTTCTGACCCTTTTGTGCTCACCAACACATTTCAGCATGCTTCTGAGAAGTGACTGATACTGTGATGGAAAAAAGATATACTAAGAACAACTCTGCTTACTTTTTATTTTAATGATGAATCTGGAAAGCTTCCCGGATGAAACATTTATTACACTAAATGTATTCTGCTGAGGAGGGAATTGACCAGAGAAGCATCGGGGCAACTACATGTATTTACAGAACGTTGACCTCCCTTCTCCCCATTTCTGTGAAACATCTGTGAGTGATCTTGCCAACATTTTTGGCCTATGACTGGTTATTTGAAATCGGACATTTGAAATTCAGATATGTGCTTTTGTAGTTATGTAGTCAAAGAGCCATCCTCGCAAAGACATTTTGAAATAAAAAAAAAAATTCTAGTTGCCTTGTTTAATGGAGATTGACAGAAAGTTAGATTTTTTTGTGTGTATTTTATTGGTTTTTGTTAGATATTTAAACAATATTACTTTTATGCAAAAGCCTTAAATTTTACAAAAATCATGATAATTTTATGTTCCTTCCTTTCAAGTCATGCAGAAGAGGGTTTGCTCATTAGACTTTTAGGCTTTACAGAGGAAGATTTGAGCTGATCTCCTGCAGCATTTTTCTTGTAGCTTTTGTATAATTATCGATATAGAAGAAAAGCCCATTTTATCATTCCATGAAGGGTCTATGGTCAGTGATAAATGGGTGAGGAAAAATATTGAGAAAATAAATATTTAAAGTAAGTTTCTGGAATAATACACAAGAGTGCTGTGTTTAACACTTAAAAGGTTTTATGAGATGTTTTGAAAAAAAACCTAGGGGCGGAGGCGATAGCTCAGTGGGTATGGTGTTTGCCTTGCATGCGGCCTCGGGTTCAATCCCGGCATCCCATATGTTCCCCGAGCACCGCCAGGAGTAATACCTGAGTGCAGAGCCAGGAAAATACCCCTGAGCATTGCCGAGTGTGACCCAAAAGAGAAAAAAAAAAACAAACCTAGCGTCTACTAATTAAATTGAGAAAGACATATATACTGGGCCTGAGGGCTATCCGATATGTCTTGAGACAGTTCATTTTCTGTTTCTTTAGTGTGTGTGTGTGTGTGTGTGTGTGTGTGTGTGTGTGTGTGTGTGTAGGTGGTCCACATAACTGTGCTCAGGGGTTACTCCTGACTCTGTGCTTAAGAATTGCCCCAGGTGGAACTCAGGATACCATATTATATGCTGGGCATCTAACCCAGCCATATGTATGGGTATTTGGGTGCAGCAGGGTCCCTAACAGATATTGGGGTTTGCAGGGTCCCCTGGTTTTGCGATTTGGAGACAACCGCTGGACTAGAGTCATTACTGGCTGGATCCCACGGGATGTCAAAAGATCATGTGGCCGCCCACCTACAAGATGGTGAGACTTCCTTGTCAAGACCCTGAAGGAACGGTTTGAGGCTCTTCATATTCCTGAAACAACCAGATGCCATTGGGCTACATTGGCATGTGATACGGTCCAATGGAAATGTCACTGGCACCCGCTCGAGCAAATTAGATGAATAACGGGATTCAAGTGATCAAGTGATCAAGGGTCCCCTGGTGCTTTTTGGTCCAATGACTATTTCCCCTAGCCTATGAATGAAGGAACAGGACCACAGTCTTCTTGGTAGTCAGTGGCCATTTAAATTCAATTCAAGTCTGCTAGTTAAAGGGTTGGGGGTTGGGGTTACAAGAGGTGATAGATTTTTGATCCTAAAACAATAAGAAGTTGTAAAAGCCCCTTTCTTCCTGAAAAAATGTAACCTTCTATGTAACCTTCCCCCCCCCAGTCTTGGAACCTTGCCTTGGGTTTATAGACCTGCTTAGGACAAAGGTGGAATTCCAGAGAAGGGCATATTATTTTCTCCTTTCCTATGTTGGTAAACAATTATATTATATTTAATAACATGTTCTAATAATAATTCTAGTCATTTTGTATAAAGACAGTAAGAGATAAAAACATTTATCTACAACCTGGATTCAGCTTAAAATTGTCTCTCTGGACTCATGTCAGAGGGTGGTTTTCCTTGGAGACATCTGGTTATATATTACAGACTGCAATTCTCAGTTCAGGTTAGTTTTTCCTAACCCCAACGGGGTCCTAAATCAGTTGCTTATCTTTGGGTCATGACAGAGTTTGTTTCATTTCTGTACTCATTACTTATTATACTTTTTATGACACTTAGCCTGTCTCACGTTGAGTCCAGGGTAGCTTATTCACAGCTTGCCCTGGGTCTATTTAAGTCCTGTAATGGGACCCTTCTTTTGGGGTGTAAGGAACTAAAACTCAATCGAAGGACAACTGAGATTTAAGTCAAGAAATATGAATATCCAGAAGTAAATGTCACAGAATTAATTAACTTCTATATTACAAATGCATAGCCTGTGTCTATACTGTCTTCCTGTGTCTATACAAAAGGACATTGCTATAACATAAGAACAGGCAAAAGGAATATAGGAAAAATATAAACAACATTTCACTTACAACGCAAAACCAAAGGCTAGCAAGTCACTGTACCTGGTTAGGAGACTGAAGCCTGCTGAATAGGAGGCAGAGGGCTGTGAACAATAGGTAGGTGATGTACCCCATTATTACTAGAACAGGTGCATTACAAACAACCTAAGGCCCCTGCAGGAGGTAATAACAAGTCCAATGCTAAATACTTAGAACAATATTAGTGAACTGTAATACTTAGAAGTGAAATACTTATAACTGCAATCCAACATCAGGCTAAGGCACTATGTGCTGTATTATCATTCCAGGCCTTCATTTCCCATTTCTGAATTTTTTTTTGGGGGGCTTCAGTGGAACTATTTGTATGACAGACTGATTAGTTGCAAAGTCAAATTAAACTTTAGATGACCAAAAGGATATATTTTATGTACCTATTTATTTTTATAGAGAGAGAATGAATGCAGTCCCTTACTCCACAAATTATCCAGTCAAGTTTCTCAAATTTTGGGAAGTCATAGAGGTCAGCATATCAAGAGTGCAAAAGATAATAAGCCTAGCCATAGGACAGTCACCTTCTTTATCTGGTGTCTCTCCTGTCAGGTATTAGTAAAGGATAACAGTTAATAGCTCAATTTTGCTAACATCTACGCACTATTCCAGTGAATAGAGCAGTTGCTCTAGAGATAAAATATTTTTCAGTACTTTTGTGTAGAAGTACCTTAAAGTGATTTCTGGATGTCGCACTTTAAAATTGTGATGTTATGGTGATTTAACATCTTCAAACCTCAGTATTTTATCTCAAAAAAGGGGAGAGGTCAAGTTTTTCTCATCTAATTATTCAGAATATAGAAAAATTTATATAGACAAAGTGATCATAGTATGGCAAATAAAAGGTGATGTATTTTTGTTTTTATTTGTCTCATTGAGATTTCTTATTTAGGGTTTAATTGAATCCTGGAAATGATTTCCACCTGTGATATTTCTGTGCAGTAATGTTGGCAGATGAATTATCAGAGTGATGATGTACTTTTCATTTCCTTTAAATATTTGATACATTTTTATATGAGAGGTTCATTGAAATAGATACAGCTACCTTGAAGTTCAGACTCGTTTTTCAAAATAGGAGGGAATGTGTTTCTTGCCTTTCTGGATTAAGAATACTACTTAACCAACTTTCATAAAGGGGAAAGAAAATACTGAAGGACTATGTGAAATAATTTTCCTAGATAATATCACTTTAGTAATTGCATAAAGTATATTATAATTGGGTGACTTAAGATGTAAGGTTTATTTACCTAAGTTTCCTATGCTATATGTATATATATATATATATATATATATATATATATGCTTATTTGTATCACTGTATCACTGTCTTCCCATTGTTCATCGATTTGCTTGAGTAGGCACTAGTAACATCTCCATAAGTCCTGTCACAATCAAGTGTAACCCAAGGGCATCTGCTTGCTCCAGGGACAGGAAGAGCCCCAAACCATTTTTCAGGTCATCGAACTGAGGCCCATAATTGTTACTAGTTTTTGGCATAGCAAGTAAATAAAACACGAGTAGCTTGCCAGGCTCTGCGGTGTAGGTGGTATAGTCTCAGTAGAAGGCTCCCTACTAAATAAAATTAGACAGTGCAAAAGTCACTTACATATTTAAGCCGCCTGGGTTGACACATGGATAACTCATACATATGCTGAGTAAAAATTCAGTACTAGGAAAATACTCATGAAGTGGGGAGTCAGGCGAGGGAGGGTTCAAGCCTTCCTATCTCTACAGAGAATAGAAAAGAAACACCTTATGTAAAGAGAAGTTGTTTTTTCAGGAACACTAATACAAAATATGAAAATTGAGCCTCAATACCAAACTATCTAACTATTCTCATATGTATTAGACCAGAATAGTATGGAATCCAGGCACTTGCCTTGCACATAGCCTGACTGACTTCAATTCTTCCTTGGCACCATATGTTTCCCAGCCCTATCAGGAGTGATCCATGAACACAGAGCCAGGAGGGAACCCTGAGCATAGCTGTATGTATGTCGCCAAAAAAAAAAAGCCAAAAAAGGGGGAAATGATTCACCTATGTGACTACAGTAAGTTCAGTAATTATGACATGAATTTCTTTTCTATTAAAGTAGTTTTTAAATTCAAGTTTTACTAAAGAAGATGCAGTCTTTTTGGTCACATATATTCACTTTACTCTGAGCCTCCTTTCCTGTACGGATGTCAACCAACAGTAAGGTACTGCATTAAATTACTCCAGCAAAATACCTCATCCTCCTGAAGTCTCTAAAGAAAAGCATAACATTAGTTCTGTGCTACTCCTTAGTTGAAATGTAATGATCTAGACTTACACTAGGTTAAAATCTTTTGTCATTGAATAAATTCCAGAGTAGGCAAGGTATACTGTATGTCACAGGACATTAAAATGATCATTCAACCAAAAGAAAATAATAAACTAGCTAGGCTATAAATCTCAGGCACCCTCAGTGCCTATTAAAAAATCTGCCAAAATTCACTGTCTAATGATGTGATTCCAATCAACCCAATTTATCAACCTTATGGGCTGATTAAAAACTATATTACTCTATTAGACCCTCTCTTCTGAGAATTAACATTTTGTGAAGTACAACATGAGATTGAGAGCCTGGAATTTGGTATCTGTAGATTGCCAAAAAAATCAAGAAAATTGATTCCTTAAAACTTCCCTTCATTTTCTAATCAAAATACAAGGTTTTTAAAAAATATTTTTGTGTTTTAAAATCTTGTTATGTTTCTTCTATGGTTTAAAAAGTATGTATTTTTCTTGAAAGCAATAACTTCTCCTTTTGTTGTTTTCAGAAAGGTGCTATTCAGTCCGGAACCATCACATCAAGCCTATCTCATCATGCCCTAGTCTTTGAGCTCCCTCAGGTATATAATCAGGAGGCTTCTACTTACATATGGGGGCGGGGGATGGAGGAGCATTAATCACAGAAAAGCATTCTTTATGTGGAAAAGGACCTCATTCCTTACTTTTCCACATAAAAATGTGACATTCAAGTAGAAATGGATGGAATTTGTTTTTATGAATAGGGTCCTTGCTGACTAATTCTTTTCTGGGGAGGGTATTGGGAAAATGCTATCCAGATGCATTCCTCTGGAACCATTCCCAGTTTGGGGAAGCGAAACTACTGTACTTGTAGTATAATAAAGAGCAGTCAAAGAAACATGATATCTTCATAAATAGTGGAGTACTGTTCCATTCCCCCCATCTGGTGTCATAAAGCCAAAGCTGTTAATAAATGTTTTCGGTGTAACGAGGGCAGAGCTTCATCCAACATCATCTACTTCTTCCTTAATGCATCTTCTATTAGCAGAAAAATAGAATTAAAGCCATATAAAATTTTCTAAGTCCTAGAACAAACAATGTGCCAACATCATATTTTTGCATTTTCCCAATTCAATTATTAGGGGAAGAAATAGGAAAAATATTCTTATCTCAACTAAGAAACTTTCTTTTCACTCATCCCAATAAATTCCTTTTTCATCCCTCATTCTCTTGTTTTCTTTATGGTCTGGATTCCATTCTAGTGTTTACTAGTAATGAATTGAATGCATCCCATGTTTATGGTCAGCCATCTATTGATTCTGTTGGTAATCTGTTTTTGTTACTCTGTTTCCAATTAAATCTGAATTTTCTCACTTTCTCACTGCCAAAAATTACATATAACCTAGATTTACTTCCGTATATTTTATATGTGGATTTAACTATCTAAACATATATAGATTTTTATTTGTACTAGCATTAATTAATTTAGGCATTATTGAAAGTCAGTAATTTCTAATTCTTCATTGTAATGTTGTTGATTACACTTTTCCAGTGAAACTGAGGAAGTTCTTCTGGTATCGAAAGGAATAACATAACCTGGATTAGAATCCTTGCACCACCATTTCCTGTTTTATATGACATTTATCCTCTCTCAATTCTGTCCTAATTAGCATTCTACAACACTTATTTTTTATGAGTTAGATGACTATTCTAGACAGCCATAGAAATATAGAAGTTTTATCTCAATTTATCTCAATTTCTAGTTCTGAGAAATAAAGGAACACGTGGGGGGAATGGAAATGCATACACACACACACACACACACACACACATATATATATATAATGTATATATGTCCATATGTATAGATAATTCTTAGTGTAGTCAGCTTTGATGGCGTTAACAAGATGCCACAGATTTATTGTCTTAACAAAAATTCCTCTTTCTTTCCTTCATTTTCCTTCTTGCTAGCTTACTTTCCTTCTTTCCTTCCTTCCTTCCTTCCTTCCTTCCTTCCTTCCTTCCCTCCTTCCTTCCTTCCTTCCTTCCTTCCCTCCTTCCTTCCTTCCTTCCTTCCTTCCTTCCCTCCTTCCTTCCTTCCCTCTTCCTTCCTCCTTCCTTCCTTCCCTCCTTCCCTCCTTCCCTCCTTCCCTCCTTCCCTCCTTCCTTCCTTTCCTCCTTCCTTCCTTCCTTCCTTCCTTCCTTCCTTCCTTCCTTCCTTCCTTCCTTCCTTCCTTCCTTCCTTCCTTCCTTCCTTCCTTTCCTTCCTTCCTTCCCTCCCTCCTTCCTTCCTTCCTTCCTTCCTTCCTTCCCTCCCTCCTTCCTTCCTTCCTTCCTTCCTTCCTTCCTCCTCCCCCTCCCTCCCTCCCTCCTTCCTTCCTTCCTTCCTTCCTTCCTTCCTTCCTTCCTTCCTTCCTTTTCTTTCTTGTGTATGTTTGTGCCACACAAAGAGGTGATCAGGTATTAATCCTGGCTCTGTACTTAGGGATCACTCCTGGTGGTGCTTAGTGAACCTTATACGGTGCTGGGGATTAAACTCAGGTTGGTCAGGTGCATAACCCCCCCATACTATCTTTTAGCCCTCATAAGCATATTTTCTTATAGTTATGGAAGCTAAAGTTTAGAGATAAGGTCATCAGGCTTGATTTATGGGGAAATTTCTTTACCTGACATGCTGATAGTTATCTTAGTTGTGTGTCTATGTGTGCATGTGTCCACCTGGTATTTTCTCTAAACAAGTACAGAGAGTGAGATACTCTAGTGCCTTTTGCTCCTTCAATTTATTAATGGACATGTGTGAGAAATAATATTTAGCCAATAAAATCTGGAAATTTATAAACTTTAAAGACAAAATTTCTAAAATTGAATGTGTTCACATAGTAATCAGAAACAAGGATACAAATTAAAATTTTTGTTAGTTTCACAAATTATTTCTCAAAGTTTATACTCTTCTACTAAGTCAAATTCCAGACATTTAAAGGTCTTTTAATGAATGTTTTCTTAGAATGACATTTGCCTTCCTCATATCTTCAATTTCATTTGTCCCTGCATACCATTGATTTTGTGCTGTACTGATTCACCTAATAACTGACACAGAGCAGAATCGTTCAAGTTCTGTCAAACTCCTCATTCCTTAGTCTCTACCTTTGATAAAGCAAGTTTTACCTTTTACATCTACGTTGATTGTTGACTTTACACTTATATTTTCATTAGCTTTTTAGCTAGCTTTCTGTTTTATTAACTTATGTATTGGCTTTTGAACCACACCAGTGGTTCTCAGAGCTTACTCCCTAGCTCTTCACTCAGATATCACTCCTAGAGTAGTTAAGGAAGGGAACAATACGAGGTGGTGGACACTAAACCCAAGTCTGTACAAGTAAGACAAGGCAAGCTACCTTCTATAATGTCTCTCCAGTCAAGTTCTAGTAAAATTTATGCTGAAGTTGAGCCTCCAGAGCCAGCAAAGCTGGACAAGGGACAGACCAGACACACAGCTCTGCCGTCGATGCGGCTGCACTGTGACCACACAAGAGACTTAGATAATAATGAAGATAACACACATAGATGGGTAACTTCAAAATGAAGAAATTTTTGGAATGTGATGGTCATACCACTTACTTTAGGTTCATTATTGTCTCCAGCGTTGACCATTTTGCAGCTGTGCACAGTGTTTTTTGCAGAAGGAACAGCTGTCTCCAATATCGGTTAGGACACACTGTCCTTGAATGATTTTTTTGACATTATATTTATTGGAGCTTGATGTTGTCATTGATTAAAGGGCTTTATATTAAAAAAATAAAATAAAACTTATGCTATAGTTATTTTTTGTAAAATAACAAATCACTTGATCACATGACATCCCGTTATTTTCAATTTGCTTGAGCGCGTGCCAGTAACATTTCCATTTGACCCTATCACGTGCCAGTGTAGCCCAATGGCATATGGTTGCTTCAGGAATACGCAGAGCCTCAAACTGTTCGTTCAGGTTCTTGACAAAGACATCTGACCATCTTTTAGGTTGGCGGCCACGTGATCTTTTGACATCCGTGGGATCCAGTGGGTAACAGCTCTAGTCCAGTGGTAGTCTCCAAATCGCATTACATGTCCAGCCCATATGATTTTCGATGCTTTGGCAAACGAGACAGCATCCCTGACTTTGGAACAGTGATGGAGGTCAGAGCTGCAGATTCCTTATTTCACTTGAGTGAGGCGTGATATTCCAAGCATAGCTCTTTCGATTCCTCTTTGGGAGACCTGAATAGTATTCTCATCCTGCTTTCGTAGGGCCTAGGTCTCTGAGGCATATGTTGATGTAGGGAGAATGGTGGAGATGTGCCTGAGGCTAGAGGATCTTTGTCTTTTTAGATATTTCTTCGATGCTTTTGAAGGCATTCCATGCTGCTCTCTTCATCCTGCACAGCTCAGGTTTTAGGTCGTTCATCATGTTGACTTCTCGACCTAGGTACACATAACTGCTGCATTCAGAGGTTAGTTCCATTGTGAGTGAATGGGGCCTCTGGAACTAGTTCATTTTTCATGAACATAGTTTTGTTGAGATTCAGCTGTAGACCATCTTTCCACATTCTCGATCAAAGTCAGTCAGCATTTGTGCCACTTGGCTAATGTTTGGTGTTACTTGGACGATGTCATCAGTGAAGCATAGTTGGTGTAGTTGCCGATCGTCTTTCTTCACTCCCATTCCTACCCATTCTAATTATAAATAACAGATATTTTTCTTAAAAGTCAATATTTCAAATTTGCATGGGACTTAAAAAAAAACTTTAAATGAAGTCAGAGAGATAATAAGTTAAAAGTTAACCATAAAAATTAAAGCATGTGACTTACAGGTAGCCAACCCATATTTGATCCGACACACTGCATATCATTTCTCAATCATTAAGGTCACTGAGTGTAGAGTCAGGAGTTAATCACAAGCCGCACTAGGTGTGGCCCCAAAACAGAAGAGACCATCTGAGTTTTCTTAATAAATATTAATATCTCATACCATCTTAAACTTTCACACTTTCACTTCCTTTTTGGGGCGTGGGGTCAACCCAGTGATGCTCAAAGATTACTGCTGGCTTTACACTCAGGAATTACTCCTGCTATGCTCTGGGGACTGTATTGGATACCAGGGATCAAAACTAAGTGGCCAAAGAGATAGTGCAAGAGGTTGTTAACCTGGGTTTGATCTCCAGCATCCCATATGTTCCCTGAGTTCACTAGGAGTCATAGATTCTGAGCACAAAGCTAGGAGAAAGCCTTGATATGATGAGTCATGACTCATAAACCCCAAAATATATAAAAAGAAATAGAAATGAATAAAGAAAGACTAATACCACACACATGGATATGGAAGGAGCCGAAATATTGTAGCAGGCTCAGAAAAAGTGCTTATCAAATTGCTTTTTCAGGCATAATTACTGGTGTAGATAGTGATCTCTTACTTGGATAGAATATATGTTTTTGATTTGGAATAATTGTTATTATTGCTGATTCAAATGCACCATCTTATTGTAATACTAATAAATTGTGTCCTGAATCATACCACCAAAACATTATTATTTTTTAAACTCTGAGAGATTATTATAGCTTTTTATTTACCACAAGCAATATTAACATTCCAAATTTTTACACATAAAAACCCTACCTTAAATTTCTATTTAAGAATACCTAACAACCTATCTCTTGATCACTTGATATCCAGTTATTTGTCAATTTCCTCAACCGGTCCAATAATGTTTCCACTTGTCCCTTTCACGTGTCAGTGTAGCCCAATGACATCTACTTGCTCCAGGAATATGAAGAGCCTCAAACCGTTCATTCAGGGGATTTGCCAAATAAGTCTGACCATCTTGTAAGTGGGCAGCCACGTGATCTTTTGATGTCCCGTGGGATCTAGTCGGTAACGACTCTAGTCCAGCGGTTGTCTCCAAGTGACATTACATGTCCAGCCCATCTGATTTTTGATGCCTTGGCAAACGAGACAGCGTCCCTGATTCTGGATCATTGATGGAGGTTGAAACTATGGATTCCTTCTCTCACTTGAGTGAGGCATGATATTCCAAGCATAGCTCTTTCGATTCCACTTTGGGAGACCCAAATAGCATTCCCATCCTGCTTTCACAGGGCCCAGTTCTCTGAGGCATATGTTAATGCAGGGTGGAGTCAAAGATATGTGCCCAGAGTCAGAGGTTCTTTGTCCTTTTTAGCTATTTCTTCGACACTCTTGAAGGCATTCCATGCCACTCTCCTCCTCCTGAGCAGCTCTGGTGCTAGGTCATTTGTTATGTTGAGTTATCTACCTAGGTACACATAACTGCTGCATTCAGCAATGTTTGTTCTGTTGAGAGTGAAAGGAGCGTCTGGAACTAGTTCGTTTTTCATGAACATTGTTTTGTTGAGATTTCCACAAGGAAGTAATCATTTCTACAAGGGAAGTGATCGGGTTTGGCAAGGTGATATTTCACCAAAACTCTTCAGTGCCACCCTCGATATTGTCATGTGACAATTAGAATGGGAAGGAATGGGAGTGAAGATAGATAGTAGGCAACTATACCATCTCACTTCTCTGTCATTGTTCTAATAACACTAAACATTAGCCAAGAGGCATAAATGCTGGCTGATTTCGACCGTGAATGTGGAAAGTTTGGTCTATAGGTGAATCTCCTCAACTTTTAAATCACTGTATCACTGTCTTCCCCGTTCATCATCGATTTGCTCGAGCGGGCACCAGTAACATCTCCATATGACCTGTCTCATGCAAGTAGAGCCCAAGGACACCTGCTTGCTCCAGGAACATAAAGAGCCTCAAACCATTCCATCAGGTCATGGGAATGAGGACTATAGTTGTTACTGGTATCTGACATATCAAATACGACACAGGTAGCTTGCCAGGCTCTGCCGTGCAGCTAGCATACTCTTGTAGTCATCTCAAAATCCAGCATTTATTGATGAACTGTGCAGCTGCTTGTGGCCACGCGAGCCGGGCTGTGATAGGCTGGTCTGCTGGGTGGAGTTCTGACAAGGAGGAAGTCCGGATGTGGAAAATGGATGTCCTCATGGAGTGGGGGTCGTCTGGCTTGTTGTGAGGCTCTGCTGGGGTGGCGGGCCAGGGCTAGAACCTGCCATCCCCCCCGGCACCTCATGAGCAGCTGGGCACAGTGAGAGCCAGTAGCAGCTCTGCCTCAGGTCTACTAGAACCTCCAAATACATACTAATGTTCTATAATTGTTGTAAATGGTAACACCAGATTAGAATTGAGCATGTATGCAGGCAAAGGGATATACATGACAACTCCTAAATGTATGTATGGCAAGCCGCAATGTGTAAGAGAAGGGAGAGAGAGAGAGAGAGAGAGAGAGAGAGAGAGAGAGAGAGAGAGAGAGAGAGAGAGAGAGAGAGAGCACACAGGAGAGAGAGAGAAGAGTGGCTGCTATAGAGGCAGGCTGGGGAAGGGGGGAGGTAATCTGAGGACATTGGTGGTGGGATATGTGCACTGTTGGAGGGATGGGTGCTACAACATTGATGACTAAAACCCAATCATGAACAGCTTTTTAAATGTCTATCTCATGGTGTTATGATTATTAAAAATAACTAAATGAATAGATTAATAAAATAGTTTTGAAGCAAAATAAATAAATAAAATGTCCTTACTCTTTATTGAAATTTTCTTTAAGGTTATAGAGCATTTTGTGTTTTTGATCTCATAAATGCAATGTAGCAACTAACATGCATATTTAATGTACTTGACTTAGTACAATAATAAATCTGTCATTTAAAAACTTGTTGGGAAAATATAAGCAAAAAATTTTGCTTAATTTTTAAAGACACTAAATCTATTCCTAAATTTGAAAGTACCAATTAATTAACAATCCTCGAAACCTGGAAACGTAAAAATCATTTGAAAAAATTGTTCAATTCTTCACTATAGATACCTATATTTCAATGCAGTAAATATTTATTTTAATTAATATGCCGTGTAGGAAAATTATGATCACCAATGGGGAAAAATAGAAGATTTAGTTAATAAACAGTCTAATGGTGTATTCAAAATGGCCTATTTGGTCAGAGAGAGATATAAGGGAACTTGCATTGCACACAATTGACCTGAAATTCCATTAGCAATTTATCTCTGTATATGTTCAGAGTAATTATTATCTCTTCATATAATATGGCAGCAGAGGTGACTGGGGAGAAAGCGACCATCTCTCTCCCATTCTGGCCTCACATAAGCCACTGTGGGGTCCACCTCTATCATTTTGGCTACTGCGGGATGTGAATCTGGACAGCCTTACGGTGAAACTTCGTTGCCTCGGAGACCCCCTGTCTGCCTTCCTACATCACTATTACATGACAAGATTGGGCAGGTGCGTTCAGAGACTCAGATACACGGGGCAGAGCTGCTACCAGCTCTGTGTCCAGCTGATCATGAGGTGCCCAGGAGGGTAGGCAGGTTCCTAGCCCTGGCCCACCATCCCAGCAGAGCCTCGTAAGAAGCCAGAGGAATCCCCACACCATGAGGGCAGCCATTTTCAACAACTGGACTCCACAGCTTGTCAGAGCTCCACCCAAGAGAAAAGCCCATCTCTCCCCATCAGTAAATGCACGAGATGAGGGGCTACTACAAGAGTATCCCACCCACATGGCAGAGCCTGGCAAGCTACCCATGTTGTATTTGACATGCCAAAAACCAGTAACAATTGTAGGCCTCATTCCAATTACCTGAAAGAATGGTTTGAGGATCTTTGTCTTCCTGGAGTGAGCAGATGCTCTTGGCCACGCTAGCATGTGGCAGGACGTATGGAGATGTTACTGGTGCCCGCTCGAGCAAATCGATGAACAACAGGAATACAAGTGATACAAGTGATACATATAATATGACCAAAGTTAGAAATCTATCTGGTAGTAAAATCTAAGGTATAGGTCACATTTAACCATATTTTCCCTTTGGGACTTTGAGAGTTTGTTAATTTTTATGCTGAGTTAATATTGGCTTCTCACCTGAAATTATTAATTCTATGTAAATAATTTCAGTAAATCTATTATTTTTTAAGGTATGTGGAAGTGATTTCATTGTACATATATTATACTTCTATGAAATAAGGGCAGAAGTCTTTTATACGGTTTATGATTTATGGTAATAAAATCAAGTATTCATCATTATATTCTGAGTAATCCTATTTGCTTTTTGTTTAACTACAATAATAAAATTTCAACTAATCTATAACCAAAATATGTTAAATGTTTGTACTTCAGTTCTTTTTAATTGGATTTGAAAGTGTTAAAACACTTTTAACCAAATCAAAAATTGGTAGTTTTATAGTTTAAGTTTATCTGGTTAATAGAGTAAAGAAAAATGCAGATTTAGGGTCTGAGGCACTTTTATACTATATGGATTACAGTTTTGAATCATTTCAGTTTCTACAGAAATTCTCATAAAGGATCATTTTTGTGTTGCTTGATTCCTTCTCATTCCCAACTCACAATAAACCACAGTGAGATGGGCTGCTCATTGCCCAGTTTAGGTTATATACTCACTTTCATGGGGGATCTGAGGGCAGGGATGATGTCTTTTGATTGATAACCTTTCATGCCAATCTCCACTCACATGGGTGGGTTAAAACAGTGAAGGTACTGAGTATCTGCTACAACTCTCAGGAGGCCCAGCAAAATGGCGTAATATTCAAACTTATAGAGAGATACAGATATTATCCAGGGAGGAAATTGTCATTTCCAAGAATAGAAAGATTATCAGAAAATTAATAAGATGACTTTAATGTATATTTACTTTTTTCTGGAAAATATCAAATGAAAATATTTTTCCTCACAGAGATTAAGGCTAAAGTTTTGGGTTTGGAGTCTCTCCTCATGCGTTAACTAAAGGACAGGCATTTTACAAAAAAGTTGTAATTTGTAGAATATCTTTAGACAAAGTGGAACATAAAAACAAGGGAAAAACCTGGTTTTAGTTTGGAATCAACTAGGTACCACATGTATTTTTCTGGCATTGTAGTGGCTTCCAGGGATGTAGGAAGATTTATTTGAATGACTTTTCAATTACAAGAATTTCCTTCTATGCCAAGAATGTGACTCAGTGATGGAATCATTGCTCTTGCACATAGAGAACATGTGTTCAATCCACGACAAGCAGATGAAATAAACTAAGAATTTTCTTTCTTGATGCTACATTCTTATTGAGAAGGTCTTCAATGAACAAAGTTTGGGAAATTCAATCTTATTTATTTTAATACAGCCATTATATCTGAAAACACAAATTGCTTTAATCTCCAAAGGTAAGATTTGTTCCAATGTTCCAATATGACTATAAATATTTTGACTATTAAACCTGTTTTTGAAGTTTCATGTTATATGATTATAAATATTCTCTGCAGTCAGCACATCTAAAGGTAATATTCAAATTGACAGAATTTTACTGTCACCTGCAATGAAAACATAATTTCAATACCTGATGTTGTGCTAATTCCTCTAACAACTTGAGCTGCAAGGTTAAAATAGTGATATTATTATCCATAATAAAAATCAATTTTTTGGCATATCTTATATATATATGTGTATGTAATCACCAACTGCCAACATTAGTTTGTATCCTATGTTTGTCATTTTTATTTAGCTGGATAAGTCAATATTAATAATTGTTAATTTTATTATTTATAATTATGTTTACTTGCATTCGGAAACTGAGAAACTATGTTCAGAGAAAGTAGTCCAGAGGCCCATTCACTCTCAATGGGACAACACTCTGAATGCAGCAGTTAGTGTCCTAGGTCGAGAAGTCACTGAGCGCCTAAACCTGGCTGCGAGGAGGAAGAGAGCGGCATGGAATGCCTTCAAGGCTCGAAATAGCTGGACGAACCTCCAGCTCCGGGCTCCCTTCGACTCCACCGTTCTCCCTGCATTAACATACGCCTCGAGACCTGGGCCCTACGAGCAGGATGAGAATGCTTCGGGTCTCCCAGAGAGGCTCGAAGGCTTGCTTGGAATATCCGCTTACTCCAAGTGAGAGGAGGAACGGAGTTCTGCCCCGCGCTTTCCAGAACAGGGACGCTGTCTCGCTGCCAGGCATGGAAAATCAGATGGGCTGGCTGTTGCGATTTGGAGACACCGCTGGCTAGAGCCGTCCCTGGATCCCACGGGATGTCAAAGTCACGGGCGCCACCTACAAGAGGTCGACTTCGTAAGCCCTGAAGGAACGGTTGGGCTCTCATATCCTGACAACCGATGCCTGGGCTACGGCCGTGTGGGTCCAAGGAGTACGCCCCGCCGGCAACGAGATCGGATTCGGTAAGTTCGGTTTGTCGGCAAAATATCATAGTTGTAGAGCTAAACATATATAATGATATAATTAAATTCTCCCTTTTCATTTGGTTAAGCTTACTTCACCCAGCAGACCAGCCCATCACAGCCTGGATCATAGACACCCACCCTGCAGCAGCTTTTTCCTCAATCCGGCCCAGGTATGCTGGTCCAGAGACTCTCAAACATGGGGCAGAGCTGTTTCTGCTCTCCTGACAGCCGTTCATGAGGCAGTCGGGGAGGCATGGCGGGTTCTAGCCCTGGCCCACCACCTCGGCAGAGCCTCACAACAAGCCAGAACACCCCCCCCTCACTCCACGGGTGCCGCCATTTTCCACATTCGGACTTCCCTCTCATCAGAACTCCACCCAGCAGACCAGCCCATCACAGCCTGGCCGCGCCCTAAGCGGCTGAGCAGCTCAACAATAAATGTTTTATTTGGAGGTGTTTAATAGAATTTGCCTCCCGCTCGGCAAGCCTGGTAAGCTTCTCGTGTTGTATTTGATATGCCAAATTCCAGTAACAATTATATTGGGTCATTCCCATGACCTAATATAATTGTTTGAGGCTCTTTATGTTCCTGTAGCAAAGCCGATGCCCCCTGGCTCTACTGGCATGAGACAGGACATATGGAGATATTACTGGTGCCCACTCTAGCAAATAGATGATCAACGGGAAAATCGTGATCGTGATCGTGAAGCTACATAATATTACTAATGCAGTCACATCTATTCTCACGGGTGATAATTGTTCAAAAGTTAATGGGTTTTAATTTTAGAAAAATATAAGATTTTAAATAATGCAACTGCATATGCAAAAAAAATTGCTTTATTTTGAAAAGAAAAATGTAGATTTAGTCTTTTATTTTAAAAAGGTAAGGTTCCCTTTGGAAAACGATTGATATTAGTCATCTGTGAACATAGTGGGGATTCAGTGAATTGTATAGCACTCTAAAAAAATCTAATTTCAAGGGAAATTTAGCTCAGGAGAATTGATCTTTTTCATGAACACTTTCAGATCCTTCTTTGGATTCGAAGAAAAATGTTTTAGATATCTTTCCAGTAGATTTAGGAAAAGATATTTATTTTAGTTAACTACTTAGGTAAATTTGTTTTACTGACTTTTGATAATGCCAATTATAATTAAAAATAAAATTTCAGTAAATTGATGTTGTTAATATATTATAAATAAGAAACTAATAATGAAAGAATTGAGACTAACTTAAAAATAGATTAATAAAAAGGCATTTATGTCATTTTCCCATATAAACTTTTGTATAATTAGGTTGTATTATAGTTTAGGTAATGTGGTTATAATAGGGTTGATGTTTATGGTTTTGATGTACACAGTTACTGTACCTCACTATGACCAAAGTGACCAAAACTTTCTACGATAGTTGAGATGCCCTAGATCCTGGCGGCCTGGAGCATTTCTGCCATTTGTTGATCTCTCTCAAATTTATATATGAGTCTCTGGATCATGTCGGTGGATGAGATTACTTGGTGCCTGGGGTAGTTTGTGGACATGACTGCCAGATCTACCTGAAGAGCAGTGGGGTGAGAGTAGATACCCTCCCCAAGTCCGTGAAAGCCTGGGGATTCAGTCACAAAACTCACATACCTGAGTTTTTCAACAGATAATTTCTGGGAGAGTACATCTGAACAGTGGAGATAGGTTTTGAACATGGTGGTGATTGTGTGGTGTGGAGTTTCCGGCTGCTAGGGATCTGCTTGGACAGGCCATACCCAAATCTGTGCCCTGGGAGGTGCCCCTAGGGGTACATCCTGGCAGACCAGGACATCTCTGCTACTTGTTGACCTCTCTTGAGATTTATATGTGAGCTTCTTTTTGCTATGGCGCTCCCCGGGGGGGGGGGTGGGGGGGGGGAACTGCAGCTTCTGATCTCTTTCCAGGTTTATTTACAAGTTTTTGGAATGCGGCCAGTAAGTGAATTTCTATGGCTGAGCCCAAGGCAGTTTGTGGGTGTGGGTCCCTCATGCCTAATTCTGGGTGGTTTAACTTCTCAGGATACAGCCCTGGGTTGTTGTAGACTGGTCAGATGCACTGCAGTGATTTGGGGGTATCAGGATGCCCGAGGGTACCTACCATCTGGTTGCTCGCGCCTTTGCTTGCTGGCTCGGTTGATTTGCTCATGGAGCCACTTCCGTGGGCCCCAATCTCCATAAAGCTGCGGTCCTGGTATGGACCAGATCTGCAGCTGTGGGCAAATGCCATTCACGACTTGGGCACTCTGGGTCTCTTGTCTTCTGGAGCTCTGGGGCATTTTCTTTCACTGTCTGCTGCAGGCATGTGAACTGGTCGGAGAGTAAATGGCAGTGGGCACCATGCTGGTGCAGTGGGATGTGGCGGATCAACTCCTCCTGGACCTCAGTACCTGTGCTCCACAGCAGTGGATGGAAGAAACCCTTTTCAGACATATTAAAACTTTATCATTATGTACAGCGCCTAGGACTGTGGGAGCACCGCCATCACTGTAAGACCCATTCTAGGCTGGCATTTTGCTGCGGGCAGTAAGCCTGCAGTTTTGTTCAATGCATTCTCCCTGCACCAGGATATCCACAGAGAAATCACATTTACTCACTCAGAAAGTTTCAGGCCTCATCTGCTCATGGCTCTGAGAACTGTTCCACCTCTGCCAGCTCTGGAGTTTGCTGCCACACATCACCATTTTGCTGCCTCTCCCTACCGCAGCTAGTTCATGTGAAACTGTACTAGCTATTGCAATGACACAGAAAAAAGGATTCAAAAATGAGGATGGAGAAATGAGTTAACTGCTCATGTACTCCTATGATATCATTCCCATGTATATTTTTACAGATGTCAACAAAATATTCCTGATATTTCTAGGCAAGTGTAGTAAGCATGCAGAGTACGAATCATAAATACACTTACCAAAAATATACATGTACATGGGGAAATGCTGAGGTCTCAGACACAAAATCCGGGAACAGAGTCATGATCCCCTTCTGCCCCAGGGGATCAGTGGCCATCAGACGGAGAAAGATGTGAGAATCCAGCAAAGTTTCAAAATGCTTTATTTACACAGGTTCTGGCTTACAAATCAGCAATAGGAAAACCCCAAATAGGGTTTCTGGCTGGGCCCCAGCCATGTGTAGGCCAAGATGGCTACCACCACATGTTAAGGCCCCGCAGAGAGGAGACAGTGAAAAATCAAGAAAGAGAGCTCCAGAAAAAGGACTATAAAGAAAGCAGGATGCAGTTTTTATATCCCTGCAACACAGATTGCCCACTCCAAGGGACAGCAGTTAAGGTAAAATCCCTTCAGGTAATTTCTCACAGGACCCCACTGAGGCCCTTTGAGATGTTAATGTTACCAAGCCATGATCTGCCTTGGAAGTGTCCCTGCAGGAGGAGTGGAGGAGGGGTTTCTGAGATGAACTGTATCTCAGAAAATACAAAGGCATGCATCTGTAACAAAGAATATTCCATAGCCAGTTGTATATTTCTCCAATCCTTCACAAGAGTCTCATTCTTCATGGTTGTTTTGTGTATTAGTCTTTGACTTATCAGAGAGCCATGCTTGCTTGCTGGAGGCAAGCAGCATTACTCTCTGGTCTAATTACTTAAAGATCCAACGTGGCCAGGAAAATATACCAGTAAGATCTAGCTAGTCCATGATGATTGTGGCAGCATGAAAGAATATTTATACCAGCCAGTATAGAATATATGGTCAGATAAACTGCCATATTCAAACTGTCCTTCTTTCTATCTGTAAAGTGACCTGCATCAGCCAACTCCAGGCCAGATACAGAGGCTCTGGGCAGCAGTGTTCTGCAACTCATGTACAGCTATTTGTCCACACATAACTTTTCAGCTAAAGAGGATAAACATCAAGGAGTAAAACTACTTTTGTGTGGTTAGTTATGTAAGAAGTCTCCCAATGGATATCCACAGTGACTATGTTACTTTGTATTTTCATCAGAGGTGGGTAGCATACTTTCCTTGCATGGAGTTATCTAGAATCCATTACCCAGCTCTGTGCATGGCCCTCTCAATCCCTGCCAGGCATGATACCTGAGTGCAGTGTCTAGAGTACATCCTAAGCACTCCAGGTATGTTTTTCTAAGCAAAACAAAATAAAAAGCAAAATGGTTTTTGATAATTATTAGCTTATACTACTATTTATATTTTAAGGTTTATTTCTGATTTTATGCAAAAATTAAGCAGTCCACATTTTAATATGGGTAGTGTTGATGCTGTAGAATAATTGAAGGGGTATTGTCATTTTATTGACATCATTTACCAACCTGTAAACACAGAAAGTCTTGGGCTTACTTTATTAATTTTTTTTGGCTTTTTGGGTCACACCTGGCAATGTTCAGGGGTTACTCCTGGCTCTCTACACAGGAATTACTCCTGGTCATGCTCGGGGACCATATGGGATGCTGGGGATTGAATCCAGGTCAGTCACATGCAAGGAAAACACCATACCCACTGTACTATCTCTCTGGCCCAATACTGTTCAATGCTGTTGTATTAATTTCAGTACAAATATCTTGCATATTTTTGTTAAATTAGTCCTTTTGGATGCAATTTTGAATATAAATTACTTTTTATTAATTTCAATTTCATACTTATTTCCTAGATTATAGAAATATAACCTATTTATGTATTTATTCTGTACTATTGATCTATCATAATCTAAATGAAAAAATTTGCACATTAGATACTATACATACAAGAGTCATAAATCACCATTTATGAGCTAAGCTAAAGCTCAATGATCTTACTCAATGCATTTAAATTTACAGTAAGGAGTATGATTAGGTAAAGAAGATCATGTAGTGCTAGAAAGATCATGCAATCCTTTGTAAACCATTTGTAAAGGAAGAATTATCTGTTCAAATCTTCTGAAAATGTCTATGAAGCAGCCAGATAGCTTTTTCTTTGCTTGTGCCAACAAATTTTCCCCCAAAATGAGGTGTCCGTGTATTCAGCCAATCAAATAAACTCTCTGGCTGAACATCCGAAGGTGCTTTAAAATTCAGTAAATAGTACTAATCACTTCCATTTCAGTATTGATATTAAAGGCCCTATTCATGCCAAAAAAAGTGGAATGCAGCTGTTCTATGCTTTCCTTTAGAATTTATATGTGAAGTCTGCTTGCATAATGAGAAATATGTCTGTTTTTTTGTGTTCATCTGTAGTTAAGAGGTTTGAGCATGCTTTCATAAAGGAATAGTAGTAATATGGAATTTACAGAATATATCTCTTCTGGCTAAGCTCTGAAGTAGTATGGGGAAGGGCTATGATATAACCAATTATCAGTGGTTTCCATTTAGAGAAGAACGTGAATGCACCTAAACAGTTCATAAAAATTTTATATATGAAAGCTATTAAAGCATCCTTGTAAAATTTCAGAAATAAATTTAACTCTTATCTCAGTGTCTAATATGGTAAAGAGTTTCATGATATGTATAACATATTTTTTGATTTAAATACTCAACATTATATGCATATTTATCACTACAACCATAGCAAAAAATACATGCACATTGAGAAAATTCTCTTCCAAGATGTGCTTAGTCTTCTAAAAATCATTTCATGAGTGTTCTACACACGCACCTCCTAATTTGTACTATTCATATGTTGGATTTTAAATATATTTTATATCTGCAGTTCAAAGTGTATTGTCATATAATCTCAAATATGCAAACACTAAACCTTTTGATATTTTAAATCAAACAGCATGATTTCCATATACTATTCCCTATGTTTTCCCATGCCAACTACTAGATTTTATCTGTATATTGTTTTCAGTAATAGTCAAGAACTACTCATTTAAATTACCTTTGAAAAGCCCAGGCCACATTTGATAATAATGGAATGAAGCCACAAATATAATAATAATTAAAATACCTTTTGCAGTTCTTTCATATAACTCCTTAACATCTGCAGTGGTGAAGAGTTTTAGTAGTTGCTCAAATTCACTTGACAAGATCTGCTTCAAGTAAGTAACTAAGCCCTTTCATTGTTTAAGCATAATAATAATAATCATTATTATTATTATTACTAGTATTACTATTATTATTATTTACACAATAAAGTTTCTGACAAAATTTACCAAAGATACTTTAGATGTTTTAGAGAGGAACAGAATGCAAAATACATTTTATCCTTTCTTCTGCCTTTGGCACATAAATCTCTTTCATTTTCTGACTTGGGATACTATCTCCCTCTACTCATCCATTCTGCCCTGCCATGCAATAACCCAGTTCCACAGGCACACAATCCTTTGCTGCTCTGTAACATATAGATTTAAAGGAAATTTCGTGTCATATTTTAACTTATTCTTTAGTATTCTAGCTTGTTGAACTCCAACTTTAACATACAAACAAAAAAAATCATCCATTAAATTCACCAAACCTCCCCATCATAATTCTGAATTCTTTGAGGATAATTTATGTCTTATTATTAACTCTTATTCTTAAATTTTATTCTTCATTCATTTATAAAACTCAGTCATCATACTTCCTTTAGTTGTTGACTCTACCATAATTGTTTAAATGGATTACCAGTAAAGGACTGGAGAAAGCAATATGCCTTAGATATTATACAGTCCTTGAACAGATCTCCTACATGGAATCTAGAGTACTGCAGCCCCAAGGGATTCAATCCTTGGGTGGATCGCCTAGAAGAATTTCCTCTGAAGGAGGGGCTTTCATCTGTTCATTGTTTATGTTAATGTTCAACCACAGGTGTGTGAAATTACTGTCCCCCAACCCTTCGTGATTTCTCTATAATAATCTGGGTTAATTTAAATAATCTGTCATGATTACTAGCCTGTGCTCCTATTCCTTCATTCATTGGCTGGAGGGTATGTTCATCACTCCCGAGTGGGTCAGGGGTTCCCTGTCACTGTAGAACTGAGATTCTGACTCTGACACCCACCATGTTCAAAGTAGGCTCCCAAATTATTGAGTGCACATCATTTTGATCTGTGGGTTAGTTCAAGCTGAGGTCAGAAGAAGCCCTGCAGGTTTAAGAAAAAATGTACTACTTTCTTAACTTTGTAAAGAACTAAAATTGGGGATTAGTACCCAGGATTAAAATGTTACCAGAAATTACCTTTCTATTAACTAAACCTGCCTATCTAGCAGGATAAGTATCCAATTCCAGGACATCTGCTCTTCATTAAGTCACTCCCTGTCTCCTCATTACTATCTCCATCATTTCTCCCTGAGGGCCAAGCCTGTTTTCTTTTGGCTCAGGATATTGACAACTATTTTGTCTCAAAGTATTTAAGACCCTCAATATGTAGATACTCCATATGCATGCAATTAAATTTTTTTTTCTTCTACTAATATGTAGGATATTAACTTAATGTTCTAGAAGAATCCAGAGAGCTAGTGGAAATTGTTCCCTTCCAATAACTTGTAAAAATATGTTAAATAGGGACTGGGGTAGACACGTTGCATGTTCCTAACCCAATCTGATGGCTGGCGTCTTATGGTGCTGAGACTTACTAAGTATATGTAGACTTACTAGGAGGCCCCTAGGTAGCACAATGGCAATCCTGGTCATCCCTAGGATATCAGGGACTGTACCCCTAACTTTAAACCATTTGACCCTAGAGACCAAGAATAGCTGGATTTGCCTGGGCCCCTGAGCACTGCCTGGCAGGCAAAATATAAATGTTGGAATTTAATGGGGAGGAAATTACACCAAAACTTGAATAATTAACTCATTGATAAACAGAAGTACATCATGTTCCATAGAAGCAAAGATATTAAATTTTTTTTTTTACCAAATAAGGACCTGCAAACTTTTAAGCCCTCCCCTTCCGAGGCACCACTTTTAGTTCAAAGTCCAGTCCTTGTTGTAAATTATGGTGATATTTCAGTCTGTGAAACAATATCTTACCTAAGTTCTTTCAGGAAGGTATGGAGAACTTCAAAATATATACATGCATGCATTTGTGCATACATGCAAACACAAACGAATCTTCGTTCCTTAAACATATTTTTGGGTATCAAATATTATTCACCTTCATGTTTCCTTTATCTAATCAAACTTTCTGGGCATAGATCCTCTTCTCAGTGAACACATAGTAATATATTAGACTCTGAAGAGGATGAAAAATATTTTCCTACCTATCTTGGGGTTGCCAGTAGGTGATCTGTAGATGAGAATCACTAGAACAAACAAGCAAGAGAGATAAACCAAGGAGTTTCTTCATATGTGTATTTCATTTGCTGATGGATAAACTCAGACATGCTTTACTCAAGGTGGAAGATAAAATTTAGGACAGTATATTATTTAAAACTAAAACAAAGAAAAGGGAGTCTTGGGTTACTGGTGGCCAGGAAAATCATGGTCAATAAGATAGTTTAGTAAGGTTTATACACATATTTTAGGAAATCAGCCTGTCGCCGCGGGCCAGTTACTTGTCCTGTCTGCAGTAGAGCCAAGGCATCTGCTGCTCCGGACTCGGCCCCCTCCTGATGGGTCTTTTGTCTGGTTTGCTCCAGGTAGGGTCTGCCGTGGGTCTACTCTGTAGGCTCTCTAAGTCCAGCATTGTGTGAGACCCGCGGCTGCCGTGGCCGGGCTGATAGGCTGGTCGCGGGTGTTAGGAAATATTTAAGGAAATTTTTAACCTAATAATGGTTATTAGGAACTCTCAATTACCTGAAAATGGAAATTTCCTGTACAAAAGAAAGGCTGTGCTCTATTCTAAAAACTACTTTTTTTCAGTGTTTTCTTTTTTTTAATATTTTATTACACCACCGTGAGATATACAGCTACAAAGATGTTCATATTTGGATTTTGGTCATACATTGTTCCAGCATGGGGCAGAGCGGTTCCTTGCTCTCCCTGTGCCCAGCCGTTCATGAGGCAGTCGGGAGGCATGGTGGGTTCAAGCCTTGGCCCACCACCCAGGCAGAACCTCTCAACAAGCCAGGACGACCCCCCACCCCACTCCACGGCGCCGCCATTTTCCACATCTGGACTTCCCTCTCTTCAGAACTCCACCCAGCCGACCAGCCCATCACAGTCTGGCTCAGCGCTATGCTGGTTCATCAATAAATGCTTTATTTGGAGGTGTTTAAAGAATATGCCTCCCGCACTGCAAGCCTAGCAAGCTGCTCATGTTGTATTTGACATGCCAAATGCCAGTAACAATTATATTAGGTCATTCCCATGACCTAATATAATGGTTTGAGGCTCTTTATGTTCCTGTAGCAAGCCGATGCCCTTTGCTCTACTAGCATGAGACAGGACATATGGAGATTTTACTGGTGCCCGCTCTAGCAAATAGATGATTAACGGGAAGATCGTGATTGTGATTGTTCCAGCACCCATCCCTCCACCAGTCCCCATTTCCCACTACCAGTGTCCCCGATTCCCTCCTGCCCTCCCTAGCCTGCCTCTGTGGCAGGTTTATTAATTTCTCAGTGTTTTCAAGTATAATATGATTCATTTGCCAGACATGTATTTTGGCGTAGCATAATCTAGTACCTTCAACTTCTTATACCCTTGCCCCCTTTGCCTGCATACAATGCAATATTTTCATTTTATTTTTACAAACTTACTGGCTTTTGGAAGGTACACCTGGCTTGCTATGAGTAGCAGAGATAACTCAAGCAATGCTTGAGGACCAGTAAGAGCTAGTTCATGTGATGCAAAGTAGAAGTTGGGAGGGAGTTGTGCCTAGGATTGAACCCAGTCCTTTGCACATACAAGGTATGTGTTCTACTTGAACCCCATTCACAAGCCCAAAACATAAACATTTTTATTTTTGTCTTTGGACTCCATCTAAAATTAAACTTCCAGCGACTGGTATGTTATTTACAGGTGATATGAGCCTTTTGTTACAGCTCAGATCATTGCTATAGGGATGATTTATGTGCATTTAGCTCATAGAATTGTTTATACAGTTTGTCTCTGCAGACTGTCTGCTTTCCCTGAGGAAGGTGTCATGTCTTTTCAACTTCCCTTGTATAACATATTGCAGAGCTCCTATGGACAGCATATTAAAAGAAGTTTTGCATAATATCACTGCCAGTTGGAAACCTCTTGCTTTAAAATCTATGCACTTTATTTTAGAGAGAATTGGCTCAGTAATAATAATTACCTCAGCCACTGACATATGGTAAATTAATATGGTTCATTATATATATATGCGTGTATATATACATATGTATATGTATATATACACACACACATATATATATAAAATGAACCATATATATATATATATATATATATATTTTAAGGCATTGTGATTTCATACTAGTTGTGGAAACATAAAATTTTCCAAAGGGCAATATATAAAGAATTTTAAGTAGATTGCAAAAGTAAACTAATATCTTATTGATTTTTTGGGAAATACATCTTTCATATTTTGTAATGTCCTCCTAAAGGTTGTATATGGAATCTGTGAAGTCACAACAATTCAGCACATGTTACTTTATGCAAATATAGTAGTCTCATAGATTCCTTGTTCTGAGTTGTTAGAAATATTTACTAGACAAACTAAAGGTTTACCTCATAACTAAAATAGGGTGAGTGAAGATTAGTTATAACAGTTGTTCCATTTGAGAAACATGAAGGAATTAATGTTTTCCTCTTTTTAAAAAGACTAAATGATACCTTCAGGAATATAAATGATCAGACTTAAAATAATTTTATAGACATTTTTATTAAAATTAGCTCATAAATTGAATCTATTTGTTTTGTATCGATTTTACCTTGTATGTCTTATGCTATTCAAAATTATTAAAGATTTAAGAATAGCCATCTTCAATCCATAGAAAAGATTTTAGAACACACCAGAGAAAAAGTAGAGCATTTCAGAAGAATTGTAAATTTCCAAATGTTGCTTTTTCTTAAAGTAACTATAAATGTTTTAGAAACTTTTTGTAAAGATTGCTGAGTATCTTATACTTTTTTATATCAATCTCAAAAAGAACAACAAAAATCAATGATCCATAAAAATAATATGAAAAAGAATCAAAAGAAAATTGACTTAAATTTAGCATTCCTTAACTTGTGCTAAAGAAAGAAGGTAATGTATGCATTATTTTGTGCGAGAATAACTGAACAAAATATCAATATAACTAAAATTTATCACTACCTTTGTTCTAAAAATGTTTTATGTAGTATGTATGCCCAGAAGAATGATTCTCACCTCAAAACTGTATCTCCCAATAAGAGATAATGCAAGGTTTTACATTGCTACTGGGCAATGTATAACTAATACTGGGAATATATAAATTGAGTTGAAAAGGGATAAAAATTATTCAAATATTTATTGAATCATTTTTGTAGAAGTAAAACAAATATGAGAAGTTCACACAAATATAAGGGATTTCAAGCAAGTTAGAATTTACATGATATTAAAAATATACACCATTATATTTTTTCAGATATTTTAAAGCTTTATTTTTCAGATATTTTAAATCTGTTTTAGAGTAAATATTGGCTTAACAGATTACTTTTCTTTTACTATTCATCTATTATATATCTTTATATTACACATAATGATTATATATATCATTATATAATCTGCCCCATGTCAGAGTCTCTCAGACATGGGTCAGAGCTGCTATTTTCTCTCCCTGTGCCCAGCCGCTCATGAGGTGCCCAGGAGGCATGGCGGGTTCTAGCCCTGGCCTGCCACCCCAGCAGAGCCTCACAACAAGCCAGATGACCCCCCGGCTCCATGGGGGCTGCTGTTTTCCACATCCGGTTTTCTTTCTAGTCACAACTCCACCCAGCAGACCAGACTATCACAGCCGGGATCATCGACACCCATCTTGCAGCAGGTTTTTTTTCAATCCGGCCCAGGTATGCTGAACCAGAGACTCTCAGACATTGGGCAGAGCTGCTACTTGCTCTCCCTCTGCCTAGCCTCTCATGAGGTGCCCAGGAGGCATGGCGGGTTCTAGCCTTGGCCTGCCACCCCAGCAGAGCCTCACAACAAGCCAGAGGACCCCCGACTCCATGGGGGCTGCCGCTTTTCAAATCCGGACTTCCCTCTTGTCACAACTCCACCCAGCAGACCAGACTATCACAGCCCGGCTCGCTCTTCTGCTAGCCGCCCCGCAGGTTCATCAATAATTGCTTTATTTAGAGGTGACTACAAGAGTATGCCACCTGCACAGCAAGCCTGGCAAGCTGCTCGTGGTCGTATTTGATATGCCAAATACTAGTAACATTTATATTAGGTATTCCCATGACCTAATATAATGGTTTGAGGCTCTTTATGTTCCTGGAGCAAGCGGATGCCTTTGGGTTCTACTAGCATAAGACAGGACATATGGAGATATGACTGGTGCCCGCTCTAGCAAATAGATGATCAACGGGAGATAGTGATATTTATATTTACATAGTTACAATCATATGGAAATTGTTTCTTTTCTCTTATTTGCTATGCATTTTATTCATCCAATCATCAACAGTCAGTCATATTGGTGGTTTACATATTTAAATCTATAATAGTGCTGCAAAAAAACATTGTGAAGTATATAACGTTTTGTATTGTTTTTATTACCTTAGATCTTCAGAAGTTGTATCACTGGACTAAATGATATTTTTATCTGTAGTTCTTTAAGTAAGCATCAGATTTTTCAAAAAATCATTGTAACACTATACATTTCTAAAAGTTTTCAAATAATTAGATGGGAAAATTTCAATGAGGTCCTGGGAGGCCAAAAACACACAGCAGAAACACCATCTGCACTTCTATGTTCATAGCAGCACTATTCACGATAGCCAGAATATGGAAACAACCACAGTGCTCGAAAACAGACGACTGGATAATGAAACCTTAGTACATTTACACAATGGAATCGTATGGAGCTGTTAGGAAAAACAAAGTTAGGAAATTTGCCTATAAATGGATAGGCACGGAGAGGATCATGCTGAATAAAATTAAACAGAAGGGAAAGGTCAGAATGACTTTATATATAGAATGACTGCATTTATTTGTGGGGCATAAAACAATAGTATGATACCATATCCAAGGCCAAGTACATGGATCATGAGCTCTTGTCAATGGGCGAAATATACTGAAGTGTGTGAGAGTCAGAATTTAGGTAAGACAGAGAAGGGAACAGTGTAATAATAATTGTTGGAAATGATAATACCAGCCTAAAACTGAGCATTGAATGTAGGCAAAGGGATATACATGATGGCCTCTAAATGTATGCATTGCAAGCCACAATGTGTAAGAGAAGGAAGATACAGAGAGATAGAGAGACAGACTTACATCTTTGTAATTGTATACCTCAAGGTGGTATAATAAAACTTTTTTAAAAAAAATTAATGAGGTATCAAAATACTGGCTGATTTTGACTAAGAATGTGGAAAGATAGGTCTACAGCTGAATCTCAAGAAAACTACGCTCATGAAAAAATAAATTAGTTCCAGAGGCCCCATTCACTCTATGGAACAAACATCTCTGAATGCAGCAGTTATGTGTACCTAGGTTGAGAATTCAACATGATGAAGGACCATAACCTGAGCTGTGCAGGAGGAAGACAGTGGTATGGAATGCCTTCAAGAGCATCGAAGAAATAGTTAAAAATACAAAGATCCTCCAGCTCCAGGCACATCTCCACCATTCTCCCTGCATTAACATATGCCTCAGAGACCTGGGCCCAATGAAAGCAGAATGAGAACGCTATTCAGGTCTCCCAAAGAGGAATTGAAAGAGCTATACTTGTAATATCATGCCTCGCTCAAGTAAGAGAAGGAATCCGGGTTCGACTTCTGTCAAAGATCCAGAGTCAGCCACACTGTCTTGTTTGCCAAGGCATCGAAAATCAGAATGGCTAGACTTGTAATGTGATTTTGAAATGACTGCTGGACTAGAGCCATTACTGACAGGATCCCACGGGACCTCAAAAGATCACGTGGCTGCCCACTTACAATATGGTCAGAACTCTTCGTCAAGACCCTGAACAAATGGTTTTATGCTCTTTGTATTCTGGAAGAAACCAGATGCCATTGGGCTAAATTGGCATGTGAAAGGGTCAAATGGAAATGTTACTGGCACCTGCTCTAGAAATCGAAGAATAACAGGATGTCAAGTGACCAAGTGATCAAGTCAAAGATGGGGGAGAAGAGTACGTTGAAGTTCAGTTTTATACAAGGTACGTAACAATAAATATTACAGAAGGCAGAGCGCCTACTCGAGCAAGTCGATGAATAATGGGATTCAAGTGATCAAGTGATGTTAAGGAATCAAAGTAAGAGGAAAAACAATATTAAGATGAGACAAAGTTTACAGAAATAACAGACTGTTAGAATAGTCCAATCAGATTTATGTGGGTACCATAGGAGAAATCATGAAGAATTGAAAAGTCACTATCATTAAAGAAATAATAGAGAAGAACTTCTCAGGCCTAATAAAATCTATATTCATGGCAGGGAGCTGAGAAATCACATTCATTTGGGGTTGTTTTTGAACACATCATACTTGGCATTGCTCAGTGACTTCTACCACAGGTCCAAAGATTCAATCCTGGAGATGGTACTGTTGATCTAACTGAGGTCCAGCTTCATGAAAGGAAAGTCCCTTTATTTTGCACGATGTCTCTAGACCAACATATACATTTTGAAACCCAAATGACACTTATCAAGACATAATTATTTAATTATCAAAAGCGAACAATAAAGAAAAAATATTGAAGTTTTTTGGGGGTCGGGGTGAGTACAATATTCAGAAACACTATGAAATTTTCATCAAAATGTTCAGTAGATACCCTGCAGGGTAGGAGAGAATGTAATGATGTAAAACCCTACCTAAATACAAAAATATTTCTGTCAAGGGTAATTTACTTTATGAAATTATGTTTCAAATATGATGAAGAAACAAAGAAACTTTTTTGGAGACAAAACTAGTAGAAGTTGTCACAACCAAATATAATCTACAAGAAATGTCGGAGGTTCTTCTGTGTGAAAAGGTGAAAAAAAGTTCTTTAAAATCTTGATTATGAAGTTAAATCATTGTATAGTAACTGCAATAGAATCAATGTTATGACACAGCACAAAGATAAAAGAGGAAAATAAAGGGACATGAATATATTCAAATAATATGTGGATTTCTAGCACAAAAAATTATGTTAGATATAAAAAGTATGCTTTAGCCACCATCTTAACAACAAATAGAAATCTGGAAACATTTAGAAGATAAAATAATGAAATGCAGAAAATAGCTGGCAAAAGCCATTCACATGAAGAAAAACAAACAGGAGAAATGCAACAGAAATATACGCCAATTAGGAATCAGAATATAGATTGGTAGTAAATAAGCTTCATCTATCAACAATGATGCTAAATGTTAACAATCTGAACTTACCAACTGAGTAGGTCCTTGAAAATCAATCAATCAATCAACAATTTGAATTCATTTTAAATGACAAAACTTAGTACAACATTCAGACTTCAATGGCAAGAAAGAAAAGTAAGAATTAATGAACTAGACTACAGCAGAACGGAAAGTCTTTAAACAGCATAAAACAACAACAGCAGCAACAACGAAGCCTACAAGAACAGAAAAAGCTACCTAGCATTTGGGCGAAGATATTTTCACATAATTTATTTGACTAGGGATAAATATCCTGAATATAGAAAGACAACACCACCATCACCAGCACCATAAAAGCCCAACCAAAAAACAAACTACAGGATGTACTAGAAAAATCTCATGTTAAAGCATACAGATGGTGCGGAATCATGTGAAAATAAATGCCCAATTATTATTTTGGAAAGGCAAATAAAAACCACATTGAGAGATTTGCTCATACCTCTGAGAATGGCCTTCCTTAAAAAGTTGGAAACAACAATTTTTATTAAGGAGCTAAAGAAAAATAAACTCTATTACACTGTTGGTAGGACTATAAATTGTGAAGCATTTATGAAAAAAATGGTATAGAGTCACTTCAAACATAAAATTTGATATTAAATATTATCTAGCAAAGCAAATCTCAAGCTTATATCCAAAGGATATTAAAACACTAAATCAAAAAGACCATTGCACACCTATGGTCATAGAACCGCTTCTACATTCCAGTTCAATGAAAAACAGAGAAGCCCATCAAGAGAGGACTAGATAACGAAACTGTGGTATATATATTCAGTGGGATAGTAACATGCTGTTTAAAAAGAGATGGCATTGTATCCTTTGTGACAAAGCAGTTCGATATTGAGGTGATTAAGCTAACTGCAATAAGTAATCAAATGGTTTCACTTAAAAATGTATATAAATTCCCAACTCAAACAACTAGTTAAAAAAACCAATTAAATTAACTCATAGTCTCATTTAAACTATAGTAGTTATGGGAGAGAATGTAAAGGAATATCGGAGGAATGAGTAAATTTTTTTTGGTGCACAGATGTAACTTTGGAACTGGTGATGAAATTGTGTTATTATACACACTTAAATGTGTAAATGTAGCATTCTATAATATTGAAAACCAATGATAAAGCAAAAATAAAAATTAAAAAAAAATAAATATGCAAAATGTATATGTGCATTTATATTTGCTTTATTGGTGGGGCACAACTGAAAGTACTCAGAGGCTACTCTATAAAAAGAGATGGTTACATTTGGGAGTGCACCCAGTGGTGTTAGGGGAATTGTAACATATCGTGGATCAAATCAGTCTCCTGAATGCAAAGAATATACTTCAGCTCATTGAGTTACCTTTCGGTTACCCGAATATAGTCTCTACTATATACCCGAATATAGTCTCTACTATATCAAATATAGTCTCTACTATAGTAGAGACTTTCCAACAAATTCATCCAAATTTATTCCAAACATAATTTATGTTCAAAGTCTGGCAGCAAGAATCACACTTCATAAAATAATCCCTTTTTAAATGATTGAGAAGTGCAAAAATTTGACTGTTACATAAAACTAGATACCAGCTAAGTGATATCAGCACTCAGGTTGACCGAGCAGTAATATTCATCAAAAATGCTCACGTGCTATAGACTTGAAGAATTCTTCTTTTATTCCCTCTCACACAAATTTCTAATATTTGATGTACTATTTTTCTTCTTATCAAATTCCTTTTTCCTTTGGATAGAATCTGGGTGCATTTATTGAATGGTTATGTAGAAGTTAGTTATCTTACTGTATTCTCTACTGTTAATCATCTTTCTTGGACAATTTATGCCAAACATTATTCATTTTACATTGCAACCATAATGTTAATTTGTTCCATTCACAGTTTTTAAGGTAATGAAGCCCTGATTATTCCATTTTTATGCTACATTTCTCTTTTGGTAATAAATAAGTAATCTATGATTGAGAGAGTGTGAATATCATTTTTCCTCAATAATTCAATGGCTGAATTTAACATTTGTTAATGACTTTTCCTAAATTATTTCTATTGCATGTTGCTAACTTGGGCACCTTTAATTATCTACTTTTTCTACATGATATATAGAATTTTCTCCATTTATTGTGTCATTTTTCAGAGTAAAAATTATATCCTCTCTCTCATTAGTAAGACACACTAATGGTATCATTGGGTATCATTGTGAACAAACAGATTCATTTATTTAGTATGTTCTAATATATGCGTACCATCATTTTTGTGATAGAAGTGTTCTACATTTGGAAAGTGGTGTTCCAATAAGCCATTTCATATGTTTTTGACATGTTCCCATTAGTATTTCACTGTTTTTTTTATTTGATTTCACTTTGCATTTTATCTTTTCCAGTTCCTGGTTTACCCATATCTTTGAGAAAGCTTAAACTCTTTATTATGGCAAGTTTAGTTATTGAATCTCTCACACTGTACCGTCTTTGAACTCCTAGAAAAATTCCCAGAGTTATTTTGTCAATCTGCTTTCTCTTAATAGATTACTCGGTACTTTTACATGACTATTCCATGCACCATAAACCAGATGAGTCAATTTGGTGTATGGTTACCCCTTTTGTGCTATATTTACCCAGTTTTTAAATCAATTTCATACTCCCTCTGTATAAATGATTTGAAAGCTCTTATTTTTCCTGTGATCTGCAAGAATTTTATACTGTTTGAGTTCTCTTCTTATATAAAAGATAGAATTTTCCTGTTAAAAAACCTGAGTCTGCATTCATTAATAGGACATAAATAGATACCAGTGTTTTACTAAATGTGGGAAATGGTAATGGCAGATTAAAACTCACCATTGAATATACACAAATAGACTTAAGTGATCAACTCTAAATATCTGCAGGGCTAGCCACAATGTGTAAAATAAGAGGGAGAGAGATGCAGAGACAGAGAGAGAGACAGAGAGAGAAAGAGAGGAAACTGAGGTACCTGCTATTAAGGCAGCCTGGGGGGTGGGCGGGAGGGGGTGGGGTACATTGGTGGTGGTACTGGGGCACTGGTGGAGGGATGGGTGCTGGTATACTGTATTACCAAGAACCAATTATGAACACCTTTGTAATTGTATGTTTCACGGTGGTATAATAAAAAATTAAAAAAAAACCTGAGTCTAATGTTATTTTGTCCTTTATTTTCCTGAGGGGAAAATTATAATTTAATTATTAAAATGCCTTTAATGAGCATTAATCAAGCTTACTGAGATTAATTTCGATAAATTGTGTATTTCTAGAAAAAAATTATGTTTTTGCACCTGATATTTTACATGAATATATACAAAAGATATATCTATTATATATTACTGTCTCTATTTAAATAATTATCTTTTCGTATGCTTAATGATTTCAGTTTCTATATACTTGTTTTGATTACTATAGCTGTTGTTTGGATAGTAAGTAATTGTTCTTAAAAATAACACTTTAAGCTGCGAATCAATTAAACTTCTGGTTACTACTCTATGAAATGATTTTATTTGCCCAATTGTTTACAATTTGAAACTTGAACATTACTATTCCATTGTCTTTTTGTTAATCATATAAGCAGAAAGGTTAGCAGTTCTAAAAAGAGACTATAGTTTTGGAAACTATAAGACAAAACACAAAATTGCTTTTTTTTGGGGGGTCACACATAACTACACTCCAGGAGTTGCTCCTGGCTCTTCACTCAGGAATTACTCCCTGGCTGGTGCTCGGGACTGTATGGGATGGCGGGAATAGAACCCAGGTTGACGGCATGCAATACAAATGCTGTACCTGCTGTGCTATCACTCCAGCCAATGGGTGGTGATCCTAACAGAAAGACTGAGTTCTACAGAAAGCCAGTAAAAGAGTAAAATTATCCAAGACTAAACTGCACTGAATACCATTAACAAGCATTTGTCTATCTAGAGTCATGGTTAACTTGATGCAACTCCAAGATTTTCATTATTTTCATTGCCTCTCATAATTTCTAGACCTATTTTCTATAAATTCAACTTATGCTATAGGATTTTAGAAGTTTTATTTCTACTAATTTTCTTATTTTTAACTTTTTACTACCTTGCAGATAATACAAAGATATGAATAAAAGATTTGTTGATAGTTAAATGTTAAATTCATTTTCTATTGAAAGTCTTAAAATCATTACTTAGTGTTAAGCCTCCAAACCTCATTTAATTTGGCAACATTTAAATGCTATGAGCATAGTTGAGTTTTTGGTCTCCCTAAATTCTTTGTCACTTCATTCTTTTGTGGAAACAGCATGCATTGTATGTGTTACAGCAGTACATTAAGTGCAACTATACAAAAAAGTAATAATTTTATTTCATTTTATTCTGATTTTCAATTAAAAATAGTGTCATAATTAAGATAAAATTAGAGGGATCTCAAGATGGTGACAGGTGCCAGAGCTGACAGATCAGCGGCCACTCTCAGTCCTTTTAAAAGTTAGCCAATGGAGTAACAAAATTTCCGCATGAATGAATATAAGTTATAAGTGTCCTTTAAATATTCTATCTTAAAAAGCGTGTCTCTAAGTGAAACCAATCCAACGACCCTTGAGCTGTGACTAGAATGGGACCCAAGATGCTCAAGCCAGTGCCACAACTTTACAGGCTATGGGCTGCGGGCTGACTTGGCAGCAGAATTTTTGTGTGAATAATTAGAGCCCTTTGGGTACACCTGGCACCACTTCAGACTGTGGTCCCTGACTTGAAGGGGTGCCACATGATCCTACCCTGGGGGACCATATGGGGTTGCCCAAGGTGACTCAGGTGGTCCCTGCAATTCACGCCGGGCTCCAGGACCACCTGGCCATCTTTCTCTACCTATCAGCCCTCGCTAATGACTATTAGGGACTTAAGGAGAAAAAGATTAGGTGATACTTGCTGAAATTTAAATGTAGAAGATTTGCAAGTGGAATTTTTTATTAGTTCAGCAGATTTATTCAGGGAAAGATGTGAAATTGGAGATATCAAGTGGGAAATAGTAGTTAAAATCCTGAGCATAAACAAATATTTTTCAAATCAATGTGGAGGCTGTGAATACCAGGGCCAAGAGGATAGAACCCTTTGAAATACTAAATTATTTGAAAATATTTTATAAAGAAGGAAAATTATAAATGGAAATGAAGTTTTCATCAGGAGTGGTGAACACCGTAGTTGAATACTCCTGACTTTAAGATTGATGAATGTCCTTGATTTTGGCAATGTCAGGGTTGCTGATAATATTAGTGAGAGTGGTTTGTGGTTAGCAACTTGAGAACTATGGTGAAGGAGGGAAATGAGCCTTGAGGCAGCAACATTAATAAGTGGACCCTCAGTAGGTAACAGAGTATATGAGGCTTAAAAAAAGAGTCTCTGAGGTTAATCTAATAAACATGTATGCTAATTTTTCAACATGATTTATTAAATCACTTCAGGAAAATGTATATTCATATACAATTCTCTTATGGAAATAGCTCCTCTTATTTTTTTACTCTAGGTGTCCACTGATAGCATCTTGTAAACTTATAATATAGTATTGCCATCAGAATTGATTGCAATGAACAGCAGTCTCTTTGACTCGGAGGTAAAATAGGACAAGTTCTAACTCAGTACTACTGTAAACCTAGCAATGGATTGCATAAGCAGTTTTACCAACAGTGTTTGACTAAAGTGGAATATTTATTACAAATAAGGAATTCTGTTAATAAACCACCTTTCCCTACTTTCTGTGACTAGAGATAAGAGGATTCATGGAGCTCATTTCGACTAGTACGCAACTCTGGGGTATATGGGCACCAATTAAAAAAAAACTCCAGAAACTGTATTGGCCAATACTTTTGAAAGTTTTTTTTTGTTGCTATTGTCTTATACATAATATTAAGAGTTTGCTATTTTGTTCCCTGTAACGATCATTATTTTACATTTTTTATTTTCTTTTTGTTTTGTTGAACGTAGCCTTGGAAAGATTGGAGTTACTTTGCTATGGCCAAATAGACAGTTTCTGAGAGTATAGAAGAAAGTATCACTGTATCACTGTCACTGTCTTCCCGTTCATCATCGATTTGCTCGAGCGGGCACCAGTAACATCTCCATAAGACCTGTCTCATGCAAGTAGAGCCCAGGGCCCTGCTTGCTCAGGAACATAAACAGCCTCAAATCATTCCATCAGGTCATGGGAATGAGGTCTATAACAGTTACTGGTATTTGGCATATCAAATACGACACTGGTAGCTTGCCAGGCTCTGCCGTGTGGGTAGCATACTCTTGTAGTCGTCTAAAAATCCAGCATTTATTGATGAACCGTGCAGCCGCTTGCAGCCACGCCGAGCCGGGCTGTGATAGGCTGATCTGCTGGGTGGAGTTCTGATGAGGGGAAGTCCAGATGTGGAAAATGGAGGCCCCTCAAGGAGTGGGGTGTCATCTGGCTTGTTGTGAGGCTCTGCTGGGGTGGCGGGCCAGGACTAGAACCCACCATCCCTCCTGAGTGCCGCATGAGCGGCCGGGCACAGGGAGAGTCAGTAGCAGCTCTGCCCCATGTCTCTAAGTCTCTTAAGTCTCTAAGTCTCTAAGTTTCGCTTCTCGGCCTTTTGGCTAAGATCAAGTGTAGAAGAAAATATTGTTGATGAAATAAAGTATATGAATAAATATACTTTATTTCATTATTGATTAAATAAAGTATATGAATACAAACTAGGAAATTAAGATTTGCTTCTAAGCACACATGAAAATATTATATTTGACCACGAAGTGACAATCAATGAATTTAGACATGAAAGGATTGGCAGTAAGGGTGGCCCAGTAGACTCCGTGAATCAAATAAAATATTCAAAATTAAAACATCTCTGATGGCTGATCCTTAGTCAACTCCTGGAAGATAATCTCTAAGATTTTAAAATGTTCTGCCTATATAAGTACTTTTGTACTTGAGCAAGGCTGTACAACCTGCTTTTCTTCTCAGACAGAATCAGAGTAGTCAAGTAATTATGGGGGGTTCCTACACATCTGACTGTTAAAAATTCTGGATACCAAATCTGAGTTGTCTCCTTAGTTGGCATATATAACTTATGTGATCCATATTATGGTTGTAGAGTGAATAGTATCTTGTATTGTCTTTATGGGAGGAAAAATTGAAATAATTTGAAATGTGTGCCTGGACATAACCTTAAAGACCCTTTTCTCACTACTGATTTTAATCTGTCCTAATTCACTGTAATAAGTCATAACCATGAATAAAATAGCTTTCCTAAGTGCTTCAAATCTGTCAAAAAATCATCAAATTTAAAATCAAATAGTCCTGGAAACCCTTGACATAAGGAAAAAATGCATACAGATGTTCATTTACATATAGAATTTGGGAAAAACAACCAAACTTATTCCTCATGATATTGATTTTTTAAATGAATGTAAAAGAAATGTCATCATATAAAAGTTGGAAGAGAAAATAGTTTTCATGACAGATGTGTAGTCTTGCAAGGCCTTAAGTTCTGGTAAAGTACTTGTTGAAATAATTCCTAGAGTTATATAGTGCTTGGTTGAAGTTGAAAACACTTTTCTATATTGTAATTATTCAGGAATAGAAGTGTAAAAGTTTATCTATCTATCTATCTATCTATCTATCTATCTATCTATCTATCTATCTATCTATCTATCTATCTATCTATCTATCTATCTATCTATCTATCTATCTATCTATCTATCTATCTATCTATCTATCTATCTATCTATCTATCTATCTATCTATCTATCTATCTATCTATCTATCTATCTATCTATCTATCTATCTATCTGTCTCTATCTATCTACCTACCTGTCTACCTACCTGCCTACCTACCTATCTATCTATCTATCTATCTATCTATCTATCTATCTGTCTATCTATCTATCTATCTATCTCTATCTATCTATCTATCTATCTATCTATCTATCTATCTATCTATCTATCCTTCCTTCTGTCCTTCTGTCTATCTGTCTATCTGTCTATCCTTCCTTCTGTCTGTCTGTCTGTCTGTCTTTCTGTCTTTCTGTCTATCTGTCTATCTGTCTATCTATCAGCTCTGTCTATCTGTCTATCAGTCTATCTGTCTATCTGTCTGTATGTCTATCTTTCCTTTCTTCCTTCCTTCCTTCCTTCCTTCCTTCCTTCCTTCCTTCCTTCCTTCCTTTCCTTCCTTCCTTCCTTCCTTCCTTCCTTCCTTCTTTCTTTCTTTCTTTCTTTCTTTCTTTTTCTTTCTTTCCTTCCTTCTTTCTTTCTTTCTTCCTTCCTTTCTTTCCTTCCTTCCTTCCTTCCTTCCTTCCTTCCTTCCTTCCTTCCTTCCTTCCTTCCTTCTTTCTTTCTATCTATCATCTATCATCTATCTGTTTTTATTGTTCCTATGCTGAGCTGTTTTGGGTCAAGAGATGTAAAAAATTAAAGAAAATAAAAGAAAAGTGGACAGAGCTGCTTAAATTACCATTAATCAATATCTATAGCTTGCTATTAAGTCATATTATCCTCTTCATAAAAGTGATCACTTATTTTGCCCAAAAGTACTTGGGGGGATATTGGAAAGGTATCAAAAGTAGCCATCTGTACACTGTCTCTTAACTATTTTCGTATACTCTCTTCTTTCTTATTTAGATAAGTTACCAAACCAAAAATAAAAATAGTGCACTACTTTTATTCAAAATATATTAACATATTTAATATGAAAACATTTGTTAGAAACAGTTCTTATATTTATTGAAGTTATTTGCATTAATATATAAAGTTGAAAATTGATTCTATTTAAAATTAATTTTATGTAATATAAATTTATAGGTATGTGTGAACACAACATGATACAAACATATACAAAACAATAGTGACTTACTGTTTTCTGAATTGGTGATTATGTGCTTTTCATAGGTTTAAAGGAATTGACAATGCTTTTCTATTTTACTTTTTCTTGTTTTTCATGCATTTCATTAAATGTATGATTTTCACAGAGTTTTTGGTTTAGTTTTCTGGTGAATGATGACTCATCAGAAATGAATGATTGAAAAGCCAAAATTGACATATTTAGTCCTTCTTCATAATGTAGACAAGGACTTACATTTCAGGGATTTTCTTTTAGAGAAATTGATCTGTATATTCAGATTCTTTTTGGTCTATTTTATAGGTTTGTATGAGCTATCTGAAAGTCAAAAATTCTATTGTGTCTTCCTGCTATACCTCTCCTTATTTTCTTCACTCTTGTGTTTTGTTTTTCCTCCACAGAATGAGAGTTGCCTTTTGCATGAAAGAAAATAAATTTCAACTCTCTGAGTCTAGAATCAAGTTAATGCCTTGACAGAAACCAAAGTCATAGAACTGATCAAAGACCAATTTTGCCTGTTTGAGTATAGTACCTCAATTTCTTTAAATGAATAATGTATTTTAAAATACAATGCTTTCTGTGAGCTTTATTTTCCCACCCTGCATTTGTGTTACCTCCTCAAACATGCCTCTCTTTGTTTCTTTATCTCTACTTTTATTTCAAGAAACAGTAACCCCTTTAGTTTGGTTGTAGAAACTGTGTTGCAAAGCCTAAGTAAAGCATGGTTAATTTAACAAATAAGTATTATTTTAGTATTTGATATAATTTAAAATTGTATCATCAGGAAACGAATACATTTCCTCTGATCATCACTTTATCAATACTTATACTGCACTGGGAATTGTTCTTCATTTAAATTTTCACTCAAATCAAATGAAGTTATTTTGTTGTGTTTAGTTATGCAACACACCCTGTGGTGCTCAGGGGTTACTCCTGACTCTGTGCTCAGGGATATCTCCTGGTGGGCTTTTAGGGACTAATGGTTTCTGGGCATCAAACCTGAGGTTGGCTGTTTGAGAAGGTAAGTGTCTGCCAACTATACCATTGCTCCATCCCGTTCACATGAAGGTATTAAAAAAAATTTATCACACCTGGCGACACTCAGGGGTTACTCCTGGTTCTGCACTCAGGAATTACTCCTGGCGGTGCTCAGGGGACCATATGGGATGCTGGGGATCGAACCCCGGCTGGAGCAGGCCGGCCGTGTGCAAGGCTGTCGCTCTGGCTCCTAAAAAATTATTATACCACCGTGAGATATACAGTTACAAAGATGTTCATGATTGGGTTTCAGTCATACAGTGTTCCAGCACCTGTCACTCTACCAGTGCCCATTTCCCACCATCAATATCCCCAAATTCCCTCTCTCCTCCCCAGCCTCTATAGCAGGCACTTTTCCTTTCCATGAAGGGATTTTCAATCATCTATTTTTCAAAGCCTATTGACCGATTATAGCAAAATGTAATTTCATATCCTAGTTGAAAATTTAGTCTAAGATAATACAGCATCGGGATAATATTTTTTCCATAAGAAAAAGCGAATGTAAGTTTTTTTTTATGATATTCCGTGGATAAGAATACTTGTATAATCTTTCCTCAAGTAAGTCTACAGTGCCATTTTTAATCTCTTTTTACTTGTTTACCTTTTCTTTTAATGGGAAAAGGAAATAAAATACTCTCTTAGCTTTCTGGGACTGAAAGTCATTGTTTCACAGTTGTGTAAACTGCACAGATCCAGATGTTCAGAGGATTGGTTTCTCAGGGCTGAGGGAGAAAGCTCTATTCCCCACCTTTTTCATTGGCTTGAACACACTTGTCTTCTTCCTGAATCTCTTATATTCTTTATGTGCTTTTTTTTCAAATTTGTCTTTCTTCTAAGAACACTGGTTATATCAGTCTGCAGTCTGTTATAAATTCTTTTAATCTGATTACCTCTGTAAAGATATTGTCTCTCCAAATAAGGTCATATGAGAACCTGGGGACTACAGATTATACTAAACCTAAAATACATTATTTTCTGTATTTTTAAACACGTTTACGTTATTTTAAAATGTTTATTATTTCCGAACAATAGAAGCTGTGTTATTGCTTTATATTTCAGTGCTGCAATACCATACTCCCCACTGGCATTCCAGGATCCCTCTATCATTAACCCCGTGATCTCTTTACCTTCTTTCTCCTTTACCACCCTCCAATAACTGTTCTATATACCTTATCTCGTGGATTGTCTCCATTGCTAATTATATTAAACCTTGTTTTGTTCCTTTATACTCTGCATGTGAAGTAAGATTATCTGGCATTTTTCTTTTTTTCTGATTTACTTCACTCAACATGACATCCTCTAATGGTTTATTTAAAAATCTATTAAAAACAAGTGCTGGCCGGGATGTGGCAAAAAAAATAACTTTGACTCACTGCTGGTGGAATTGTTGCCTAGTACAGCCTCTTTGGAAAAAATTGTGTTTAAATTTATCAAAATATTAAGAATATAACTTATAAATGGTCTCCAGTTCCGCTGTTGGACATATATCACAAGAATGCAAAGCCATTTTAATCTGAAAGGACATATGCAAAACTATTTTTTACCATAGCATTTTTTGCAATAGTTAAGGTCTCGAAACAGTTAAATTATTAAATAACAGGTAAGCTATTAAAGAAATTGTGGTAGATATATGTGACAAAATATTAGCCACAAGTAAGAAAAGATGAAAATTTTTATATAATACCTATTTTCATCATGTTTTGTATTTTACTATTTTTTTGTTCTTTGGGTCACACTCACTATTGCTCAGGGGTTACTCCTGGCTCTTCACTCAGGAATTACTCCTGACAGTGATTAGGGACCATATGGGATGCTGGAATTGAACCTTAGTCAGCAGCAAACAAGGCAAACACGCTACCCACTGTGCTCTCTCTCCCATCCCGCTTTTCTTTTTTTCTTATTTTTGGCACAATCAATGATGCTCAAGGGCTGCTCCTGGCTCTGTATTCGTGAGTTACTCCTAGTGGTGGTCAGGGATCCTATGGGTTGTTCAGGGACTGAACCCAGCTTGGCTGCATGGAAGGCAAGTGCCCAGCAGGTGTACTCCAACCGCACCATATTTTGTCTTATCTACTTATAACTTGATGTTAACTCTACTATGTAGGATTGTCCAGAGAATTCAGATTTTCTCCAACATTTCGTACAAATGAAACATATTAAGAATTCACAACTAGAGACATGCTAGTTTTTAGAATCAGATACTTTTGTTACCAGTAAGGACACAAATATCTCGCCAGTTTCAAGTGTGGATACAGAAACGAACAAGATGTTGTCAAATATATAATATTAAGTTCTATTTTAAGTTACATGCAGGTACTATGACCAAGCATAGGAGGGAAAGTATTATTCACTTTTTAGATTTTATAGAGATCTGGATGGGCCTCACAGGACAGAATGAAGAATACAGAGCATAGTGGTAACAAATTATGTTTTGTAAAGAGCAAGAGAGGACTTTTCTTCATGTCTCTTACAAGCCTTATGTCCTACGGATCTGTTTTAGAGTACCTCCCTCTTTTCACTGTTCTGTTGAAGCAATCTCAAAGAAAATTACTTGTATTAAAATATTTGTTAAGTCCCTTATGTGTGAGAAATGTTGTATCACATACTGTGAGGTTCAGATATGAATATAATAATGTCCATTCCATAAAAAAACACATTGTCTCTCCACATATTCTTAACGTGATCTGAAATATGTCCAATGTCTAAGGAGCACGTGGGCTTGCCACCTATACTATGTTGTTGCTGGAAAAGTATAAATGACTTTATTTTTCTCCAAAGAATAAATTGCCAATTTTTCCTCACATTCCCCTATAGGTATTAATCACTGTGGATTCATTGCTAATAGGAAGATATTTGTTTACTGGGTCAGTGAGTACTAAGTGATTTGCTGATATTATTACATATTCATAACCCTGGTCGAGTTTGCTAGAAGTATGATTTGCTCTCATGTTGCTAAAATTTGTGTAACTGTATATTTAAAAATCATCAGTTTCTCAAAAAATCTGTTAGATTCTAGAAAACATCTTTTTAGAACATGAAAAGGGTCACTAGCTCAGCTGTATGATGAAATGGAGTTTCTTTGTCAAGCATAGTTGGTTTCATTTGTGACTCAGTATGAAAGACAAGTTCCTAAAGAAAGTTTCCACATTTTCATATTGCTCATAAATATTTTAACTTGATTTTTTACAGTACACAATTGAAAATCCACAGAAAAAGTGACTTTAAACCATTGTCATACAATTTAAAATCTCTAAGTGTCAATGAATATAAGATTATTGTGAGTTGTAAGCAATGTTTGCAAGATGCAATCCCATTGTTGCTGGACTAGTTAAAGCTAGTGAGGCAGGACTAAATTGTTGTGACATTTTCCCAGCCCCACTATTACCTGTCAAATAGAAAAAATCAGGACACCAAGACAAGCTTATGTATTGATGTGCTCAATCTTGTTATTAATTGAAGAAAATGGATAAGCTTGTCCATCAACAGTAACAAACACATCTGCTCATTGTTCAAAATACTTTTTTCTTAACCTTCTATTTCTTACAAGTTCCTGAGATTTGAAAAAGGCTTCGTTCTCTATTCAAGAGTCATGATGACTATTATGTTTGTTCTACACATTTTTTTTTAATTTGCTGACAAAGTGAAATATGGAATACAGTACTCGCTTATTTTATGTTTGGTTCACAGTGGATTGAGTTATATAAAGTAGGACATGGACAAATTACACAAACCAGAACAAGCAGGGTCCCTAATAGCCTCATATAACTGCAAACACTCTACATCTGCTTTAATCCATCATCTTTTTTTGCTCCTCAAAAAAAAAATAGTGTGTTTCCCTCTCTCTGATTTCTAAGTACCAAAGAAAGTTTTCCTTACTTTAAAATGGAAAAACTTTTTATGAGAATGAAACTCAAATTCAAAGAGGGAAATATCTTTAGTGATTTTTTCTTTTGTGTAAGCCTATTAACTCAAAATGCACACTGCAAGCTATGATAAAGCAAAGAGATTTTTTTTTTGCCTTGCCAAGGTGTTTGTGATATTTTTACATTGACATGAAAAGAAAGAATCCATCCCTCAATGCTTTCAGACATACAAGCTTTCTTCAAAGTTGGTAATGGAAAAACTAACAAGAAACTAGATAGCAAATTCTAAAAAAACATTCTTTTAAAAGCAGCGAGAATTTAATTATATGCATGTTACAATTTTAAGCCTAATCAAGAATGTGTTTTCATAAGACTAAAGCTTGCTCCAAATATTATTGCTTTTTATCTTTATTGTAGTGCTATTAATGAATATAACTGTTTTTATCTTGCCTCCTGAAGGATAGGATAAAAAATTCTAAATATATTAACATTTGCAAAATAATTTCTACTGAACAGGAAATCACAAAAACTGAGAATGAAATTACAATTTACTAATGCTATTCATCTTTTCCACATAAGAAAATAAGACGGCTTAGACAAAAGTATAAAGAATAGGGGGACACATAACATATTGAAGAAGCAATGATTTAGAAGTTTCTTTATGTACGCTTATGCACTCTCTTAAACAGTTCTTCCAATGCTGGACTAACGACTCATTGATGAGAAGAGGAAAGAGATAACAAATTTAACCTTGTATTCTTCCCATGCTCCTTTCTATGTAATCTATATTGGCATTTTTTCCCATTCCAGAAGGGTCTCTGGAGCTTCCTCAGGCTCTGCCTAGAACTCCAGATTGTGGCCTTTGTAAATAACGTACATAAAGAAGGGCTGTTAAGCTCTTGTTGAGTTATTTTTGTTTTGCACTTTGCACCTTTGCTACATATGAGAACTACTCCCACATCATTTCCTGACAAACCAAATCTAGCTGTGAATGCTGAAAACGTTAGTCAGTTGCACCCTATTTTTAGGACTTGTAATGAAGAGAAAATGTAGTGTTAGAACACCAATCTGAATGCTGGCGCTAGTAGACAACTGCAGAGTTTTAAGAGCTAATGCAGACAATTTATATATAAAAGACAAAATTGTGACCAATTCTGCAAATAAACAGACAACAGATCACTAAGAGTTGTGATGCTATCTAGTCTGGTTTGGAAACGCCAAACTTGGTGCTATTGAAGATCACAGATGGCTGAGAATAGCAACAGCAGTTACCGAGGGACTGGACTTGGAAGGATGCTAATTTTAGTATTATACAAAGAGAGTGGGAGAGCGGAAAAAATTCAAAATTTCTGCTACTGCGTTGGAAATCACATTTTGAATTGCTTTTTACTTCCAAATAGTAGCAGAGAACTTTTATTGAGGCGTTACTGCATGCCAGTTCGTTTCTACAGGCTTTACACACACTAACTCATTTAGTCCTATAATAAATCTAATAAGTCTATTCTAGCATTATTTCAAGTTTACAACTGAGTAAAGTCAGGCACAGAGAAACTGAGAACATAGTCAATATGTGACAGCTAGTGAAGAACAGAAATTCAGAATGAACACTTCACCACATACTTTACTTCTAACCTTGCAGATTGAGATCACTTGTTAGAAGCAAACCATTACTTTTTTGATGACTTCATGTTCTTCCTATTACTCCTCACACATTTATGAATGAGAAGACGAAAGTGTAGAAGAAAAGAAGGAAGTGGAAAATTGAATTGACCCAATTACAAAATATATAAAGCTTATGAGGTTCCTACAAATCTAGGTGGGGGCTTTGATAAAAATCGTGTTACAAATAAACAAGAAGCATCACTTTTTATCTTGTTGAATCCATGTCAGTGAATTCCAAACCCTCAGTGCCATAATCCCGACCACTGGACATAGAATAAATTAGAATCCAATGTTCTTTCTCTTTCTTCTAATTAATTTGCTGAGACCATGAAATAGAAATGCAATATCCCTAAATGCTAAGCATCTTTCTAAATCCTTAATAACTCTTTTAACACAGAGTCAATAAGACCGTACTTTGGCAAATCAGACAACTTATTTCAGCTACAATTTGTGAAGACAATATTGACTCATTTAAACATGTTAGGTGTCAATGAAGTGCTCCAGGGTTTTTTTTTTGAAATCTTGCCATAGAAATATAAAATGGAGGATGCATTTGGTTTTGATAGGATGCTTCTTCTTCTTCTTCTTCTTCTTCTTCTTCTTCTTCTTCTTCTTCTTCTTCTTCTTCTTCTTCTTCTTCTTCTTCTTCTTCTTCTTCTTCTTCTTCTTCTTCTTCTTCTTCTTCTTCTCCGTCTTCTTCTTCCTCCTCCTCCTCCTCCTTCTTATTCATTTTCTTCTTCTTTTCTTCTTCTTCTTTTTTTCTTCTTCTTTCTCTTCTTCTTCTTCTTTCTTCTTCTTCTTCCTCCTCGTCCTCCTCCTTCTTCTTCGCTTTCTTCTTCTTCTTCTTCTTTCTTCTTCTTTTTCTTCTTCTTCTTCTTCCTCCACCTCCTTCTCCTCCTCCTCCTCCTTCTTCTTCTCCTAATCCATCTCCTCCTTCTTCTTGTTCTTGTTCTTCTCTCTCCTCTTCTTCTCCTTCTCCTTCTCCTTTCCATCTCCTCCTCCTTCTCCTTATCCTTCTCCTCCCCCCTTCTTCTCCTTCTCCTTCTTCTCCTTTCCTTCTCCTCTTCCTCCTCCTTATCCTTCTCCTTTTCCTCCTCCTCCTTCTTCTCCTTCTCCTGCTTCCTCTTACTCTTCCTCCTCCTCCTTCTCCTCTTCCACCTTCTTCTACTCCTTCTTCTTCCTTTCCTTCTTCTCCTCCTTCTCCTTCTCCTCTGTCTCCTTCTCATTTCTCCTCCTTCTACTCATCCTTATAGTCCTCTCTCTCCTCCTCACCTACTCCCCTCCTCCTCCTCTTCCTCCTTCCTCCTCTTCTTCTTCTTCTTCTTCTTCTTCTTTTCCTTCTCTTCTTTTTTTCTTCTTTTACTTCACCCCCATTTTCTCTCTCTCTCACTCTCTATCTCTCTCCATTCTCTTACACATTGTGACTTGCAAGACATATATTTTTTGGGTTATCATGTTTATATGATAACCCAATTTTGGCCCACATTCAATGCTTAGTCATAGCCTGGTGTTATGGATAGAATGAGTTCTATTTGGTGATTTATCACCTATAGATTTCAATTGCTAAATTTTAAGTAGGGATAGCCTCTAGTAACTTCTTACTCTCCCCTGTGTTAACTGATATAGGATTTTTGTAGTACCTATAAGCTTTTCAAAGTAATTTAACATGTTTTGATATTTATTTTTCTGAGTAATATTTTCAGGTTAAAGACTTTAACGAAATATCTGGTATGGCCTTACTTAAAATGAATTTCCCAACAAATTATGTAAGTCAACACAAGGTATAATTTCATATAAAATTTAACACACCAAAGATTTGTATCTAAAAACCAGAAAAACATTTTATCAATGTTCACAGATAACCATAAATGCTGAATGAAAACTTAAATTACATACATAGCATATTTCTTCCTTCTGGACAAGTCAGTTTCTTCAGGCTCATAAAGAACAAGGACTAGCAACATTGAAATATAGTCATTTGATTTTAAGTGTTTACTAGCAGCAGATTCTCCTTATTTAATCTTTGGTTTTAACGTGTGGTTCTAGGAATAAAATAATCAGTACCACCTGGGAAGTAATTGAAACTATAAACCCCACACATTATTCCAGATATGGCAAATCAGGAACACTAGTAATGGGACCCAGCAATCTGTATTTAATAATGTCTCCACATGATTTTGATGTGGAGCTTGAACACATTGGTAAAATGTTTTTGGCATCACACCACTGAAAAGGAACATCAGATTGGCAAAGCTCTTCTCCCCTGATAAGATTTGTATAAGCGTTGTCAATATCTGCTTATCTGATTCTTGATTTTCTGTGTTTTCCTTGAAGATATCTTCTACTTATTTCAAACCTTATATGTTAGGGTTGATATTGCATATTTAGGTTCCAAAGCTTGACTGCTGCTTCATCTAATTTTCAGAACCTAATTTTCCCATTTCCCCCTTCTAAGAGCCAGTCCAGTTTGCTTCCTTATATAGGAAACCTCTGACATTTGTAGGGAATATGATCAGAAGCATTTATAAGCCCCCAGATAACTGTAGCACAAAATGCACAGGAAAGTAGTATGCAAACTAACAGCACCACTAACATTGTACAACTAAATTACTGTTTTGTGATTTAGAATACATAGACAGGAGCATAAGTCTGACTTATCAGGTAGTTTGTTATTTTGTTACAAATCAGAAGAATTGGTTTACAGTTTCAGATCTCACTAGATCTGTCTTCCTGTGAAAGCAATTTCCCCCTCAGGCAAATGTCATCTGTTCATAGATTTTTCTTACCTAAAATCTTTTTGTCTATAAATTGTTCCAGCTGTTTAAACATTGCACTATAAAAAACAAAATGGCATTAAAAATTACCTCAAAACAAAAGTCAACTCACTGATCAAATTGGTAGTTTATGTAAAATTGAAAGGGACTTATTTGATGAATTACAGTTTCTGTCAAAGGACACATATTTTTCATATATTATTATATCATAAGCTATTTATTTAGCTTTCAAAGATATTCTTAGGTTCCATCATAGTCACTTTTAACATTGATTGAAGCACAATTGTTTCCTGACAAAAGGATATTATATGTCGTGTCTGTAATCACATTCAGAGGTTTTAACTTAGAATATATTTTGTGAACAATGTAATGGCACAGAAATATATAACCAGAAAAAAAATATTTATTCTTGTTTCAGACATATTATGGTGTGTGTTTCTAGAAATTTGACTATGTCTTTCAAGTTATCCAGTTTGAGGCATGTAATTGTTTGCAGTAGTCTCATATGACATTTTTTAAATGTCTGTAATATCCATGGTAATATTTCCTCTCCTTTTCATTCTGAGTCTAGCCCATAACCCCCAACCACAAATCAGGCAGGAATCCTGTGAAAACTGATGTAAAGGATAAGAGGTTTGTGACTTATCAGAGGGAGGAAATAAAAAGCCTGAGGACAAGTTTTATTTTTTTTTTGGTGGGGAATGGGGGCCACATTCATTTGTGCTCAAGTATCACTCCTAGAGAGTATCTGGGGACCATATGGCGTGGTGAGATGGAACAAAGGCTGACAATGTGAAAGGCAGTGCCCTACCTGCTGTACTTTCTCTCTGGCTCATTAAAATATATTTTGACTCTAATGATGGTTTTATCATTTCAGAGGGATGGCAGCAGACATTGCCTTTGACTGACCCCAGGTGTCAATGGAACATGTAAGAGGAAACTTTGAGCCGACTAAGATACCTGCCCTAGGATTCCATCACCATATGAATTCTATCAAACTGGAATATAACTCAAATGCAAAGTAAAGCTTTCATCTCCTGCTTTCATAAGAATCACTTATGCACAAATAGAGATGGTCCAATTAATATCTCAGCCTTACTATCATATTTCCCAAAGTAGCTCCAAATTACATAGGAAGAAGTGCTAATCAATATACTTGATAGAATATATGATATGTATGAAAAAATTTTGAAAATTGTAAGTACTTGAAATTTTAATTTTGCTTTTTTGAATATTAGGGTCAGATAAAGAATATTTTCTCATGTTTTTTGTTTTAGAAATAATTCATTGCTTTACCAAGAAATAATATCTAGGATAATATGATTCAAATATATTGCTGATTAAATCTTGAGAACTGAAGCACCAGTCATATTACTATTGATTTTATTTATGGGAGCAAAGAGGTTCTGATGGTGCTCAGGCCTCACTCATGGATTGGTGCTCAACGAACACTTCTGCTGTTTTCAGGTGAACTTACGTGGGCCTTGGAACTGAATCTGATTGACCACATGCAAGGCAAGCACCATACTCACTGCACTATTGCTCTTGTCCCATATATTATCATTAATAAAATTACAATGACGTTAAACAATTAACTTGACTAAGTTTTATTTAAAATGTATTTAGTTTTCATTGTCTTTCAGAAATATTTTTAGTATAGTGGCATTAATAGTGTAGCAGTGTAGTTGTAGATATATAGTGGCTATGTAACCCATTATCACGCAACATGTATTTAACTTGAAGGTCTATATATATATATATATATATATATATATATATATATATATATATATATATGTTATTTCAAGAAAACTGAACAATATGATTATAGCCCACTTTTATAAGTTTGCTACTAAATCTATTAAAATTCTAAAAATGACTATGAAGTTAGAATATTGCTGCATTTAAAGTTTTGTAGTAATGTTTAGCACAGCAGCTAATAGACTTCAAAGAAGACATTGACAGTAACACAATTGTAATTGGGTATTTCAACACTGTTCTATCAATGATTGATAGATCAACAACACTGAAACTAACCAAGGAAAATACTGTCCCTGAAGGAAGAAATGGAAGAAAGAGGGCTACTACGTATATGCAGGGCTTTTTATGCCAAAAGGGCCAAATGCACATTCCTCTCAGTGCACATGGAACATTCTCCAAGATAGATCACATGATAAGCCACAAAATATACCTCCACAAAATCAAGAAGATAGAAATTGTGACAAATTTTTTCTGACCATGATGCACTGAAAATGAAATTTAACCATACACAAAAACAAAGAGTCAAGCCAACATACCTGGAAACTGAACAGCTCACTGCTGAACAACAGTGAATCAGAGAAGAAATCGAAGGAGAAATCAAAATATTCCTAGAAACAAATGAAAATAAAGACATGAATTATAAGAACTTGTGGAACACAGTGAAAGCAGTGTTAAGAGGAAAATTCATAGCTTTTCAAGCAATCATCAGAAAAGAAAGGGCCCACATAAATGACCTGACTTCATAGCTCAAAATCTTAGAAAAAGACCAAAAAAAGGAGCCCAACTCAAGCAGAAAGAAGGAAATAATAAAACTTAGAGAGAAAATCAATGATCTGAAAATCCAAAAAAAACAATCCAAAAGATTAATGAAACCAAGAGCTGGTTCTTTGAAAAACTAAACAAGATTGACGAACCACTGGCAAAACTTGTAAGGACAGGGAAAGAGAGAACCCAAATAAACAGAATCAGAAATGAAAAGAGGGGCATCATAACAGAAACCACAGCAATTTAAAAGATCATCAGAGATTACTTTGAGAGTCTGTATGCCATGAAACAAGAGAACCTGAAAGAAATGGACAAATTCCTGAAGTCCTTTAGCCTCCCATGACAGAAACAAGATGACCTGCAATAACTTAATAAGCCTATCACCATCAAGGAAATTGAAACATTAATTAAGTCTGCCCAAACACAAATGCCCAAGTCCAGATGGATTTACTAGTGAATTATTCCAAACCTTTGAAGAAATGTTTTTAATCTTTTCAATCACTAAGAGAAAAAATTAAAATCATATGATCATATCAATAGATGCAGAGAAAGCATTTGGCAAGACCCAACACCTGTTAGTGATAAAAACTTTCCATAAAATGGAAATCAAAGGAAGCTTTCTCAATACAGTCTAAGCCATCTACCAAAAGCCCACAGCAAGCATCATTCTTAATGGGGAAAAACTTGTCCCCTAAGATTGGGGTCAAGACAAGGTTGGCCACTCTCACCACTTCTACTCAATATAGTACTAAAAGTACTTGCCATTGCAATCAGAGAAGAAAAGGAAATTAAGGGCACCCAGATAGGCAAGGAAGAATTCAAGCTATCGTTATTTGCAGATGACATGATATTATACCTAGAAAACCCAAACCTCTACCAAAAGCTCCTAGAACCTCTCTTCCAAAAAGCACCTCCATATCACAATAGATGGCTATAGAAGAGAGCTACTGTACAAAATCAATACCCAAAAGTCTATGACTTTCCTATATAGAAATAACAAAAGAGAAAAATGGATATTAAGAAAACAATATCTACACTTATATATTTAGCAGCACAATTCACAATAACAAGACTCTGTAAACAACCAGAGGGCCTGTAAACAGACTAGTGGACAAAGAAACGTCATTATGTCTACACAATGGAATACAATGCAGCTGCTAAGAGCAAGGAAGTTATGAAATTTGCCTATAAATGGATGGACATTGAGAGGATCATGCTGAGTGGACTTAGCCAGTGGGACAAGGGCAGATATAGAATGACTACATTTATTTTCGGAATATAAAAAATAGTATCACTTGTATCACGTGTCTTCCCGTTGTTCATTGATTTACTTGAGTGGCCACCAGTAATATCTCCATACATCCTGTCACATGCTAGTTTAGCTCAAGGCTTCTGCTCACTCCAGGAAAATAAAGAGCCTCAAACCTTTCCATCAGGTCATGGGAATGGGAAATAGTATTTGGCATATAAATATGACATGGGTAGCTTGCCAGGCTCTGCCATGCCGGTGAGATAGTCTTATAGTCACCTCTTATCTTGTGCATTTATTGCTGAAGCACATGGCCACAAAGTAGCAGTTAGAGCAGGGCTTGGGATCAGCTCTTCTGCTGGGTGGAACGCTGACAAGTGGGGAGTCGGATGTGGAAAAGGTGGACTTCATGGTGTGGGGGTTCCTCAGGCTTCTTGCGAGGTTCTGCTGGGATGGTGGGCCAGGGTTAGAACCTGCCTTCCCTCCCGGACACCTTGTGATCATCTGGGCACAGGGAGAGTGGTAGCAGCTCTGTCCCATGTATGTGAGTCTCTGGATCAGCATAACTGGGCTAGGCTTGAAAAAGACTGCTGTATTGTGGGTCTCTGATGAGCCGGTCTTTGGATCAGCTCTTCTGCTGAGTGGAGCTCTGATGAACTAGGAAGTCCAGATGTGGAAAATTGCAGCCCTCATTGTGTGGGGGTTCTCTGGCTTCTTGCGAGGTTCTGCAGGGATGGCCATATATAAAAAAAGTAGTATGATACCAACCAATGTCCAAGGCCAGGCAAAACATGGATCAGGAGGTCTTGTCAGTGGGTGAAATCTACTAAAAGTGTGTTAGAGTCTGAGGTTAGAGTCTGTCTTAGGTAAAACAGAGAAGGGAATAATGTGCTGATATTTGTGGGAAATGATAACACCAACCTAGCTCTGAGAATTGAAAGTAGGCAAGGGATATACATGATACCCTCTAAACTCTCTAAACATATGTAGTGCAAGCCACAATGTGTAAGTGAAGGAAGAGGGAGAAAGAGAGAGAGAGATAGAGACAGAGAGAGAGAGTAGAGGCAAAGTACCTGCCATAGGCGCAGGCCAGGGAGCAGGGAGGGAATCTAGGATCTAGGGTCATTGGTGTTGGGAAACGGGCACTGGTGGAAGGATGGGTGCTGGAGCACTCACTGTATGACTAAAACCCAATTATGAGCATCTTTGTATTTCTCACTGTGGTATAATACAGTTTAAAATAAAAATAAATAAATAATAATTTAATGACTTTTTTATCTCCTTTACTGTTTAATGCAAATACCTTAGCAGAAAAATAATACTCTGAAATTTTAAATAAATTTAGCTTCATAAGATCTTACACCATTAAAGCATTTTTATTTTACCACAGGGTAATTAAATATGTCAGGTATCAAAATTCTTCACATCATTTAATAACATTTAAATTGTATTCTCTTCAGGTTTGTCATAGAAATCTGAGGGAGTTTGACTCCATCTTTTAAACTCTAGATAGTGATCCTATATGGGTTTACATAACTTCTAAATGTGCTTTAATCAGTTTATGATTTTTTATAAGTGCATGGTTGATTTAACACCTATACCTTCATAATGGGTATAAACTTCTTTGGTGAACAGAAGCTCTGAGTTAAATTAAAGAAACTCAGAAGAATTATCATTCTAAAATTCTATTTTATGATTAACAAAAGAATTACCTCACTTCCTCATTTATTACATAACTATAAAATTTGCCATTTTCTTCAGTTCTTAGTGGAAATGCTCATTATCACATAATAAAAATTGAAGCCTGTAGGCAGATAGCAAAAGGCAGTCCTTGGCACTGAGATCTTGAGAAGTAATTAAAACAATCAGGCCTAAGGCTGCCTACACCCACTTTGTATACATGGAAAAGGTCTGATAAGATCAGCACAGACCCAGTGAAGGCTGGACCCCTTCAGAAGAAGCCCCAGCAGAACAAAGGCCAGCAATGAATATGAAAGAAGACCATCAACTGCTCCCAACTCCTAGCCCTTGGCAATCACTCTAGCAACTAACTCTTACCTAGATAGGAATCCCCTATTGGACCAGGTTGGGAAACCCTGTAAAAAGCCAACCTGAACAATGGAGGTGTGCCCATGAGCTCCCAGTGTCCTGTGTTGCTGCTGAGTTCATATGCTGCTTGAGCACATGTGTGCTGCTGTGTGCTTGTGATGTCCAAGCACGAGTCTCCTGCGGCTCTCCTGTTGAGAATGTGGACTTACATATCTGACCCTGGGACTTTTACTGGGACGCTGAAAAAGCCTGCATTCTGGCTTGAACATCTCTCTCTCTCTCTCTCTCTCTCTCTCTCTCTCTCTCTCTCTCTCTCTCTCTCTCTCTCTCTCCCCCTCTTTCTCCCTCTATCTCTCTCCACCCCACCCTTCTCAAATTTTTCGAATAAAACCTGCTCTTTTCTTCACTGTTCTGATTCTCCTTCTGAAATTCTTTTCTAGGAAGGAAAAGCAAAGAACCTGAAAGGCCCAGTAAGATCTAGATCTGACATTATTTTCCCACAAAGAGCAAGGCTCACTCTGATCTGTTCTCCATTTCCCCAGCCCAGTCATTAACCTGGAGGCAGAGGTGGATGGAAAGGAAACAGCAGATTTCCTCAAGGCTGTTGCTTCTCTCCTCCCAACAGCAGATAAAATTATCATTGGTTATTGAGCCTTTGTGATTTTAAGCATAACACACAATAACAGTTTGATATGGATCAACTGTTACTACATTAGCCCCCAAATCAAATGCTTTCTGTGATTTTCAACATTGGAGAAAACGCCTTTGACACTTTTCATAAAAAAACACTTGTTCTAAAGAAAAAAAGAGATCTAAAATTATGTAGATGCCTTGGGAAAAAATTCCCAAGTGAATTGCTAAGCAGTTGTGATACAGGTGGACCCCACGGGTAACTTATGTGAGGACAAAAGGGGGAGAGAGATGGTCACTTTCTCCCCAGCCGCCTCTGCCACCCGGGACCCACTGGGCAGGCTTAGGACTGATAAAGTCTGTGATGAGCCCCTGCACGGGTGGGCCTGAGCCCCACCAGCCCCACAAAGTGGCCGTCAAGCCACACCTGATGTCCGCTTGATCTCTAGGCGCGGGAGTTGATCCCCACCACCTGAGTTTCTCGGGAGCCACGGACTCAGGCTGGAGCGAGGAATTGCTCTTTGCAGGAAAGGAAAGTCAGTCCTAGGCCTTACCCAGGGCTGCCTTAGGGTTCTTGTCTTCCTCACAGAAAAAGAATTTTCAGGAGTCGACAAGCAGTAAAGTAAAACAGGTTTTATTAAGGAGGTTTTAGGAGAGGGGAGGGGAGAGAGAGAGAGAGAGAGAGAGAGAGAGAGAGAGAGAGAGAGAGAGAGAGTACACATCTAAAGAGGGGAGATGCGGGCAACACACGTGCTCAGGAACTACATGTGCTCGGCCACATAGGCTCAGGCAGCTTGTGTGTCCATGCAGCATGTGTGCGCCTCTCCTTTGGTCAGGATTTTTTTAATAGATTTCTCCCCAAGTTACTCCCATATGGGGCTTCAAACCTCGGTTGCTACAGCTGTTGCCAAGGGGAGTAGACTTTGGGAGTGGTCTTCTTTGACTGGAATGCTTTGGAGTCTTCTGTGAGCTGGGTCCTGGGCGGGAACCTCAGGAGATTTAATGAGCTAAAGCCATTAGAAGGGCCTGTGGCCTAGGGCTTCACACATTCCCTCTGGACTTCCCTTCCCCAGGGTCTAACGTTGATATGGTCTTATCAAGTCTGGTTCCAGGAGACAACAGGTATGACTCTGGAGCCCTGAAGGACCAGTTTTATTTCTTCTTTAGGAATTTTTATTGCCATGTGGTGCCCCCCTGTCTGCTTGCCTACAACAGTTGCTTATATGACTACTAACCTATTTAATTTTATATAGTCGCTTTAAGGACAGTGGTATAGTGGTATGACATCTAATTTACAAATAATGCCATAAGATGTTAAATTTGATACTCAAAACTTATATTAGATTCGATTCACATCTTGTCAAAACTATTTCTTCTCGATTTCTGTTTCCGTAACTTGTCCTTGAGTTGCTCTGCTGTGGTTTTATTTATACCAACTTCTTTCTATAAAACAGTTTACCTATTACTTTTGTTACTAAACTTTACTATTCAATTACAGATATCAAGCACTTTATTCTAAAATAAAATATTATTCTCTTCTTTTCTGAATCATTGGAACACTAAACTTTCATCTCTTTGGAATTTTTCATGAAAAGTCTTTTCCATTATTATTCTAACATTCCCAAAGTGATGACAAATATTTTGCATTGTGGTGGTAGTCTTATCAGAATAAAGGCTTTAAACTACAGTGTGTTCATTTCATCAATATACTCACCTAGATTATATGGGAAACTTACTTTCCACCAGAACATAATGATGGTATAAATAATATATAATGTCATAATTATACATCATATATAATATTTATTATATATTGTCAGCTAGATGATATATGCTTATCAACTCACTCCTTACTTTGAGGATGTAAAAACTTTCCATAAATTCTATAATTTGTCATTAATACCTATCATGTGTGAATTATATTCAGTTTGTCAAAAAAAACAAAATTCATCTAAATGAATTTACATATAGGTTTATATTTAATTAATAACTAATGAATATAGCAAAAATCACCTAATTATACACCATATCCATTTGTAATCTTGTGTATAATTTTTACAAAATGAGTTACTTGCAAATAAAGATTATGGGACAAAATATCAAATAAAAGGAAAATTGTTTCAGGGAAACTCTTCTTCCAGAAGTCATCACATCAAAAAAAAAATTACAAAACTTGTACTCAAGAAAATAGATTGTTTTGTTTAGAATTTCCCTCTTAGGAGATGATGAACTTAATAAGTTTGGTTTTAATTCTGGTTGTATTTGTCATGAGTATTTTCCTTTGTACCCTTCCTCCTTCCTTCCTTCCTTCCTTCCTTCCTTCCTTCCTTCCTTCCTTCCTTCCTTCCTTCCTTCCTTCCTTCCTTCATTCCTTCCTTTTTCCTTCTTTCCTTCTTTCCTTCCTGCTCTCCCATTTTCCCTCTCCTTCCCTGCTTCCTTCCTTCCCTTTCTCCGTCTCTCCTCTTTTCCTCCTCTCTCTTTGGTTCCTTCCTCATCTCTGTCCTTCCTCCCCTCTTTCTCTCCCTTCTTCCCCCTTCTTTCTTCCTTACTCTTCCCTCCTCATTTTTTTAGCACATTGCATCATTAGAAAGACTTAGGATGAAAGTCTTTGTATTTCATCCTTAGCAAGACTTAGAATGAAATCTTGTCTATTGCTATAGTTTGAAAGGGGCTAGTGGCATATGTACAAAGAGGTGAGTCAGAGGGCAAATACGGGATAACATCGTTTCTTTGTTATGTATAAGGAAACAAAGCAAAAACATGAATAATGTGTAATGATAAACCCTAAAGCTTTGACTATACAATTGTGGTTACTAAACTGAGTGGGAAGATTTATATTGGGGTAAGGAAGAAATGAAATAGAAGTAACAAAGAAGAACAGAAATGGAATTTCTTTGGAACTTTGATGGTGGTAAGATACTAACATGTACATTAAAATATAGATGACAAAATTGTGAGCCTTATTACTGAAACTAAAATCTTAAAAGGAAAGAAAGATGTTCTTGCAGGTAAACTTACTAAAAAGTCCGAAATTATTGAAAGCAAAACCTGAGTATGTAATAGACAACAATGTTAATTTCAGAATTCCACACCCATCTTCCTCTGGAAAGCAAAACCTTCCTGATGGAAGCATCTGAGAGCTAGATAATTTTCAATTAGTACATGACTGCATCTTAACTATTTTATAATCAACTTGATTTTAATTTGCCTTGCTTAAATAGTATACGGCTGCAGTAAAATTTAGCACTGACCCTAAATTACAATAAAAAAAAGCAAATGATGTAACGTAAGGTCAGAACTCTGACCTCTGTCAACTATTAAGATTCAGGGACGCTGTCTCGTTTGCCAAGGCATCGAAAATCAGATGGGCTGGACATGTAATGCAATTTGGAGATGATCACTGGACTAGAGCTGTTTTCACCGGATCCCACGGGATGCCAAAAGATCATGTGGCTGCCCACCTACAAGATGGTCAGACTTCTTCGTAAAGACCCTGAAAGAATGGTTTGAGGCTCTTCGTATTCCTGGGACAAGCAGACACCATTGGGCTACACTGGCACATGACAGGGACAAATAGAAACATTACTGGTGCCCACTTGAGCAAATCGATGAATAATGGGATATCAAGTGATCAAGTGATCAGGTAATATAAGGCTTCCTATTTTTGAATGTGAAGATACAGTTTTCTTCTGATGTTAAGGTTAAGGTTAAAGAGAGTGCTGAATTCCAGTGATTATCATGTAAGTTAACACCATTCTTGGTATGCTATGTAACACTATAAATTTAAAAAGTTGATTCATAGTCAACAGAGTCAATGGCCACTAGAAACAGGGGATTGACATAAATGGTATATCTCAAAGGAAATCCCTCTTATTTCAGGGGCTAAGAACTAAAGTGAACTCCCTGTTGTTCCTCACTCTGAATACTTTTGTCTGTATTGCAAGGGAAGGTTGAGTTCTAAGTTGTGTGTGTCCTTATGTATATCTTTTAATCACTTTTATTTTACTTTTATTTCCTTAAAAATGTGCAAATCAGTGATATACAACATATGGACCAGGGAAATTTCACTGCAAACTCTGACACATCCTAGTCCACAAATCTGTGAGACTTGCTGCAACATATATACAGTCTAACTCCCCAAACACACTGCTCCATGGCATAGACATTTCTTTTGTCCATGAGGGAAGCTGTGATGCTCTGACCTCTAGTTAAAGTTTCTTTTCTCAATTTTAATGGAGCCCATTCTATTATTCTATATTAAGCAAAAGATCACTATGGATGTATTGAGTATAATCGGAATCTTTTTAGTCATATTGCAAACTATGGACAGTTAAAAGCTAATAGTCATCAAATATTCACTAAAATGATCACTATATTCACTATCACTATCTATCACTATCTTCCCGTTGATCATCTATTTGCTAGAGCGGGCACCAGTAATATCTCCATATGTCCTGTCTCATGCTAGTAGAACCCGAAGCATCCGCTGCTCCAGGAACATAAAGAGCTTCAAACCATTATATTAGGTCATGGGAGTAACCTAATTGTAAATGTTACTGGTAATTGGCATATCAAATATGACACAAGCAGCTTGCCAGGCTTACCGTGTGGGTGGCAAACTCTTGTAGTCACCTCTAAATAAAGCAATTATTGATGAACTGCGTGGCCTCTAGCGGCCACGTGAGACGGACTGTAATAGTCTGGTCTGCTGGGTGGAGTTGTGACGAGAGGGAAGTCCAGATGTGGAAAACGGCAGCCTCCATGGAGTCGGGAAGGTCCTCTGGCTTGCTGTGAGGCTCTGATGGGGTGGCAGGCCAAGGTTAGAACCCGCCATGCCTCCCGGGTGCCTCATGAGATACAGGGCACAGGGAGAGCAAGTAGCAATTCTATATTCACAATAAAAGAAAATAAGGAAACATATATTATTCCATACTCCCACATGTATGCTAGTTACAGTTCAAACAGACCAATCTTACTGTTTTGCAATATAGAATATTCAAGAAAAAATTACAAAGAATATCTTACAATAGTTGTAACTAACAAAATCTCAGAGGCCTATCTGACTCTATATTTCCTTACTTATAAAATCTTTTTATTCTAGTTCTACAGGTATTCCTAGGTTAAATTATTTTTTTCTATTGATTATCATTATCTAGGGAAAAATTTTATAAATTCTCCTCAAGAGGCCGGAGTGATAGTCTAGTGGGTAGGGCATTTGCCTTGCATGCGGCCAACCTGGGTTCAATCCCTGGCATTCTATATGGTCCCCTGAGCACCACCAGGAGTAATTCCTGAGTGTAGAGCCAGGAGTAACCCCTGAGTATTGCCAGGTGTGACCCAAAAAGCAAAAAAAAAAAAAAAAACTCCTCAGACCTAATGTGTAGAACTAGAGTTCAAACTACTTTCCTAGCACCGTTGAACCACATAATGGATATAATAAATTTTAATATTATGTTTATTGCCTTTTATGCATAAACTATCTCATATTATCTTATATGTTGCTATTTTTCTATGCTTTACATGCAATATGTAATGTCTGCGTATTTTAATTGATAAATAAAGTTTTATTAAAATATTCTGTAAATAAAATGCAAATAATGTATATAAAGTACATACTGTTAACATTACAAGTTAAGCAATTTTGTTTTTACTCTATACTGGAAACATAGACTTCAGTAAATATGAAAAAGTTGATTCAGAAAGAAAATATTACAAAATTAATTTGAGTCATATTTAAAATTCAATGCCTAGAACCCCTGTTTTTTTTAGTTCCTTTTAGCATCGCTTATGATGTCCCTTACAGGTAAAGTGCAAAAGAAATTGTGGAACATCTGGCTTGTGTTAAGTTTCTACATCCAAGACAACTTTAATTTGCAGTGAGCTTCAATCTACAGTGTTTTAATGAAGCTGAAAATTGTCTAGTAAAACTAAATAAATATGTCATTTGTCACATCTGCCTAAGCAAGCAACTCAAAAGAAAAACTAAAAGGGGAAAAGTCTGAGAGATAGTTGGGCAGACTGAGTAAACTGCAGTCTGGTAACAAGATGCTGAGATTAACTGCATGACTTCAGTAGCTAAAGGCAGAGAGTTTAGACTAATCCTTCTACTGTGCTTCAAAATCTTCTAACTCACACCTTCTTAATAAGATGCTGGAAAACTCCATTGTTCAAGATTTATGTTTTTTTTTTCTTTTGGGGGTGGTGACCCAGTTTCTTAAGATAGTGTCTGCATAAATGGAACTTCCACTAGAAATTGTAAAATGCTGCTAATGTTCTTAGCATTTTTCATCAAAATATAACTGAGCAATTAATTAAATATTTTTACAGAGTAAACTAGACCCATCCCAGGAAAAAAATATTTTAAGAAAATCCTTTGTTTTAGGTGGAAAAGCGTCTCATATTCTAGAGGACCAAAGAACCTTCAGCTAAGCCATGCCTGTCAAATGAACATCTGCATGTTGTAAGTATTTTCTTGTGAGATGGTTCTAATGGGTTTAAGAAGACAGTGGGAAGGGGCTGAACCTTGCAAGGTCTTTGACAGTCCATAGCTGATTTCTAATAGTGTTAGAATAGACTTAATCAGTTTTTATGCACCTTATCACAATTAACATGCCTCTTTGAGAATAAAAGGATATGAAAAAGGACATCTTATATTTCATTTTGAGAGCTTTTCGTAAAATGCACGTCAAAAAATCTTACTCCTTATCATTTAAAGCACTTTCCCTATTTGATTAAGTTTTACTTTCTCCTTTAAGCAAAGAGAGAATAAAAGTCAATGAAATGTCCTAGGGTAGAGTAAAAGATACATTGTTGGTAATATGCAGTACCAGAGTAGGAAAATCATACAGGAGTGTTGCAGATTTGAAACAAGAGTTTCATAAACCAAAAGAGAAACACAAACAGCAGGGATGTTTTAAGCTTTCTTTGTTTGTTCCTTTGTTAATATCTTGCTCTGCTAGGTTTACAAATCCTAAATAAATAGAAATTAGTGCTCCTTCCTTTGCAGTCCATTTGCTTTAGATGTTTGCCTTGAGGGACATTTGTGTATTCTGCTAATGGCTGCTGCAGAGTGCTGTCTCATTTTCATTCTGGCAAAAAAAGGCCGTCACCATGGTTACAGTTTCATTTGCTAGAGAGAAACTGATGGCTGTTAGTGATCCCATCATAAGCAACTTCTGTCAGATTTCTTATCAAGTAGACATATTTTGACAAAGTGAAAGATAACACCGTAATAAGAGAACTGAGTTGCTACTCTATGTAATGAACCATTTAGCATTAAATGAAATGTGAAACCACATTTTAAAAACTGAAGGTGGGGAGAAAAAGTAATATTTATAATTTACACATACACAAAAGAAATATTCCATAGTAGAGTAATGATAGCTTGTTTTCTTTTTGTTGTCACAGAAACTCTAGTGGGATAATATTGATTTATATTGGGAATCTCAACAAACCGTCCTGCAGACACACAGAGCTTGCCAAAGAAGATATTAAGATTTTTCCTTAACCATTTACCTTAGTGAAGCCCAAGGCTATGACAGGAACTAAATGCTATAGAAATAAGTCAAAATATCCTGATAAAGACTTAAATATTTTGCCACAGCAAATGTAAATGTGTCTTCTGTAGAAGGGACACTGTAAATCCCAAAGAAGATACTAAGGATTAACTGAAGCTTCTTTCCTAGTCACGAATTTGAACTATGCTGTGTTTCTAGTAGACAGTCAGAAAGATACTTGCCAATATGGCCTTGGAGAAGGGGCAAAATGCATTCCCAAATATTTCTGTCTAGGCCTCATCAAGCAACTAGTTCAGATAGAAAGGAAAAGGTTTTAGAGTCAAGGCTAAGGAAATGCAAGCATAAGACTATCAGTTAAAAACTCCTGCAAATAAGATTTCCCTAAATAAGATTGCGCCTAACTGAGGTATCTAGGTAGCTGATGGGCACAACTGATTTTGTTTTATAGGGCAAATAAAAGTATAGAAAAAGCTAAGGGAAACTTTTCTCTGGAAAAGAGATAATGTCTTTTCTCCTTTAGACTTTTACAGTTAGACTTGTTCTTGGTTTAAAATCTATGTTTTAATGATCAACAGAACAGATGTCTCAGGGAGGAAACACTGGCCCTTTCACATGTAAGATAAAGGGAAGGTGTTTCATTATTATTATCAGCCATTCTTGTATGAGGCATGGGTCTGCTCATTAAAATAATTCTTACAGATTTTTCATGGGGAATATAGGATACTGAGAGATTCGGTCCCATTTCTGCTTGCTTTTTTTTTTTTTTTGGTAAGAATTTCCCACAATAAATTAATGAAATAATATTAGTTAAACACAGCTTTGAAGTATATTCTGTTTCTTTTTCAGTTTTAAAGGGATTATATTATTGTATTCTGTTTTCTCTCATTCGTTTTACTGTATATTATATCCTATAATGGCATCAGCAGTATGATGAGGGGGCACAAATCTTTTCTAGAAGTAATATGGATGAATTCTTCCTTCCTGAGCAGGTGATTATTGTATTGTAAATGCCCCAACCTATTATATCTGTATCTGTCTTCATGAAATATGAAAATGAATTTTGAAAACCACAAACTATCAATGTGGCTAAAATTTTTCCAAGTTAATGCTTGTAATAGAAATCTACTATAGGTACAGACATGTACTATTGACTATGTACTTTGGAGATCAATTTTTTTGATACTTTAGAAATTATCCATCAGACCATCATACCATTCTTAAAATTGCAGTTTTGCAAAAAATGTTTTTAAAAACTCACCCAGTATTTGCACCTTTAAAATCATGCCATAATTATTTTTGAGGGGGTTGTGTGCTCCGACTGTGCTCAGGATTCACTCTGGGCACTACTCTCAGGACTCTCTTGGTGCTACTTAGCACTCACAGTGGTGCCGCCATGCAATGCCTTACTTACTATCCTACCTGTCCTACTCGAGTTCTGTTTTCATGTGTTTGTTTATAGGTTCTCTATCACTGCAAAGTGGCAATATTTTTATTTTATATTTTTGCTTTGGGGGGTCAAGTATTCTTTTGCTTTTTGTAATGCTCAGGGATTACTCCTGGCTATACACTCAGGAATTACTCCTGGTGGTGTTCGGGAGACCATATGGAATGTCGGGAATGAACCCAGGTCAATCGTGTGTAAGACAAACGACCTACCCACTGTACTATCTCTCTGGCCAGTAGTAGTGTTTTTAATAAACACAAATAAACTTCCTCCTTTTCTTGACAGAGTGATCCTAAACTTCATGCTCACATTTCACTTGTAAATTTTGAAGACTTTTTTTTCTTAAAAAGTATAATTTAAATATGATGACTTATTAATTCATTTATGACAAATTAATATGAGAGATCTTTTCCCAAAGTTCATATGAAATGATTTATTAAATAAAACCATATAGAATTTTATTCTAAAATTTTATTCCTCAAGTGTTTTAATTTGCATCATGTATTCTTTTTTTACATATTTCATTTCTTTTTAATTTTAATATATCATTGTGAGATAAACAATTACAAAATTGTTCATGATTAGGTTTCAGTCATACAGTGTTCCAGCTCCCAACTCTCCACCAGTGCACATTTCCCATTACCAATGTCCCCTATTCCCTTCACTTTGCCTCTTCTCTCTCTCTCTCTCTCTCTCTCTCTCTCTCTCTCTCTTGCTTCACTTACACATTGTGACTTGTGATGCATACTTTTAAGAGTTATTATGTGTATTCCTTTGCCTACATTCAATGCTCAGTTTTAGGCTGGCATTACCATTTCCAACAATTATTAGCACTCTAGTCCCTTTTCAATCTCCGTCACAAGAAGTGGAGCAAGAGTGTTTTTGTGAAGTTTCAACAAGGCAGACCCACATACATAACCTATCTAACAAAGAATTCAGAGATAAAATGTTGAGGATGTTTAATGTTTTCTAAGAAATGGAGAATTTTATTCTAATTTAAAGACTATAAGACTAAATCTAAGAGAACATGGAGGAGCAAAGATCAGTTTATTAATGTACTACTGAGAGCTCATCTGTTATTGCCTAACAAAATGTGAACAACTATAAGCTATATTCCTAGGAATGCAGTCCTTCATCAATTATTAAACAAAGGTATTATTAAACAAAGGTATTCCTTAGAAGTTGAATGCTAATTCCCATTTTCCTGTTCATAAAAGTAAATTGAAAAAGGTAAGAGAAAAAACATTACTAATGGAAAACTCTGCAAATAAATGAAACAGCAAGATGATACGTGATCTTAACCATACTTTACCCCAAGGACATCTGCTTGTGACATTGTTTTCATGGAGGGAGAGGAATTCTTTGATTCAAAGGGGTTCAATGTAATATTTCTTTTAAATAAGCATAGATCTTTCAGTCTCTTTGCTAACTCCCAACACAAGACTGGCTGATCTAAGAGGCACCAATCATGGTAGGTGATGACATCTAATACATCCATAGACCTCATTCCAAAAAAGCCTCTAGTCATGATTGTCCTGAATTATAAAATAAACTCTCATACATATTTGTATTAAGAAAGTGAAAAACATGACTTTAAAAGACAAACATTTAAAGAGAAAAATTTTTCCCTTTTGAGAGTCACGAAAAACTATCTTCAAAGTTGTTATTTTGTAATGGAAGTTTTCATCCAAATCAAATTACATTTCCCAACTTTTACGGAAATAATTCCTATGTTATTTTAAAGTATTTTTAAATAATTGTAAACAGTGTTTCTTCTACTAGTTTTAATAATATAAAGTGAAATTATTAAAAATATTAAAAGAGAACTGTACTTTTACGTCATGAAAATTTTATTTTAGAAATGACCTTATGTATTTTAAAAATTAAATTAGATTTATTTCTAAAATTTTTTAGAAATTTATTTTAGAAATAATCTTATGAGATATTTAAAATTAAAGTAAATTAATAATTTCTACAATATTGATAAATCTACTGCATCATATTCCAGATTATCAGTACAACTAATGATTACAGGAATTGAATTTTTAAAATAGTAATAGTCTTATGAAAGAGATTTTTCCTTAAGTCTATTGCTTATCTCTAAATTTAAGCAAACCTGCCTTTTTTATATATAAATGAATAAAATACAAGGTATAAATTGTTTTTAACATCTCAAATCTATTACTTAATGTTTAATTACTCACTGAAATTAGATGTAAGAATTTTTTTGCATTTTTATCCACTGAAATTAGATGTAAGAATAATTATTCACTGAAATTAGATGTAATAAATCTTTTTTGCATTTTTTTGTATCACACCAGTGATATTCAGACGTTTCTCTGCACTCAGGAATTACTCCTAGCAGTGTTCGGGCAAACAGAATGAACACAGGGATCAAACCCAGGTTGGTGCTCTGCAAGGTAAATACCCCCTACCACTGTGCTATTGCTCTGGGCCTAGATGTAAGAATTTGCCTAAGCAATTTATAATGTGAGATGAAAATAATTTTTTTTCTGCTTTTGCTCTTGTGAATGTCTCTACAATGGATATGCATTGGTAAAATTTTCATTTAATTTCATTGAAATCAAGAATGTCAAAAATGATATTCATTTGTGAAATTCCAAAATTGGAATTATAAAAAAAACTGATGAATATTTTACTATTCTTTTGACTTCATTTTTATTTAGACATTGAATAAAACTTGGCATTAACTTTGATTTTTTTTTTGCTTTTTTTGGGTACACCCGACACTTTTGGCTCTGCACTCAGGAATTACTTCTAGCAGTGCTCAGGGGACCACATGGGGTGGAAGGGATCGAACCCGGCTGGCACAGGCCGGCTGCATGCAAGGCAAATGCCCTACCCACTAGACTATCACTCCGGCCCCTTTCTTTGAATTTTTTAAGCGAGTAAAATATATTTTGTTTTTTGTATTGCTTTTTTCTTTTACTTTGAATTCCACTACAATTAAATTAATTACATTTTATTAAGTTTTAATAAAAAAGATTCTTCTTTGGAAAAATTGTTTATGCCAATATGTAATAATATTGGTGATTTTAAAATTTGCATCAAATATGTACATGGCAAATATTTCTTCTTTAAAGATTTCCTGACAACTGAATTTTGTATTATTACCTATTATGAAGGCTAAATTTACTATTTAAGATTGTGAAATATTCTTAAAACTGTTTATAATTATATTAACTTTTTCCTTAAGGTTTACTAAAAAGAGTTACTACACACTGTATGTCAGGAAACTGAAATTAAAATCTATAAATATTTGTTGCAAAATATATGTATTTATATTCTAATGCCAAATACCTCACTACTTCCCAATCATGTAAAGTTATTATAGTGACCAGTTTGTGGATGAAAATGTTCACATTTCCAGAACAACTTAGATCTATGTAAAAGAGGGAATCTGGGGCTTAGAATATTATTTTCATTTTAAAGCAGAAAATAAATGACTATGACTATTTACATAAATATACTCATCTCAATATTTTTCCTTCAAGGGTCAAAATCCTTCATATAAACCAGTTTCTTAAACCTAATTTGCAACATTCACTAGTAAGACTATTTAAATTTTACTTTTTATACAAAATATTTTTTCAGCTTTTTATGAAGGACATTGAAATTGGATATTGAAGCAAGAAAACCTTTGAAGAGCAGAAGTCTGCTCTGACTTCTGCTTAAAATTAAGAGCATATTATTATTTCTTATCTTATTCCATATTGTTGTTCTACATAATCTATATATCATGATGAACATATAGATTCATGTTCTATTTAATAATGATCTCCAGATCTATTTAATATTGAATAACTGAAGATTCAAATTTTCAAAATTATGCTACTTAGAGAAAGCAATTTAGATAATCTATATGGATATACATCCCTATTATTTAACTTAGTTATAAATTTCAAATGGGATAGTATATAAAGATTAGAGCACAAAGCAAAACACGAAGCCAAAAAATAGCCAGACTAGAGAGTTAATGATTAAAATTTTAAAATATTTTAGAATGATATCAACAGAAAACCTAAAAAGAAGCAGATCCTGGGAAAACAAGAGCAAATAATCAAGAAGTTTTTTTTTTTCTCGTCCAGGTATCATATAAAGTATTCTATCTGCAGGTTTCTATGTTTTGTTTCTTCAATAATATTAATATATAGCAAAAATGGAAAGGACAGTAATTTTCTCTCTGGCTTCATCTTTAAAATTATTGATTTGACGGAAACTTTACAAATATTTTTATTTCAGGGGATGTGTGGGCCAGCCACACCTCGAACAATTCAGGGCTTTCTCCTAATTTTCAAGGATCACTCATGGCTTTGCTTGGTTGCCATATGATGTACTAGGGATTAAACCTGGTTCAACTGTGAGAAAGGCAGAGACTTTACTCACTGCACTATTTCTCTGCTACCATTAATTTCTATTAAAGAAACATTGGTGAATAATACAGTTTACAAGCATGCTATATAAATCAGTATGTGTGTGCTACACTAAGTTAACATTACAATCCAATTCCATCTTTCACTATACTATTAACCCCTTCACCTGAGCATATACATTGTATTCTACATACTACTTTCTGTTTTTACATGTCTGTTATAGTAGACACAATAATTTTTATCCAGCTTATATTTTTAAAATATAATTTCCACTGGTGCTACAGAAAAGTACTGTAGCTTAGAATTCCCGATCCGCATCTTAAGATTGTAAGGCAAAAATACAGTTTCAGAGAACACAATACAAATTTTTTTGTTTTTATTTTGGCCACAATTACATTTAAAATACAATGGCTTTAAATTAGGACTCCTTTTTCATCTTAACTAAAAGGTGATAGTGGTGTTTTTTGTCTGAAGTTTCTGTTACAACAATTATAACAGAAAATTGTAGACTACAGAAATAGAAACTGAGTTGTATTAACAGATGTGATCTCATCAGGGTTCCATTTGTTAAAGAAAATGTTGAATATTAATTAAAAGTTAATTAGAACTAATTGTCAATTAGAAAGAAAAAGTAATTTGAAGCTACGCATAGCCCTTCTATTATCATTGCCTTTGAGAATCCTCAACATCCAGGGCTGCCAACCATTCTACCTTTCCTCTGCAGTCCCTTTTATGCCATATCTTGTTTTAGTTGACTCCGTGCATTAAACTACAGATTATGATAGCCAAACACACATGTGCATTACTCTTGATTATAATCAGGAAGTAAGAGAACGTATTTCATGGTATTTAACGATTGGGAATTTTGTGAACTACAGATACAGTAAAGGAAAAGAAAAGGAGGGCGACTGACATTACAATTTTAAGTGCTATTCAAGATGGTTTAGCAACAAAATTGTTGCTATATCTGTGCTTTCCCTATATAAATCCTAATCCTAACCCTATGTCAATTTTAAGGGTTTTTTTTTAATTAGTTCTTTGATTACTACTGTGGATGCCGATCTCTGATACAAGGCTTAATCACCCAAGACCCAAAACTATTACATAATTGAGGACTAATGCTGACTGTAACTATTTCTTTTACCTTAACTATTAAATGATCTTAAAAATGATCATTCTATATCTTTCTCTCTCTTTCTGGCTAATTTCACTCAATATTATACTCTCCACGTCCATCCATTTATAGGCAAATTTCATAACTTCATTTTTCCTGACAGCTGCATAGTATTCCATTGTGTAGATGTACCTAAGTTTCTTTATCCAGTCATCTATTATTGGACACTCTGCTAGTTTCCAGATTCTGGCTATTGTGAATAATGCTGCTATGAACATAAAAGTAGGGATGGTGTTTCCGCCACGTATTTTTTGCCTTCCCAGGGTATATTCCCAGTAGTGGTATGGCTGGGTTAAATGGGAGCTCAATATCTAGTCTTTGGAGGAATGTCCATATTGTTTTCCAGAAAGGCTGTCCCAGTCGACATTCCCACCAACAATGGATGAGAATCCCTTTTCCCCACATCCCCGCCAGCATTTTTTGTTCTTGCTCTTCAGGATATGTGCCAGTCTCTGTGGTATGAGATGATATCTCATTGTTGTTTTGATTTGCATCTCTCTGATGACTAATGATGATGAGCATTTTTTCATATGTCTTTCGGCCACTTGACCTTTTTTTGTCGAAGTTTCTGTTCATTTCTTCTCCCCATTTTTGATGGAGTTGGCTGTTTTCTTCTGGTAAAGTTCTATCAGTGCTTGATATATCCTGGATACTAACCCCCTTATCAGATGGGTGTCGGGCGCGCCCGCCGGGGGTCCCCGACAGTGCCGGGAAGCGAGTTCCCTTCTACCTCCGAGCCGGCGAGGAATGGATGAGCACTCAGGGATCCGATGAGGTTTTAAAAGACTTTTACTTATCACAGGTTCAGGCATACAAATCAGCAAAAGGAAAAACCCGATGCTTAGGATTCCAGGCTAGAACCCCCAGCCACGTGTAGGCCAAGATGGCAACCACCACGTGTGAAACTTCCAAGGGGAATAATCGCTCACAAAGGCGAAATCCCACTGGGAAGAAGAAGCCTGGGAGAGCGGGAACCGGCTAGTTTATACCCCCAGCAACTCAGACCTTCCTCCCATTGTTATGGAAAGCAGGGGAGGGTCAATGCCTTTAGGTAGTCCCTCCCTGCATCTCACCTAGGGCCTTTACTGTGCTAATGTTTTGAGCCGGGAATGCCTTTGAAATGTAGAGAAGGGGGGTTTCTGAGATGGCATGTCACTGTACCAAAGATCAACACCAATGCCAGTTAAATATTTCTCCAAGCCTTCACAAGTCTCCTCTACTTCATTGTAGTTTTATATTTTATCAGGGGAGCCATGCTTGTTTGTTTGGGAAGCAAACAGCATTTCTCTCTGGTCTAATTACTTAGGGTGTCCTTACGTGGCCAGGCTAATATGCTGGTAAGATCTAGCTAGTCCCACGATGATTGTGATAGCATGGGAGAATATTTATACCAGCTAGTACAGCATACATGGTCAGATAAACTGCCACATTTAGACTACCCCCCTTATCTACGGAGTGATCTGCGGGAGGCAATCCAGAGCAGATGCAGCGGCCCTTAGGAGTCCTGCAACAACTCCCCTGATTAGTTTACTAATAAAAATTGAAAAGGTAAGAAATATTTAGTAATGTACAGAAAATTAAGATAAGAAAAAACAATTCCAATTGCAAAATGATAATACATGTTACTTTAGGATCCTAACTTGTTTTTTGGACCCAAAAGCAAAGTTCAAGATAAAGTGTTTTTTAGCTGTCTGATTATAACGGACTATAGTTTGCATTGTCCATAATTTGTGAGAGTCAATTTGCTATATTTTTATGTAAAAGTCGGGTGTCTGGAACAAAGTCTGTGGGGCTACTTCTGGAACAGCAATAGCGGTGATCATATGAGTATGAGTCTTTGGAGAGCAGCGATCAGGAACTTCGTTGAATTGTCAGGAACACTGGATTGGGTCTCAGGAACACTGGAACAAGTATCTCGAATTCTGGAACAGGAGTCTTGAGTGCTGGAACAGGTGTCGGGAACATCGGTGTGGTATCTTGAACTCTGGAACAGGAGTCTTGAGCGCTGGAGCAAGTGTCCGGAACATCGGTGTGATATCTTGAACTCTGGAACAGGAGTCTTGAGCGCTGGAGCAGGTGTCTGGAACATCGGGTGTGGGCGTCTTGCAGGGCTTCTTCAGCAAGGGAACATTGGCACCGGTAACTGTACCTGTAGCTTAGGCGAGACAAAAAACACTTTTCGAGGTTAATCACAAGTAGAGATTTTTAAGGCTTTGTAGGGATCCAAGTCTGGGATGGAGAGAAGAATATAAAGAAGCTCCAACATGGGTGGAGCAGGGAAATAAGTATGAGAATTGATGATTTTAAAATTGATAAATCTAGTGGATCAGCAGTGGAGTTGATGAATGTAATAGAGGTTTGTAGTGGTCAGAAACTGAGGAAGGTAGTAGTTGAGACATAACATAGACACAACATTAATCCACAAACATAATGGTGGCCACCACATGCACACACACCCACACATACATTTGATCGATCAATATCTTACAGCTGTATATGTGACCCATTTAGGGTGATAAATGGTAACGAGTCAAGCGCTTCATAAATATAAAGCCGGCAAATGATGGTGAGAAAGTGTCTTTTCCTGTGAATAGAGCATTGGGAAAAAATTAGTTTTGCAAATTATTAAATTTTTTAGCGAGCACTGTTTTAGGAGTCTCGGAGTATTGAGCACTGTAGCGCAGGTTTACTGGATTCGAATATCTCATCCTGTGAACAGAATCATTAGAAAAACAATTTTTTTATTGATTTAGCAAACATTTTTTGTAATGAGCACTGTGATCAGAGTCCACCCATTTTCCACCCTTTTTTTTTTTTTTTTTTTTTTTTTTTTTTTTGGAAGAAAGAAAAATATTTAGGGCTGTAAGGCAAGATATTAGGACATGAACCATGATCACAGACTGCAAAACAAGATCATTATTAAAAAGGAACCAATCCAGGAAGTTTAAACAGCAACTTGCAATTTTAAAATTTAAGACTTTATATTGAAAGAATTAGTTGTTTTCTGATTCTTGGAGAATTCTAGTCTTAACAAGTCGCAGAGGGACCCAGAGTTTCTTGGCAGGGGTTATCGTCTGTAGAAATGGGAAAGCATAGCCTCTTCCCCGAATGAGGAGGTGACCTGCAATCCATTTATCATCAATTTTCACCCAGATAGGTGAATTGACTGTTTTTTGAGTTTGCATATCTTCTTGAAAGTGACGTTCAGCCGCGGTATAGGGGATCTCCTTGAGGGTATATTTAAGAAGTTTAAGGTAAATAATGTTAAAGATAAAGAATCCATTGGAGGCATGCTTGTTTTTTCGTTGCTTTAATAGCTGAGTTTTAAGTGTTCTGTGGGCACGTTCAACTATTCCTTGTCCTTGTGGATTATATGGGAATTCCTGTAATATGTTTGATCTGCCATTCCTCGCAAAAAGGATTTGAAGGTTTTGCTGGTGTAAGCAGGACCATTATCTGTTTTTATGGTATGGGGGAATACCCATGACGGAGAAGCACTGGAGTAAAAATGAACAAACAGATTTAGCTCTTTCAGGCGTCATAGGAACAGCCCATATGAACCGGGAATATGTATCGATGACCACATGAAGGAAAGGTTTGTTGGGGAATAAGTTAGTATGAGTTATATCCATCTGCCACAATTGGTTTGTCTGTAAACCTCGAGGATTTGCTCCTGCTACATGAGATGTACAATGTAAAGGAGCACAGACAGGACAGTTGCGGACAATTTGTCTAGCTTGTCTCCATGGGATGCCATGGTGTACATGAAGGCGGCGGGCATTTGTATGTAGAGTCTGGTGCTCTTCCTCAGCTGATTTTAAATACTGGTGCTGCCAAGAGATCTGCTGCTTCGTTTCCTCGAACCATTGGCCCGGGAGTCGGCTGTGAGAACGGATGTGGGAGATGTATATAGGGAATGTTCTATTTCGGAGGAGATCTTGTAGTTTATGGAGCAGCTCCTGAATTATAGGATTATGGGCATTTAAAGAAGCAGTGACAATTCCAGGAAATAAACCAACTACATATGCAGAATCACTCACCACATTACATGGGCCAGATATATGGGATAGTAAATGTATCAGGGTGGCGAGTTCCACTTGTTGGGCAGATTTATAATTTGTATGTACAGTAGTGGTCAACGAAGGACCTGTAATTCCACCCTTCCTGATGAGGAGCCATCAATATAATACACTGGAGCATCAGGAATGGGAGAGGAGGCGGACAATGGTGGAAATTATAAAAGGTGTCCTTTTCAGAAATTCCCAGGTTTTTCCAGCTGGGTAATGATAAGATATTTCTCCTGAAAAATCTGCTAAAAGCTCTCTGAAGGATTTCACTGAGTGGTAAAACAGCTTCAATTTCTTTTTTTAGGGTCAGGTAGTACAATTACATGGGGATCATGTCCAAGTAATACTTGGGTTCTTGATCTTCCCTTAATTATAAGATTAGCTATCATCTCAAGGTAAGGTGTAGCAGTACGATTCTGCTTTGTTATGTAAGTAAACCCATTCTAACGGTCCAGATAATTGGGCTATAGCAGCAGTTGGAGACTCGGGAGTGTTGAAGACCAAGAACCATACCTTTTCTCCGGGATTAAATCTGGAGAGGTAAGATTTTTGAAGCCGATTCATGAAAAAAAATCTAATTCCTCTTGAGCTTTAGGAGTTAGCTGCCTTGGGCTATTTAAAGCAGGATCACCTTCAAGGGTGTGGAACAGGTTACTGAGCTCACAGTTAGGAATACCAAGGGAGGGGCGCACCCAGTTGATATCCCCCAGCAGTTTTTTGAAAATCATTCAAGGTTTTGAGCCTTTTCTGACTAATGGAGATCTTTTGAGGGCGCACTGTAGTGCGGTCAAGAGCATAGCCCAAATATTCATATGGAGGCTGCATCTGGATTTTCTCCGGAGCTACTTGTAAGCCAGCCTCTGGTAAAACTGTCATTACATCATTATATAAATTCTGGAGATCTCTGGAATTATCACAAGCTAGCAGGATATCATCCATGTAGTGGATGATGTATGCACCAGGAAATTTAGCACGAATGGGTCGCAAAACCTCATCAACAAAGTGTTGACACATCGTAGGTGAATTAGTCATTCCTTGGGGGCAATACTGTCCACTGAAACCTACGTAAAGGACCTTTATGATTAATGGAAGGGACTGAAAATGCAAACCTTTTCCGATCATCTGGGTGGATAGGTATGCTGTAAAAAGCAGTCTTTTAAATCTATGATAATTAGCGGCCAATCCTTAGGAATAGCTGCTGGAGAGGGGGCCCAGGTTGTAGGGGCTCCCATGGGGACCATAGTAGAATTTACATTCCCTTAAGTCAATCAGCAAACGCCATTTGCCTGATTTTTTCTGTATTACAAAAAACAGGAGGAATTCCATTCTGAAAACGTTTCCTCAATATGTCCTAATTTCAGCTGTTCTTCCACTAGATTTGTTAGCGCCTCTAACTTTTTGGTATTGAGGGGCCACTGTGGTGTCCATATAGGTTTGTCAGATTTCCACTGAATACGGATAGGTAGTGGGCGCTTAACCACAGCGGCCCCAATTAAAAAAGGGTTACTTCCGGTGTTAGGCTTATTATGGAGAGCTGGAATTGGTGCTCGACGGGGAATTGGACAAGGTATGTGGATTACTGCCCCCACTGCTCCAGCATGTCTCGACCCCATAAAGTTAAAGGCATAGGGGCTATATAAGGCTGGACCATGGCTACATTCCCTTCAGGGCCAATACACGGCAGCCACCTGGCACTCTGTCGGAGAAGAGAGGGAGGAGATATTGCCTACCCCGCTCAGGCTATGGGACACTTTCTTTAGGGGCCCAGTTAGAGGGCCAATACTTGGTGGAGATTATGGATATGTCTGCCCCTGTATCCAACATGCCTTTGAATTTCCTTTTTATAAATTTCGATGGGTATAACCCGGCCGCTTGGCCTGAGAAATTCTGGCAGTGTACCCAACTAGATAGTTAGCAGGTGGCTGGTGGGCTTGGTTCTGTGTGGCTGCATAACCAACAATGAAGTTGGCAGAATGGTTGGTACTGTTTTAAGCCACCAGCTGTAGGGTGTTCGGACTGACTACACGGATCCTCAAAAAATAATAATAGTTTAGCAAGTGGTTCCCCTTTTTTAAAAGTCCATTTAGTTGGCACAGATATTGACAGTATTATCTCTCCATGAGATTCAGGATCCAGAAGTCCGAAATGCACCATAATTCCCTTAAATTTCAGCCAATCGCTCCCCTGAATTAAACCCATACTACCTGGGGGAGCAGGTCCTTTTATCCCTGTTTTTTAGCATGTAGGGGTCTTGACTTGTGTATATTGTGACAGTCTTGGGGCAGAGAATGTCGAGACTGCCACTGCCTGATGGGGTAGGCCAGAGAGCATTTATTGACTGTAATTCTGTGGATTCTGATTCGGAGGATATTGGGCAGGTGGAATGAAGGAGAGTGCCCCTGGATTCAGCTGGGCCTGGGGCTGGCCCCCACCCAGTTTCCCGCATTAGGGGAGGCATAGATGTTATTTGAGCCTGCCGGAGCTTGTGGAACCTGGGAGGGGGCCCATGTAACATTTCCTATAAAGGGATTATTAGAATGTTGCCCTGTATTGATAATTGTAGAAGATGGGCAATCTCTACGGGTGTGTCCCTTCTTTCCGCAGATAAAGCAGGTTATCTGTCCAGATGAAGCCTGAGGCTGACTTCCCGCCTCCAAGACCGACAGTCTCTGGCCCAATGTTTTCCTTTTTCTGCACCTTGGGCATGGTCCAGGTGGGGCCCTTCGAGGGGGTGGAGCTGCGATTATTAGAATAGTTTCTCCGATTATTGTTTATCCTTTGGAAATTTATTGCTTCTCCCCCTAGAGCTGTCTGACTTGTTTCTCTCCCTAGAGCTGTCTGACTTGTTTCTCTCCCTAGAGCTGTCTGACATTTCATCCCTCTCCTGATCCCTCCTGCTGTATGGGATAAGCCTCTATATCATCCTGTGTTTTATGGGAGGTTAAACCGACATTTCTACAGGCCTTTAGATACCCCATGAGGTCAGCCTTTTCCCTAATACCATATAGTAATGCTCGACATTTTTGATTAGCATTCTCATATGCTAAGTTTAGTTTTAGGATTTCTTGAGTGGTTGGGTCTTGAACCTGTCTTTGGATTGTTTCACATAATCTCCCAACAAAATCAAAGTATGGTTCATCACGACCCTGGTAAATTTTTGTATAGCTACCTAGAAATTCTGGGTCGGAACCTACTCTTTCCCACGCCTTTAATGCTGTCTCCCGAACCGAATTTTAAAATAGGTTCAGGTAATGTCGCTTGTTTTGCTTTGGTTTTTTCCATTCACCTTCACCTTTTAGCATGGCAAAAGTTATAGTATGGCCTGATTCCTTTTCTCTCTTAAAGTGTCAATATTCTGGTTAACTCCATCTGCATACCACATATGCCATTGCATGTACTGTGATTTGTTTAGACAAGTATCGGCTACCCGTTTCAAAGTCTCCCAATACCCACTGACTACTTTCGCCTCCAATCAGCTAAATATTTTAAAAGTATAAGGACTTGATATTCCAAACCTGTCGCAAGCCTTCCTAAACGGGGGTTATTGCCTCAATTTTTTAAGTCTTCATGAATCGGTTTTACTTTATCTTTAGATTGGTCATGAGAAAGATTGCTGGGCTTTTGCTCTTTGACTCGAGCTAATCTGTTTCTCCCCCTTCTTCCTCATCAGAGCTTGTAGTATCTGGCAGAGGAACATCTACCCCCATTGAGGGTATTAACTCTGGGGAGATTTTCAGCTTGGGAATTTGCCTCCCTCTGGGTTTTCCTGTTCCTCCTCTAAGTTATCAGCCACATTAGAATTCTTTTTTAAATTTTTTTTGCTGGGAATGTATACACCTTTTTTCAAGTCTACAGTTTTGGGGCGTGTTTGTGAACGGCTTTTAGTTGGTTCACGCCTCCAGTATTGGGTATGCGCTAGGTCCTGATTGATAAGTTATGAAATCAGAAATCTCCCCTGCGTAACACTATCCATTTCTTGGTTTTAAGTTTTCAAGTTTCCTATATGTTTCTTCCTTTTGTTCTTTCAATCTTATGTGTAACTTCCAAACCTCCTCTTTCTGTCCATCTATTCTATCTCTCTGTCTGTCAATTTCTTCCTCTAAGATAATGCTGATTTTATCGATATCCTTCTTCTGCTCTTCAAACTTTTACTTCAAATTTTAAATCCTGTTTAATAATTTTACTTTCCTGTTCTTCTAATTTTTCCTTGAATTTTAAATCCTGTTCTTCTAATTTTTCTTTTGAATTTTAAATCCTGTTCTTCTAATTTTTTCCTTGAATTTTAAATCCTGTTCTTCTAATTTTTCCTCAAATTTTAAAATCTGGTTAATAATTTTTACTTTCCTGTTCTTCTAATTTCTTTTCAAATTTTAAACTCTGTTTAATAATTCTGTCCTCAAGCTTTAAGACCAGTCTACCTGTAGCTTTATGATCCTCACTTATTTCTTCAATCGCTGAGTAAATCTCGTCCCTTAAGATTGCATTCAATTTATTACTTTCCTCCCTCTCTCTATTAAACATTGTCCTTACGCCAAAGGTACAGTTTAAAAATCGCAAGGACCCAGATGATTTGTGAAAAGATAGAGTAGTTCTCAGAAAGGAACTTTATAGACTGGGCTATGTATGGTTCCGAGCCAATAAAAGATACAATGTATCTATACCATGAGATATCCATCATTTTACTCACGGTTCGGAGGCAGATGATCTCTGTCCGATGATAATTAGACCAGACGATGTTCGTGTTGCCCGCACAAGGGACGCCAAATGTCGGGCGCACCGCGGGGGTCCCCGACAGTGCCGGGAAGCGAGTTCCCTTCTACCTCCGAAGCCGGCGAGGAATGGATGAGCACTCAGGGATCCGGTGAGGTTTTAAAAGACTTTACTTATCACAGGTTCAGGCATACAAATCAGCAAAAAGGAAAAACCCGATGCTTAGGATTCCAGGCTAGGAACCCCAGCCACGTGTAGGCCAAGATGGCAACCACCACGTGTGAAACTTCCAAGGGGAATAATCGCTCACAAGGCGAAATCCCACTGGGAAGAAGAAGCCTGGGAGAGCGGGAACCGGCTAGTTTATACCCCCCAGCAACTCAGACCTTCCTCCCATTGTTATGGGAAAGCAGGGAGGGTCCAATGCCTTTAGGTAGTCCCTCCCTGCATCTCACCCTAGGGCCTTTACTGTGCTAATGTTTTGAGCCGGAATGCCTTTGAAATGTAGAGAAGGGGGTTTCTGAGATGGCATGTCACTGTACCAAAGATCAACACCAATGCCAGTTAAATATTTCTCCAAGCCTTCACAAGTCTCCTCTACTTCATTGTAGTTTTATATTTTATCAGGGGAGCCATGCTTGTTTGTTTTGGAAGCAAACAGCATTTCTCTCTGGTCTAATTACTTAGGTGTCCTTACGTGGCCAGGCTAATATGCTGGTAAGATCTAGCTAGTCCCACGATGATTGTGATAGCATGGGAGAATATTTATACCAGCTAGTACAGCATACATGGTCAGATAAACTGCCACATTTAGACTACCCCCTTATCTACGGAGTGATCTGCGGGGGAGGCAATCCAGAGCAGATGCAGCGGCCCTTAGGAGTCCTGCAACAGATGGGTATTTGGTTAATATTCTTTCCCATTCTGTGAACTGTCTTTGTATCTTTGTCATTGTTTCTTTTGAGGTACAGAAGCTTTTTAGCTTCATGTAATCTCATATGATAATCTTTTCTTTTTAGTTGTTTTGTTAGTGGTATTTCTTCTTTGAAGATGTCCTTAGCTTCAATGTCGTGGAGGGTTTTTCTTATGTTTTCTCCAATGTGCTTTATTGATTCAGGTCTGATATTAAGATCTTTAATCCATTTTGATCTGATTTTTGTACATGGTGTTAGGCTGAGGTCCAAGTTCATTTTTTACATGTACCTGCCTTGTTTTCCCAGCACTACTTGTTGAAGAGGCTTTTCTTGCTCCATGTCATACTGTTTGCTCCTTTATTGAAGATGAATTATTCATGCATTTGAGGTTGTTTGAAATGATACTCAACTCTTTTCCATAGGTCCACAGGTCTGTTTTTATTCCAATACCATGCTGTTTTAACTAATACTGCTTTGTAGTAGAGTTTGAAGTTGGGAAAGGTGATGCCTCCAATCTTCTTTTCCCCAAGATTGCCTTAGCTATCCGTGGGGTTTATTATTCCATACAAATTTCAGAAGTGTTTGAGTGTTTGGTCAATTTCTTTGAAGAATGTCATGGGTATCCTTATAGGGATGGCATTGAATCTGTATAAAGCTCTAGGGAGTATCACCGTTTTCTTTTCTTTTTTCTTTTATTTTCTTTTCTGGGCCACACCAGGCGATGCTCAGGGGTTTCTCCTGGCTCTATACTCAGGAATTAGTCCTGGCAGTGCTCGGGGACCATATGGGATGCCGGGGATCGGACCCAGGACAGAATGGGCGCGCGCATGTTAGGCAAACGCCCCCATGCTGGGCTATCGCTCCCGGCCCCAGTATTACCATTTTCACCATGTTGATTCTCCCAATCCATGAGCAGGAAATGTATTTCCATAATGAAAAGGGGTACATCACAACAGAAACCACAGAAATCCAAAAGATCATCAGTGATATATTATTTTTTACTGCTTGATTTGAAAAATCAAATTAAATATAACTAAAACTGAAAGGAATCTGTAAAAAAATATTTGAGGAGAAATCAACCCATAGATATCCTTGGAATGGATGGAAGCTGTGCCTAGAACTTGCCAACAACTTTCATTTTCAACTGCAACTAGCTTGAATTGTGACACTAGTGTAGAACTGAACAATTAGTCAGAAGGGAAACTGGGGACATTGATGATGGGAAATATGCACTGGTGAATAATTGGTGTTGAAATATGATTGAGAATTATGAGCATCTTTGTCACTACACACTCACAGTGATTCAACAACAACAAAAAATAGCATACAACTGAAAAAATAAAAACATCTTGCTGATCCAACACTTTAAGAGAATTAAATTAGTTGCTTAAGAGAAGGAAACATACTAATATTTCCCTTAGAGTGTGGGAACATCTAATTTTCCAAAAGAGCCATTCCTTTTCCATTCCTTTGTTTTTCTATTTAAGATCATATGGGGTGGGATGACTGCAAGACTCAGTTTAGTTTTGTAGCACTTAGGCAATAATGTAATTTTTATTCATTAGATCAAAGGTTACAATAAATGATTTTTCCTCATAATCTGGGTAGGGTTGTAAATTAATTATTTAATGTAATTTTCATTAGGTAATTTTGTGTATGAGAATTTTTTCAAGAAAATGCTTTGAATCACATAAGTGTTTTGAGATTTTTATCATCTACATAATAGCTAGATACTGATGAAAGCCACTGATATTTTAATACTCTTCTATATAATATGCAGTTGTCAATGACTACAGTGGTTTATTTGCATCTCTTTTTTGATAAGAGGGATTTATTGGAGTGTGCAGTGTGGAATGTGTGAGAGAGAACAGGGCATCTCAGTTCCCTCTAGTCAGTTTTTTTAAGTATTTTATTATACCACCGTGAGATATACAAATAAAAAGATATACAATTAAAAAGTTCATATTTGGGTTTTGATCATACAGTGTTCCAGCACCAGTCCCTCCACCAGTGCCCATCTCCCACCACCAACATCCCCGGTTCCCTCCCCCTTCCCCAGCCCACCTCCATGGCAGGTTCTTTATTTCTTTCCCTTTCTCTCTCTTTTCTCTTTTCCTTCCCCTCCAGACTATGGATTACAGAACATACATTAAGAGGTTGTCATGTGTATCCTTTTGCCTCTCCCTCTAGTCAGTTTTGCATCAAGAGAAGAATGGAGGTGAATTCAACTGAATCAGTTATATTTCTTGGATGTAATTGCAGAAACGATTAATTTTCAATAAACAGTCATCCTATTCAAACCATTAGTGTCATCATTTGGTTTTTCTCACAAGAGGACACCTCAAGGTTCCGGGTTCCACCATTTGTCCAGAGTCCTGATGCAATCTGGAATGAGTAACTTTATAAGTCACTATGTCTTCAAACTCAGCTTGCTAAAACCTTACTTTTGGGAGATGTGTGTCTTCTAATAACAAGGGAACTTGAACTTGAGAGAGCCTCAGTCAAATACTCCTTGTTCTGAAACTTGGTGTAAAGAAAATGATAACTTGGCCAGTATGAACCCTGCTCACCAATACTGGATTTTCCCAAAGGTATGCCACATACCTGCCTGTAGCCCAAGACTGGGGAAAGCACCGAAGATGAATGCACACCATAAAAGATTATCTCCCAGGTCCCATTGGGCAGCCCAAAATAAGCTACACATACAACCAATGGGACTAATGTTGGCATCCATACCAGGTACCCGAGGGTTAAGCTCAAAGGGCTAATTAGTTGCCAGTCATCCTTTAGTTTCAACTTGCATTTAAAAGTCCATTTCTGATTAAATAATATGTTGCTAGGAGGCAGCACATGCTATCATAAAGATTTTCCTCTTTCTCCGATACTATTATGAAATAAAACTCACATTTTTGTGTCTTGCGGTGACAGTTTTAGTTGCACTGAAAAATAAAATATGATGAATGATTGAATGTCACACTAGACATGCTATTACTTATTGACTTGCTTACTCTTTATATTGTGACTTAGAAACTTTTACCAAGCAAGTCACTTTCATACTTCTCAAATTTCATATTTTTAAAAATTGATCTTTTCACTTTTTTCTTTGAAACTCAACTATCTAAATGTGATAGAAATAAAGAGATTTTCATTTTTTTTCCCCAAACACGCTTAGCTCAAATGTTGGACTGAGTCCATATATTTTAAAGCTTGTCGTTTATTAAAAGTATTATTAGTCTGAGCCTCCAGGCAGTTCTAAGACTGTTATGCAATGAAAGGAAACTCACATTATGGAATCTCAAAGTTTCATTTTGGCCTAAAAGCTCTATCAGTGAAGTTTAAATGTGCTCAGATTTTCAATACCTTAATAGTATTTCTGCCTTGGAGGCTATAAGAAATATTTAATAGTTAACTTGTGATTCACAAAGATAATATGCTTTTTTAAAGTATCTATATTTTTAGATATTGTGAAGAATTCATTAAAATGTGAATAATCTTATCTCTAGAAATAAAACCCCTTTCAATGTGTTGTTCCTTAATTCTGACTAATTCAACAGTCTGTTATTCAGAAAAATAATATGCAATAAAATATTGACCAATCAGGATCCTAAAGAAATTCCTCTGGAGTTTATAAGGAGAAAATTTCATCTTTTAGGGCTTTCTTTAAGTTTCAGAGGCTTCTAACTAATAAAGATTATGTGATGAAATTCATCATCACATAAAGGTGTTAAAAAAAGCATACACATATACACATTGAACAATAGGTTTTATTTTGGTAATAAATTATCCATCCCAATAACATACCGATTTATGTATACATAAATGGTGTATATATTATTAGAAATATTTGAAAATATGTAAGACCTGATATATAGCTAAAATTAAGTTCATGTTCATATTTTCAGAAAAAAACTTTCAGCCAAATGTGACTAATAAGCTTTAAGAACCACCTTCAACAATTTTAAAATTAACTTTGATGGCGTAAATCTTTAAAATTTACTTTAAATGTCCCACATTTCTTATTGCTAGCATTCTACAGTTTACTTGACTTTGGATTGTCCACATCAAAGAATGGGAGCAGTGGCGCCGAGCATGTAAAAATGGCAGAAACACAGGCATCATTTATATTTATGTCTGAACGCATTTGCTGCTGCCCTCTTTTCCTCCTGCACATTTACCTTCCTAATTATGTTTTACTCAGCCTAATCTTTAAATTAATTTGAATTCCCTGAGCTTGCAACTGACAGTGAGAAGAATGGAGGAGAAAATTTCCTGAAGGGAAGGACAAATTAGATTAAATAAAAATGTTTCTATACCACTTCAGAGCTATTGCGGTTTATTTTTACTGAACTGGTACCCACTGCTAAGAGGCAGGTAGAGATTGTATATGCTATATAAAAAAACCTACCAAGCAACATCCCCTTCAAAAACAAATGACCTTGTTTCCTAAGTGCAGGGATTTTTAGGTTGTTTGGAGGTAGACCAAACCTCCAGAACTCAGTCACTGACACCATTGGTGCATACCTGGTATTTGAAAAGAAGATAAATTTAAAGCTGAGGGGTCAGTTCTATGCCATCCTGTTCTATCATAGGTGCTCCTATCTCCACTTGTCCAAGCCTGACTAGACAGAGGAGCAGGAATAGAGTTGCTGGGTGACCAGTGTCACCCAGCAAAGCAGAAAAATGAAAAGGTGAAGTTAAAGTTTGGATTAAAGATAATAAAATATCCCCATTACTCATAAGAATTGGAAGTTAGAGAAGCCATTAGCTGCAGGAGTATGCTCAATCTAAAACAACCTAAAAAATAAGCAAATGGTCTTAAACATTTCTTTTTTTCACATAGTCTCTATTACTTAAAGTAGACCTCATGTGTTGGAGTAGGAGGAAAATGGTGGGGCTAGACTAGTGTGATGGCTATTTTAGTGACTTTAAGTGTTAACTCACAATCATGGCATTTGGGAAGCTAGTGTTTAAAAAGAATTATTTTGGGAAATTTATTGTGGGGTTAAACATTTTATTGAATCCAGAATTCTTGGGGAAAAAAGATGGACTTAGGTAAGCAATTCTGGTGTCTCTCAAGAGTGTTATTTAGATTACAATTTCACTGATTTCTAATTCTAAACAACTTTATGAGTGTCTGATGGTAGTTTGTTTAAGACTCTAAAATTTTTTTATTTTCCTACTGCTTATTTTCTGTTTGTATAATGTAATTTCACGGGCTGCCTATTACTTTAACTTATACCTGATATGAATAATTGGTTCAATCTAGCCTTTAAAGGTGCTTTCCTATTTTTTCTATTAAAATATCATATTCCTAGCTAAAAATATTAATATAAAGTTTTTTTTGCATTTCACAGTTTTATATTCATTTTATTTGTGTAATATTTTGTTTTATGTAGAAGCAATGAATAAGTTTTAAAGCAATTTTATGATTAAATCCACTAAAGATGAAGTAAAGTCATCAGCACAACCAAATTACTAGCCTTGTTATCAATCCATTGCTACTCAAGCTCTGAGACTACATACTTGCATTTCATTTCTCTCCCCCCCCCCCAATGTTGATAATATCAATGCATTATGAGAGCAAAGACATCTTCTGCTTTTGGTAGAAATGGATTAATCATATTACAGTTTGCTAGTACCTGTTTCTCATGTAAAAGTAATGACATGCTAATAAAAAGGAGAAATACAGGTAGAGGAAAGAATTATTATTAGTAAGGTTGAGATAGAAATGAATAATTTTCTTTGTGCAAATTTTCTAGTGCATCTAAAAACCAGGGAATAAAATATTTAACTTACTAAGTGTTTCCAAATGTAAAGTATATAAGCCTATATACTTCATGTAAGGATATAATTTAAATAAAAATACTCTAAATAAATCTATATATTTTATACTTTAAATAAAGATCATTATAGTACTCAAACATTTTTGAAGAAAGAGGAGAAAATAATTTTAATACTTTCAGTTATAGCACAATTCTATCAAAATTTAGACAAAAGAAATTTTCTCTATCCATTAAAGTAAAATGTTTGTCTTTCAGAGAAAATGAATATGTAATTTTAAAAATGTTCATTTGATTTTCATATAAAATATTAGTCAACTGATTCTTAATCAAGTATGTAAATTTAGCATTTTATAGTACAAATTTATATATTGGTTATCACGTTGTATTCTAATAGGATATACATATTCTTTAGATTCATAAATAAGTATCAGAAAATATTCTTTTTGAAAATATTACACAAAACATTCTAGCTGATGTACCTTATAGTAAGGCCACTAGCTATATAGGCATGGCTTTTATGTCTTATTAACCGATTGTTTTTCCATATTTGCAGAGATTTCTTTCTTTGTCTTAATTATAGTCAGGCAAAGAAAACATTTTTTAATATGTTTATTATGACATGGATTCATAAAATATAAGTGGGACACATAAAAATGAACATAATACATGATTCCAATAATTTACTGAAGATATTAAGATGATTGAAAATATAATCTTGTGTCTGATTTTAAGTACTAAATTAACGTCACCAGGGTTTATAATTTTACCACACAGGAGAAGTCACTGCACAATTAATAGTGCTTACTTATAAAGAGGCATTGTTTACCATCTAAGGCTATTAGTTTAGCAGAGGGTCTTGAGCCTAAAAGCACTGTTTTTTGCAAAACACTTAAGGCAATCATAAGTCCATAGAAGCCTTCTGTATAACCTATTTTACTGACAAACAATTACATTTTAGATTGAAGAGGTGAAATGATTAAGAATATTTGACTTAGTTGCCATGACAGCATGCATTTTTCATCAGGCGCAGTGTAATTACTACAATTTCAATGATGTAAAATCAAGAAAGATGATAACAAACAGCAGAACCGTGGAGATATTGCCATTGCAACCAGGTTGCCATAGCAACAGTGATAATAATCCTGGTGATAGATGTTTTCTCTTGCTCTTTCCATTTTGTACGGTTATAACATTCAGAGCCAGTTTTTACCACAGCTTTTTATAGTTTATTAGACTGTCAAAATAGTTTATGAGATGTTGTTGCAAAGGAAATGACTGAGTTCCGCAGCCTAATAAAAATGCCAAATACTCTGTTTACATACTGCTTCAGCACTTAACAAACATTAAAAATTGTATGAAAAATGATTTGATATTGTATCTGTATTAATCAATTTGCAAAGCATAAGCTTTGTCACTGAAGGTCAAATGAATAGTTTCCAAACACTACTTTTGGTTAGCTTTTTCAAAGTTTTTTTTTGACATAACACTGATTACCCCTTCACCTGGATAGCAATATAAACAACTGACAGGAAATACTTTGCACTACTAAAAGATAAATAGTTACAGGAAAATTAAAACCACATTTTCTTCTCAGATAGTTTTGGGGAAAATATTTAAAGTTTATGGCTCAAAATACTCTAACTTTAAAGGCAACATTTTAGGGTATTACCAAAGATAGGAAACATTGATGACCTGAGATCAGAATAAACACTGTGAGTGTGAATAGCTTGACAAGAACATATATAGTAATATGCCACGGAACCAAAATACATAACATACAGTCACACAGGTAATGAGTATAATTCACGATTCATCTGTGTCAATCATTCTATATGGTCTTACATCTTAATTCAAGCCCTTCTTTCACTTTCAATGGAAAAACATTACAGAGAATGTACTTCAATACAGACCTACCATGGGTTTTTAGTGTAAGAAATTGTACCCTAAGGCGCAAGCATTCACATGAACATGGAAGCTTTATAATTTGTTGCAGTCATGTTGAGTATTCATGAATAGATTGCAGAAAATTGAGCCAGACATTAAAGCTTTGAGTCCTGCTTATAAGCAGAAAAAAAAAGCGGTGAAGAGTTTCAAAGATATGTGTGATTGTGAGTTCACAGTCACTTTTTACCAAAATATATAAAAGGTTCAGTGAATTTTCAATGATAAGCTTTCTGCTGTGGCTATCCTTAACTCCATTGGTGTTTTCCATCTTATGAAGTATTATACATTTGTTCAGATCCATGCTTACAATAATTACACTAAGGGATTTAGGGCTAATATAGCCTAGACTAATAATATATGCCATACTATTACATCAAGAGACAAAGAAAGGGACTCAGGAATTTCTGAAATAGTTTCCTTTCATTTATTCCTCTTTAAATAATTTACTTTGTTTTTGACAATTCTATACTTGTATTATTTTTAATGGACATTGTCGACAGAGGCCATTATGATTTGAAACTTGGGGCTTTGGTCCACTTAAATCTCTATTTGCTTTTTTTTCTTATGCAAACAGATGATATGAAAGACTTTTTGCATACATCTTTTGAGGCAGATTTGTGCATGTGTCCAGGTAGATAGTAGTTGAACTTGTTAATGTCAAAGTATAGGAAAAATAGCATCTAATTTCCCCAACTACAGGTCAGATTTCTATGACAGGAAATTCACACTTTTGGTCAACTAAGAAGATGTGGGAGAGATTTGTGTGAGGAAATTTAAAATGTAGCATTTAAATATTTTGTTTCTAAGGACCATCTCTAGAAAGTAAAAAGACAAAATTTCACTATAATGACTTATAACATATTTTCATATAACTATAACTATTTTAGGGAACCAGTCATGTATGACTTTTAACAACTTAACTAGAAACAAATTTTAAAGTTAATATAACTTTAAATGTACATATTACTCCCTCTGTTGTATATAAATGACTGTGTGACTTTTAAAATAAACTAATTAGCATATTTTATAGTCAGTGGCATTATATTCCTATTAAGTCACTGATCAGTCATTAAATGAAGTGATCATTAAGTTAGGCTGCTTACCTTGGCAATTACTTACTTCAAAGTTATTTCCAAGAAAGATCACTTTTTGGAGATCAGCATATTACTGAAGTTAAACAAGCTTTCAATGTAGCCTAAGAAACATTATCTTAAATGGTCAGGTCCATTACTTTTTGTATAGATTTATTTTTCCATACCCAACTGTTAATGTAAAATATATTTTACTGTATGATATATATAATATATATATATATATATATTTCATCTATTAAGAACAAATACTCACAGAAAACCTATTCCAAAATGAAGTTAAGGAACTTAAAATATACAACAGATTACTCAGAGACGTTAAAGTAATACAGAAGGAAAGATCGAAGACATGAAAAAGAAAAGTTATAGGATAGATGGTATGTTGTAATCCTCAAAAGAAAATCTTCACCATTTCTCAGTCAACTTAGCTTTTATTTCTTCTTTAAGAGAATGTTCTTTATCTATAATCTCAAGAGAATGTTCTATACAAGGAAGTAATACATGTTCCTTAACTTGAATTACTTTGATATATGGTTATGCCATCATATGTAACTCAGAAAACTGCCCTGCTGGGACTTTCATTATTTAGTATATAAAGAGCAATAACTCTAATACTACAACATTTGAGTTAGTTGTAAAACAAAAAAAAAACAATCTTCATAGAGCAGTGTGTATCTAGTTTTTAATATTCCAAGTGTACTGTAATGTGTTAAAGAATTTTATAATTTCATTTACAAAATCATCCTCTACTAAAATTCAGTGTTTAGAGTTGGCTTTTTTATTACATTAAAATGCCCATAAAATATAACTAAATATCTTAAGTCGATTCTAATTCATTTTAAAAATAATTCTCAATTGTGAGATATTCATTTTTATTATCTTAATTATTTGACTCTAAGGAGGTATACAAGTTATCCATGTTCAGTTCATGGTATGAAATCTGGTAGCTTAAATTAAAGCCTAAGACCTTTGTTACAACATACATGTATAAATTACATATAATCATCTAGAGAATTTTATTTGGGATAGGAGTTTATGTATATATTCTTTGTTGGAAATTTTTTTATTAAATTTTTATTTCTATTTCATTGACCTTATTTTTATTTATTTATTTATTTATTTATTTATTTATTTTGCTTTTTGGGTCACACTGGCGATGCTCAGGGGTTATTCCTGGCTCTGCATTCAGGAATTACTCCTGGCGGTGCTCAAGGGACCATATGGGATGCCGGGGATCAAACCCAGGCCAGCACAGGCCGGCGCGCGGCAAGGCTAATGCCCCACCCTCTGGGCTATCGCCTCCGGCCCCAAGACCTTATTTTTAATTGTAGTACTAACTTAGTTCAGTGAGTAAATGAAAACCTCAGTATTTTTATTTAACTCAAAAAATAAAACATCTGATATATCTCACAGGATTTTCATATGAAAGGAGTGAGCAATAAAGCATAACAATTTAAAAATATTTAAATATGAAACTAGTAATCATCTTGTCAGCTGTACCTTCTTGTCTTATATTACAGGCAGCAATATACACTTAGTTCTTCATTCCTTGTCCAACTGAACCCGTTAAATCCTATGAACCATGGTAATAAAATCCACTTAGCAGAAATTCAACTGGAGTAAACTTCAACTCTAGAATTATCATCATGTTCTAAGAAATGAAGGAATTCTTAAAGAAAATTTCAAAGAGATATTGAGCTAAAGAATGTGAGGACAAGAAACATTTTGCGGATAGTTAAGCAAATAATGCTAAGAATGGTAATGGGGTAATTAGTGAAGTGGCCAACAAAAGTCTAATTCAGCGCTCTATTCCAAACTAGTTCATATGTTATATGAACTAGATAGAACATATGAACACTAGTTCATATGTTCAACTTATATAATGTGTTATACAAGTTGTGGCTCACTTCAAATTAGATAATTAACTTTTTCTATTGTCTTTCTATGTCAGATATTTAAGTATATTCTGATGGACCATCATTGATTCACAAGGATTGTGTTGCTATAGAACATACTGAGTTGTCCAACCTTTATTTTCCTAAAATTTTTATTGATAACACGGTGCTTCCTGCATATCAATTGTGTGCATTGCTTTTATGTTTCTGGAATATCTATACTTAGATTATTACGGAGTAAAAGATCCACTCCAGGGGCCAGAGCGATAGTACAGTGGGTAGGGCATTTGCCTTGCACGTGACTGGCCCATGCCGGCCCAGGTTCGATCCCTAGCATCCCATATGGTCCCCGAGCACCGCTAGGAGTGGTTCCTGACAGTGTGCTAACAATTGTGAGGGTACTAATGCCAACCTAGAACTGAGCATTAAATAGAGGCAAAAGGATACACATGACAACCCTTTAATGTATGTTCTGTAATCCATAGTCTGGAGAGGAAGGAAAAGAGAAAGATAGAGAAATGGAAAGAAATAAAGAACCTGCCATGGAGGAGGGCTGGGGGGAGGGGAGGGAACCGGGGACGTTGGTGGTGGGAGATGGGCACTGGTGGCGGGATGGGTGCTGCTACACTGTATGACCAAAACCCAAATATGAACTTTTTAATTGTATATCTTTGTAATTGTAAAAATAAAAAAATTAAAAAAAAAAAGGAGTGGTTCCTGAGTGCAGAGCCAGGAGAAGCCCCTGAGCATTGCCGGTGTGACCCAAAAAAAGCAAAAAATTGAAAAAAAATAAAATGAACACTTTTATTTAAAAAAAAAAGATTCACTCCTAATTCTGCAGCATGGTGAAAAGCAGAGTTTACTGGGATGGACATTCATTGCAAATTAACTTGGTGGGACTCATCTCTTTTTTTGCCTTTATTTTAAGTGATTTTCCATTGTTCACATTATCCATATGAATAGTGAACAAATGTTAAACTGTGTTTAAGCAAAAATCATATGAAACTTAGCTTCCAGGTATTTTTCCATAAAATTTAGAATTCTTATTGTAAGATAGCTCTGTAAATAGAATGTTTATTATGCATCTTTGTTAGCACTATAAATAAAATTGTTTAAATTTGAGAAACCATGACTTGAAACAATATATATACATGTATAAATCATATAATATTTACTTACATTGATTCCAACTTTCTAGAATTATGTTCAAAATAATTACAACTAATTCAGAGAACAAATGGAAGTGACTCTATAAAAAATTCCCTTACCTTTTCATAATTCTGTTTAGCATACATTTAAAATAAGAGCATAAAGTTTGTTAATAATGAAATTTTTACATATTTCATAATTTGTAATTCTGATGAAATATAAAAAAAATAAATTTCAAGTTGTAACAATGACTTTTTTTTTTGCTTTTTTGGGTCACACCCGGTGATGCTCAGGGGTTACTCCTGGCTCTGCACTCAGGAATTACTCCCTGGCAGTGCTCTGGGGACCATGTGGGATGCCGTGGATCGAACCCGGCCAGCACAGGCCGGGCACCTGCCAGACAAATGCTCTACCCGCTGGGCTATCGCTCCAGCCCCTGTAACAATGACTTCTGTAATAACAAATCACTTCTGTACATCTGGGATTTTATAGTGGATATTTCTGTCTTGTACATTTTATCTTGTTATATTTCCACCAACTGTTATTCCTTTTGCTCTCATATAGCTTTATCCTGGATCACAGTTTGGAGGAGATGGAGTCTTATAAGACAGAAGTGTTTTAAGGTGCCAGAGTACATCTTCTGTTTTCTAAATGAATATTTTAAAGAATTTTGGGAATACCAGATCAGATTACTTCTTCTGAGTTATGCAAATAGCCTTGATTTCCAGGGAGCTCTATAAAACCTCACGTACTTTAAACTCAGGTCCTGTTTTCCTGGACACCTTATCTTTGGTTGTTATTGTTTCTGTAGCATGTTTCTATTCAGCAAAGGTAAAGAAAAAAATCACAATTATTCATACCATATGAAAATTTTGTTATCTTTCTGAGAATTAATTTCTTGATGTTTTTTAAACTGTAAATCAAGAAGATTTGATTAGATCATTCTATTAATGCCAATATCATGTTAAAAGACAAATTGTTTAACAATTAACACAAAGAAAAATGCAAAAAAAAAACCAAAATTTTCAGATGCTTTTACTTTGCTCTCTAATCAATTTGACAATTATTGGATTCATTTCTAAAAAAAGAGAATAAGAAAGTACAAAATTTTGCTAAAAGGGAATGCTAAAAAAAGAAAATGCTTATATTCTTATGTGTACCATTGAAATTTTGTGTTTTTCTCTAACAGTGGTCCTATAGGCTTCTAATCTCAGTTACATAGAAGTTCTTTCATGTCATGAAGAATTAATGTACTTCCCCTAAGAAATCTAACTTACTATAACATAATAACAGCTCCTGATGAGAAACACTGAGGAATCTTAGATAACCATCTGTGCTCCTTTTTAGAGAAAGATAAAAGTGGAACAGTGTTGAATATAAGGCACATCATACAATCACTTTGCTGTATAAAAACAAAATGGAGATCATTGTATGTCAGACTATTTAGGAACAATTTCAGTCCTTAAAATATTAACACATTTCGGTAACTATAGTTTATTATTTCCTTAATAAGTTGTATTCTCATCAACTATCACTTTTTCTCTCTTAGCTTTCTACCATGCACTCCGTAGTCAATAAACTGGGGCAAGTTCCTTAACACATTTTGAATATTTTCCTTCTTTCCATTTTAATAGCATTGTCCTCCCATCTACACATCCCCTGGCTTCCGCTTGTTCTTCTCCAACCTATCCTCTATAGTGATAATCTTCTAAATAACAAATCTAACCTTAAAGCAGTTCTTTGCTTCTTTAATATATCCAAAGCTTCGCATTCTTAATTAGAAAGCAACATACTTGGACCTGTGAGTTAGTGGAAAAAGAATGAAGAACAGTAAGAAAGATAAACATGTAAATCAGCATACAGGATGATGACCAGGTCATGCCAAAAGCCTAAATTTGATTCCATAACTGGACTTAGGACCAGAATGGTTAAGGCCAATTTGAGATAAGAATCATCAATTCTTATTGTAAGTATTCTGAGTTTTCCAACCAGCATTGTTAGCAGCACTAGAAAACTTATTGGAAGTAAAAATTCAGCACCCATTGGTCCAAAACTACACTATTGGTCACATAGGGATTGAGATGTCATAATCTGTTTAAATAAACTGTCTAGTAATTATGATGTTCACTGAAATTTGATAACTATTATTCTTAAAAATGATATTAAATAAGTCTGAAAACAGGTATATAGTGGTCAGCAGAAGCACGAATCGCTTTATTATGTCTACAGGAATCATAGTTTGTTTTATCTTGGGGTACTTCTAGGCATTATTTTCATACATACTACACATTATAGATACCTGGGACATTTCCACTACTGCTGGAAAAGTATTTCCATAACTAAAATTAGCAGAACTTGTCCTTGCATTGTTTTTACTATCTCCCCAATGATTATTAAGTGCAGTCAGAATTTAATTGCTGATCTAGGGAGATTGGGTTATTATTTTAGGAGCCTCTACTGCTTAATTAAATAAACTATCATTGTATTCCCATGTCTAAAATTGTAATCGTATTGCTCTTTAAAATGAGAGCCAAACTTAGCCTAGTCAAATTTCTGGATGCAACCTGGAAGACTTAGCAAAGCCACAAGGTGCCTCCACTGTTCAATGCTTGGGACACTATCTGTGGTCCAGCTCAATGATCTTGATGGCATCCCTGAGAGGTACTGATAAAGTGCTTGAATATGTGTCTTTAATTCTTCCTTACTCTTGTTACAGGTTTCCTCCTTTAGGTGTTCTTGCATCATTCCTAATAAAACAGGCACCTAGTAGAGATGTTTAACATTTTAATTCAGAGTGCAAATCGTAAAGTACTTCTTTGCTCTGTGTCCCAAGATGTGGTTCTTTTCTTCTTAAAGATGTGTTTTACTGCTTCAAATGTGAAGGTGTAAATCACTGGAAATGAACCTTTCAGAGTTTAATAATTCTTTTTGTACCTAAACAAACAAAAATAATTATTGTTGATATTAAAAACCTCTGCTTAACTTCTGATAAGTTCCTAATATAACACAAAAAGGAGTAGTTGTCAACTTGATAATTGATCTTTAATTTTTAATAACTGTTGTGAATGCATTGTATAACTTCCTATGTTTAATCATGAAATGATATAATTCACACAATAAAAATTAGAGATATAACAATATGAGGTGTAGTCTGGGGCTTTGCTAATCAAAGTGTGGTTGTCCAGTCTGCAATTGAAACTATTAGAAAAGTTGGTAGAAAAGTAGGTCTGTGTCTATGAACCCAGACCTATAAATGTAGAATTTAAATCAAAATTTTATTTTAACAAGCTCCCCAGGTAATCTGGTTGTGTATTAAGGAACAAAAGCCATTCATCTTAGAAATACTGAGTGATTTTTTTCAAATTTATACTAGAAAAACAATTTAAGTTGCTAGCTATAAATTTTCCAAATACCTGACATGCTAATTAAAATAAAAAATAAATTAACCTTTCTCCCTCATTTAATGGAAAATAAGCATGAATTAATATTCATGACAGAAAACTAGGATTTAAGCTAAAGTTTATATAATGTTTCTTTGGCTCAGAAAATATAAATGGCAATTAAGGAGGAATATTAGGTAGCACAACTTAACAGCAGGTAAATCAAAACAGGAAACTGCTGACACCATGTTAGATATTACAGTACTTCAGAATTTGTCTTTCTTGGTCATTCAATAAACACTAACAAACATAGAGCTGAAATGGAGTTAGAAGCTAGAAAACATTTTCTTTAATTGGAGTTGATTAAATTATAAAAATATATAAATTTTAAGTACAGAGAATTAAAAATAAGAAATAATTTTGTTGCTTTATAGATTTAAAATCTGTGCATACAGCAATAGCAACATAACTTGAAGTGTTGTGCAATCACAGAAGAATCATCCTTAAATTGATAGACACTGCTATAATACACACATATACATATAGACACTGCTATAATATATACACATACACAAATATATGTGTATTTTGTTTTATATAATATATAAATGTTACATAAATAATACTTATGAACTATTTATGTATCATTTATATATTATATGAAATATAGAATATTCAATATATTTTATTATTTATTTGAATAAACATGATATAATATATATTTTTATTTGTGACCACACCTGGCAGTGTGGAATACTCCTATCTCTGCACTCAGGGATCACTCCTAAAGGGCTCCTAGAGCATTTTGAAGACCATTTTGGATGCTGAGGATTGAGCCCATTGTTGGCCACTTGTCACTTGTCACTTGTCTTCCCGCTGTCCATTGATTTGCTCAAGCGGGCACTAGTAACATCTACATACATCCTGTCATGTGCTCGTAGACCAAGGGCACCTGTTCCCTCCAGGAACACTAAGAGCCTCAAACCATTCCTTCAGGCCATGGAAATGAGGTCTATTATTGTTACTGGTTTTTGTGTATCAAATATAACATGGGTAGCTTGCCAGGCAAGCAAGATAAACACTCTACATACTGTATTATCTCTCCAACCCTGAACTCCCATATTATATACTTATAAGTTTCATGATTTAAACAAAGATTCTGTGATAGTGAATTCAAGTCCTCATTTTTACAAGTTCCTACATGAAAGTTATTCTGGTGTTCCAGAGACTGTACTTTGAGTATCAAGGTTCTGCATTGTGGGAGTGAAGAATTAAAAGCCAGAATAAGAGCAGTGGCGTGGTAGTGATGGGAAGGAGATAAGTAACACAATGTCAAAAATCAATGCTATCTCTTAAGATTGCTACTAAAACACAAAATAAAACAAAAGTTGAAGTTATGGAGAAATTGAATTTCTTGAGCATATATTGGTTCTTCAAAAATTTAATGTATAATTGCTATCTGAATCAGCAATCTTTTTCCAGGATATACCCCAAATATTTTAAAAGCAATACCCAAAGAGATATGTTTACACTCAATTTTTATAGTTTCAAATACTACAATAGCCAAAAGTAGAAATAACTCAAATAGCCATCAATGACTAAATGAACAAATTGTGGGGAATATGTACAATGAAATATTATTCAGCTTTAAAAAGGAAAGAAATGCTGACATATGCTAGAACATGGGACACTTGAAAATACGATGCTAGATGAAATAAACCAGAGCACAAAAGGACAAAAAATAGAATTTCAGTTGGTTAAGAAACCTAGAAGTTGTTAAAAGCAGAGACATAAAATACTGGTAATATACCCTACCAGTATGGCATTTTGGGTGGGGAGGAGGAAGTAACGGGTAAATATTGCTTAATAAGTATTGAGTTTCAGCATAAAATGATGGAATAGTTCTTTAAAAAGCACTAGTGCCAGGTTTACACTTCCAGACATTCTGGCTTATTTGTTTTGGGCATGTATCCTGGTCATAAGTATGGCTAAAATCTCCCAGGTGACTCTAATTTGCAATAGAATTTGGGATCCATAAGATTATTTCAATAGATGAGAGAAAAGACTCAAAAATTAAGAATTTTAAATCTTGTGAGTAACTTTAAAGCCAGTTTTTGAGAAAACTATACAGTCATTCATCTCCTTATATGTTCTTTGTTTATGAACTTGCATTCAGCATTGTCTTAGAAGAAATAGAGATTTGTGTGCTCAAATATCACATATTTTGGTTGGCATTCATTATTTCTTCATATTACAGACTGTATGATCAATTTTTGCCAAGAGTTTGATCTAGGTAATCACACTGTACCACCAGAGTGCTAATTCTTTTGACTCGCATGGTGACAAGCTCCCTTTATAAAAATTATCAACCTTTTGTTTCTGTGAATGTTCATACCCAAATAAAGCAAAACCAGAAAATGGCATAAAAGAAAATGAGTGAAGGATAAATAACTTTATAAATTTTTTACCATTGCATTTTTTGTTTGCTGAAGAAAGTTAAAAGGTCTGGGAACATACCAAAACAATGTGACAGCAAAGAATCACTGGGCATATGTTGTCTCCTCCACATTACAATCTGCACATTATGTAATTCCAAGATTGCCTTGTCCTTAGTCAAATTTCTAACAAATAACCACTTACTGGACAGAGAGAAGATATGGTGGTGTGGTGTTTGCCTTGCATGTAATCAACCCTGGTTCAAGTCTCAGCATGTGAATGGTTTTCTGGGTCCCCGTAGTAGTTATTCCCTGAGCAAAGAACCAGAGAAGTAAGACTTGAACAATGCCATGTGTGCTTCTCCTCACAAAAACATTAAACACTATTTTACTGAAGATGTGTGTGCATGTGAGTGCATGGCCAAGTGTGTATGCATGAGTGCATGTATGCGTGCACACACACACAAACACATATCAGTAAGGTACTAATCACTAAATAGCAAATTTGTAAAATATACCAATATGGTTTTTCTATTGAAATACTTGATGCTATTCTTTTCTAAATAGGGTGATTGTCTTCATATTTTTATTGTACATTTGAATGATTTTATATCATTTTTCCTTTTACATTCATATGTATATGTTATGAAATGATTGTAATTATTTTATTTAATTTCAGTGACCCTAACAGGATCTCAATAGGTATAATATTTCAGTACTGACAGTTTTAAAAACACTTGTAGTTTTTTTTAGTGCAATTCTAATAATTAAAATTACTTAAATTCTATTTTAAGTAATAGAATCAGATCTCTTTGATAGCCACGTCTACTGGGATCTCTACTCAGATCTACTCAGATCTACTCAGATCTACTCAGATCTCTACTCAGATCTACTCAGATCTCTTTGATATCCACATCCACCTGCCCACATACCAAATTCCACAGGATCAATATGTCTTTCCTAATGTTCTCCCTTCTGAAATCCAACATACAATTTCGTCCGTAAAGAAGGGAATAGCACCAGGCCCAGACAAAGTCAAACCCGAACCCTGAAGAATCTGCCTTCAGTACTCATCAATACGCTAGCTCGGCTCTTCACATGCTACCTGTCTGAATGCAAGGTGCCCTCCCAATGGAAAACCAGCAGGACAGTTCTACTGTTCAAGAAGGGAGACATTCACGACATTGGCAACTATCACCCCATCTGCCTGTTGTCTGTCATCTACAAGCTGTTCACTCGAGTCATCCTGAACAGGATTGGCAGAACATTAGAGGAAGGAAAACCATGGGAGCAAGCTGGCTTCCGAAAAGGATTCAGCACAATCGACCATATCCACACGGTAACCAAGCTCATTGAGGTTTGTAGGGAGTACAAGATGCCGCTCTGTCTCACGTTCATTGATTTACAGAAAGCCTTTGATTCTGTGGAGACTGAAGCAGTCATCGAAGCCCTAGCCAAACAGGATGTTCAAACCCAATACTTCAAGATCCTTCATGAGCTGTGTGATGGACTCACCACCAGGATCTCACCATTCTACAATGAAATGATCATCATTGTCAAAAGAGAGGTTCGGCAGGGAGATACCATTTCACCAAAACTCTTCAGTGTCACCATCCAGAACATCATGCGGCAATTAGAATGGGATGGAATGGGAGTGAAGATAGATGGTCGGAAACTAAACCACCTCTGCTTCGCTGATGACATCGTTCTAAGAACACCAAACGTTAGCCAAGCGGCACATTGCTGGCTGACTTTGACCGAGAATGTGGAAAGATAGTTCTACAGCTGAATCCCAGCAAAACTATTTTCATGAAAAATGAACTAGTTCCGGAGGCCCCATTCACTCTCAATGGAACAAACATCTCTGAATGCAGCAGTTATGTGTACCTAGGTCGAGAAGTCAACATAATAAACGACTTAAAACCTGAGCTTTGCAGGAGGAAGAGAGCAGCATGGAATGTCTTCAAAAACATCGAAGAAATAGCCAAAAGAACAAAGAATCTCTGGCTCCAGGCAAATCTCTTTGACTCCAACATCCTCTCTGCATTAACATATGCCTCAGAGACCTGGGCCCTACGAAAGCAGGATGAGAACGATATTCAGGTCTCCCAAAGAGAAATCAAAGAGCTATGCTTGGAATATCATGCTTCACTCAAGTGAGAGATGGAATCCGTTGCTCAGACCTCCATCACTGTTCCAAAGTCAGGCACGCTGTCTCATTTGCCAAGGCATCGAAAATCAGATGGGCTGGACATGTAATGCAATTTGGAGATGACAACTGGACTAGAGCTGTTACCAACTGGATCCCACGGTACGTCAAAAAAACGGTTGTTTTCCAGAAAGGGGCTCAGGGGGTCCCTCCCACACCCCGAGATGTTGTCTTTGATGTGCCAGTCTCTGTGGTGTAAAATGGTTCATTTGTTTTGATTGCCTCTCGATGATTAGTGATGATGAGAATTTTTCATATGTTTTTTGCCATTTGAATTTCTTCTTGCGAAGTCTGTTCATTCCTCCCCCCATTTTTTGATGGGGTTGTTTGTTCTCCTGTAAAGTCTCAGTGCCTGATATATCCTGGATACCTTACATGAGTTTGGGTGAAAATTTCCATTCTGTGGCTGCTTTTGTATCTTAGTCACTGTTTCTTTGAGGTGCAGAAGCTTTTAGTTTCATGTAGTCCCATATATTTATCTTCCTAGTTGCTTTGTAGAGATGTTTCATCTTTGAAGATGCCTTTAGCTTCAATGTCATGGAGGGTTTTTCCTATATTTTCTTCAATGTACTTTATGGATTCAAGTCTGATATTGAGATCTTTAATCCACTTGACTGGAAACAAAAACGCAGCGGAAACACCATCCCTACTTATGTCATAGCAGCATTATCACAATAGCAGGAAGCAAGGTAGAGTGGATAAAAGCTGGTACATTACACAATGGAATACTTGCAGCGTTAGGAAAAAGTTATAAATGGCTGATGGCTGGGAAGATTATGTTGGAGCAATTAGCCAGAAGGAGAGAGACAGTTACAGAATGACTGCATTTACTGCATAACATAAAAAAGGTATATGAAAACAAGGTAAGTGAAACCAGGAGGTCCTGAGGGGAAATTACAAAACGGGGAGAGGAGGCGGTAGAGGGAAAGTGTGCTAACTTGTGAGGGTATAATGCCAACTAGAACTGAGCTATAGAGGCAAAAGGATAATGACAACCCTTTAATGTATGTTTTGTAATCCATAGTCTGGAGAGGAAGGGAAAGAGGAAAGAGAGAGAAAGGGGAAGAAATAAAGAACCTGCCATGGAGGAGGGGGCTGGGGGGGGGGGAGGGACCGGGGACGTTGGGTGGGAGATGGGCACTGGTGGCGGATGGGGTGCTGCTACACTGTACGACCAAAACCCAAATGAACTTTTAATTGTATATCTTGTAATTGTAAAAATAAAAAAATAATTAAAAAATCACGTGGCCGCCCACCTACAAGATGGTCAGACTTCTTCGTCAAAACCCTGAATGAGCAGTTTGAGGCTTTTCGTATCCCTGAAGCAACCAGATGCCATTGGGCTACACTGGCACGTGATAGGGTCAAATGGAAGTATTACTTGCACCCACTTGAGCAAATCGATGAATAATGGGATGTCAAGTGATCATGTGATCAAATTCTATTTTGAAATTTGTAAATAAAGAGACAGAATTCCTCAATATATTTGCAGTCCTACAAGACATAATTTGAAGTTAAGATTTAGACTTCTTGGTAAAGGCATGTTTCAAAACAGAACACTTTGGTACATGCATAACATGCCCCAACTATGTTCTGATTAAGCACCAGCAGAAACAACATAGATCCCAAATTTTCTCTCAACCACTAAAAGGGGGTTTTGTACTCTATTTTTCAGAATATATATAGGCAAGCAATAGGTTCAAAAGCATTTTATTACACACATTATTTATATCTTTAGTATAATATTTTAGTAATGCTATCTGACTAGAAAAATAAAGCTTATCTCACTGTCTTTATTTTTCTACTTAGAACCTATGCATTTCTGGTCTGTCCTTGATCTACAAAGCCATCCACAGAAACTTTCCAGTATGGTTAGCTAAATTCCACCAGTTATAAGTTACTCCCTACAAGTAACATTGGCACTTTCAAGGCTCATTAAATCTTTCTGGGCCCTGTGGGATCACTAAGGAAACTGCTACAATAACTTGCTAAATGGTATCCTCCAGACCTTAAAAAGTTCTTGCTCCTTACAAAGGACTAACTTACTCTCAAAAATAATTGAGGGCCAAAACCCTTTCTTAATTGTTTCAAGACAGATTTAAGGGGGTTAAATCAATTATTTGCTTTATACACACTTTGTGATCTAAAATAATAAAATACTAGTTAAACAAAACACAAGTACCCACCAGACTGTCCTCTTGCTAGCCATCCTGTCCGCTGGGAGAATCATCTACTTAAATGGTGCAGGGAGTTTGCTCTGCCTTTAATTCCAAATTGGCTGTCCTGGAAATGCATCAGCTGTTTCTTTAAGGCCCCAAGAAGTTTTATAAACATTGCTCTAAGTTTAAGTGAAACTAAAACTATCTTCAAACTCTTAAATGACATAATCTAAATAAACTAAGCTAACATCTCTAAAGGAATTTCCATTACAGTAATTGAAGAAGAGATGAAAAGCTACATTAAAAGTTATGTGATCTTGCTTTAGTGTTCCCCATGTGTTTGTATTTGTTAATTTACCTACTCTACCCATCTTGTACTATAGTCAAACAAATAAAGTATAGAATCAGACTCATGTGGCTTTCTGTCCATAAAGACTTCCTGGGTGGGGGTTGGGGAAAAGGAAAAATCCTTTCATGGAAGTTGTAGCAAAAGAAGAACAAGCAGAGTGCTGGATCTAAAAATCAATCTGGCATTCATGTACAGGTAAAAATTAAAATCACAAGGGAGAAAATGAACAATATTCCATAGGACACATCTAAACCTCCTGCCATATTCTTGATATTTTTTTACTAAGGGAGGTTATTCCTTAGTATATTCAGTGATACTCCTTATAAATACACAGGTTGGGTCCAGGGTAGCATTTGTTTCTATTCTTACATGCTTGTGCACAGGGCTCAGCTTTAACGATATAAGAAATTGTGAAGTCTAAAATAACTCCTGGCACCACAATTTCAGTGAAACAGTCACCAGACACTAATGCCTTTAGTACAAGTAGAGACTCTACAAAGAAGAACATACAATATTTCACTTGACAGGTTTAACCCTCTACTATGTCCCAAGACCCCCAATTTTTCATTACTAATTTTTATAAAAATATATGTATACATGCATATATGTATAATATACCAATAGTGTCAATTTTAAATGTCTTTAAGGAGATACAATTATTTCTATCAAGATACTACAATTAACTATTTATTTAGTTATATTATTGTATTTTTAATTCAAATGTCCCATTCTATTTACCTTTGAGCTATAATTATTTTTAAACACATTGACAAGTTCAATTTTCTGCATTACTGTTTTTCTATTTCTTCCAATGTGAACTGACTGGTTCTTAACATGGAAACATTTTTTCTTAACATTCTTATAACTGAAAAGGGACATTAAATTCATATCATTATATAAGTATATTTTATTAAAATATTAGAGAATTAACTGAAGGCACATGGATTTGATAAGGAAATTCTCATTCATTGTTTTGTAAAGATAGTGTAAATATTTATTTTTGAGATAACAATATAGTAAAGCTTTATTAAAGTTTTTGTTTCTCAATTGATTTCTTTTGAAGACTCATTTGTTAAAGTAAAGTTTCACTTATCCTAAATTATCTTTCTTTAAGTAAAAAAACCTGGGATGAGAGATAGTGTAGAGTTTACAGGACATGTGCTGACTATGACCATTCCTGCCTGCAACATATGGTGATGCAGCACCTGATGATGTGGGTGAAATCTGAAGGACCTTTGTTAGTTTTCAGCTGTGTGGCTGAACAACGAACAGAATTAGGTACAGAACCAGTCCAGAAGCTCTGAAATTCATTTAAGACTCTCTTCAAACTAGAGAGACACAGACACACGGGGCAGAGTTGCTCTCCCCATGCTTGGTTGATGATGAGGCCTCCAGGAGGGAGGGCAGGTTCAGATTCAGGCACACCATCCCACTATGGCCTTGGAAGAAGCCAGAGGAACTTCATGCATCACAATCACAACCATTTTCAATGTCCAGTCTCCAGGGTTCATCAGAGCCCCACTGTTGCAGGACTCCTAAGGGCCGCTGCATCTGCTCTGGATTGCCTCCCGCAAATCACTTGGTAGATAAGGGGGTAGTCTAAATGTGGCAGTTTATCCGACCATGTATGCTGTACTAGCTGGTATAAATATTCTCCCATGCTATCACAATCATCGTGGGACTAGCTAGATCTTACCAGCATATTAGCCTGGCCACGTAGGACACCTAAGTAATTAGACCAGAGAGAAATGCTGTTTGCTTCCAAACAAACAAGCATGGCTCCCTGATAAAATATAAAACTACAATGAAGTAGAGGAGACTTGTGAAGGCTTGGAGAAATATTTAACTGGCATTGGTGTTGATCTTTGGTACAGTGACATGCCATCTCAGAAACCCCCTTCTCTACATTTCAAAGGCATTCCCAGCTCAAAACATTAGCACAGTAAAGGTCCTAGGTGAGATGCAGGGAGGGATTACCTGAGGGCATTGGACCCTCCCTGCTTTCCATAACAATGGGAGGAAGGTCTGAGTTGCGGGGGGTATAAACTAGCCGGTTCCCGCACTCCCGGGTTTTCTTCTTCCGGTGGCATCTCGCCTTGTGAGCGTTCATTCCCCTTGGAAGTTTCACACGTGGTGGTCGCCATCTTGGCCTACACGTGGCTGGGGTTCTAGCCTGGAATCCTAAGCATCGGGTTTTTCCTTTTGCTGATTTGTATGCCTGAACCTGTGATAAGTAAAGCCTTTTAAAACCGCATCAGATTCCTGAGTGTTCATCCATTCCTCGCCGGCCTCGGAGGTAGAAGGGAACTTCGCTTCCCGGCACTGTCGGGGACCCCGGCGGAGCGCCCCGACACCCCACCCAAGAGAGAAGCCCATTTAAAGCCCAGCCATGCGGGTCTCAGCTGCTAAAGTCACCGGCTCCTGGATATAGAGCTGGGGTCTCTTTGCCCCACCTCTGTCCCATCCAGGAGGCCTGGTGGACTATCTCATGACTACTTCCAGGCTATCGGCCATAAAACAGAGATATAGACACACAGGGCAGTTTGATATATCAAGCTAGTGGAAACCTACTTTCTGAGTTCTAAAAACTCAGAAAGTCAATGCAAGACTATAAATAGGCCAGATTTGCCCATAATAAACAAGAAAAAGAGTCATGACTTTATCAATACCATTGTCATATATGTGCTATAATGGTCAGTATAATTAGTGCTGGCTGAGGGAGCAGGCATGAGGATAGGAGGTGGCTGGGAAATGAGACTCTTTGGTGGTGGGATAACACTGGTTGTAGGATTGGTGTTAAATGATGAATCTTTTTAAAAACTGTATCATGAAAAACTTTGTACTTTGTAAATCATGCTGTTTTAGTAAAAAAGATTTAAACAAAAGACTTCAAACTATTTTCTTGCACTGCCCTTAGGCAAGCTCAGTCAACCCTTCTCTCTGCTCCTTTAACTCACCATCCTGCCAGGATCTCTGCTCCTCCAACTCACTCCTGCCAGCCAGGCTCAGAATCCAGTCTAAACTTACTCCTCAATTATTTTCTCCAACTCTTATATATCCCTATAATTTGGATAGTGACCATCCCTTTAAGAGTTAAAGGACATCCCTTTAACTCTTAAAGAGATCCCAATAGCTCTGGAGCTCCACTTCCTGATGGATTGGGTAAATCCTAAAATTATAGGGCCTAAACAGTATCATAACCACTGGTACTAAATATTATCAATATTTAGCTTATTATTAATTTTATGTGCAATTCATTTCCTTGTGGAATGCAATTGATAAAATTTCCTTTATGCAGAATTTCATCTCTGTCAAAATTTTTATTTATTGTGTTTTGAGTACTAAAATCTATTAAAATAAAGTGTATACACACATACATATATACAACCTTTTATATATTTTTATATTATTCAGATTCTCTAAGATTTCAGTAACACTGTCAAAGATAGTAAAACACAGTTTTTTCAAGTACTCTTTAATATTATTTAGTAATGTTTATTTTATTTTTGTCTGATTATAATATATATGTAAACATTTTCATATATTATAGTTTAGGCTAGGTGTTTGTAATAGTATTCACATTCATGGTATTTGTATGAATAGATAGCTTTAGTTTTTATCTTTCTTAATGTTATTCACCTCAGGAAATAATAACAAATCTTAACTCCCTTAATCAATAAAAATTTTCTCCTAACAGTGGTAATGCCGTTGGACTAAAATTCCACTGTTTGATGTTAATATAACCCAAATGACCTGACTTCATTAGCCTGTAGGTACTAAAGAAGCCCCATTAATATTAATATACTAATTTGCTAGCTCATTAACCCCTACCTGTATAACAGTAGGACCTTGACCTCTATTTAGGAAATCCCTAGTCATTATCTAACATGTGCTCAGGAATTAGTAATCTACTCTTCATTTCTACAGGCTGCCCTTTGAAGGCGTAATCTGGGGTTCCGTTTGCTTTCCCTGCTGCTACAGCTGCTGCTGCTACATATGAATGGCCTCCTGGCCAGAAACATTTATTCTTCATGGGACTGTAATAGCGAAACCATTTTCTATTAAATAGAGGTGAAATATTTTAAAGGACTTTTCCCATGAAGATGCCTCAGTGAGAAATCAGTGAGGCCACTACTTGGAGTAAAATTTACTCTCTTCGCTGCTGGTGATTTTTTTTTTAAAAAAAAGTAACTATTGTTTATTTATTATTTATTTTTTTGCTTTTTGGGTCACACCCGGCAATGCTCAGGGGTTTCTCCTGACTCTGCACTCAGGAATTTACTCCTGGCGGTGCCCGGGGCCATATGGGATGCCCGGGATCAAATCCGGGCTGGCATGGGCCCACGTGCAAGGCCATGCCCTACCCGCTGGACTATCGCTCCGGACAGTAACTATTGTTTAACTACAAATATTCCTCTCTACACTTCATTTCTTATGTGAGATTCTAATTGAGATCAGCAATATATAACTACTATAAGAATGACTCTTTTTTTGTCAAAGAAACTGCCTCCTTAAAATTTAGATTCCTTTTTGTTGTTGTTCTGTTTTGGGATTATACCAGATGCTGCTCAGGAGTTACTCATGAAAGTGCTAAGGGAACCATATACAGTGCCAACCTTGAGGCAAAGCAAATGTCTTCATCACTTTTCTATCTCTCTGGCCCCCAAATTATATTTTTTGAAAACTTTTCTCTCATATTTCAGAAGATAAGTGTATAAAATAAAGTCTTTGTATTTGTATTTTGAGTGCCAATAATTCATTAGGCATATAATAAAAGATATGACCTAAATTTCTTAGTAATTCTGTGACATGGGGCCTTCGGTCCTTTTTGGAAATGAGAAATCAAAAGACCAAAATGTCAGTCTTCACAAAGAAAATTAGAACTGATGTAACTACATTTTTATTGATAAAAAACATACTACATTTTTCATCAAAAGTACTTTAGGTCATCACTTTCTGGTCATTATGTATATTTTATTATATATGTATATATATATACATACATATATATATATACATATATATGTTTCCAAAACAAATACATGCTTTTGATTCAAATATATATTATAATTAATTTTTCTTATTAAACATATCCTCTAGATGTATCCTTAATGCAGAAAATACTTTTCATGATCATAATGTTCTGAGAATTAAACTTTTAGTTCTTTTTTATATATTCCAGGATCACCAAAATTATGAGTAGTACATTGTCAATTTAAAAAAGTCAGTGCCAAGCCTACATTTTCCTATTTATGTCAATTAAATAATACTATAGAATATTTAATATGTTAAATTATTTATTTTTATTTGAGATATTTCCTTAAGTTTTATTTTCCCCTTTGGTCGAATTGGCCGTTAAAATTTTTTTCAGGATTTAAAAGAAACATATCTAAACTTTTTTGTTTCATATATAAATAGCTTTTTCTAGAGATAATAGAAAGGATTATGCATGGAGTTGTAAAACTATTTTTTTGATTTTTAAAAATATCTTAGGTGTTTTGAAATGATGACAGAATCTAGAAAACAAATTATGGGCATGGTGGACATAAAACATTTTAAGTTTCTGAGTTTGGGTTATATAGAGTTAATTTCAAAAGAGCTGCCTACCAAGAATTGATTATTTAGATATTTATTCGGGTGAGTTGGGTTTAAAGATAATGTTCCAGGTATTACAATATGTTTGATAATGTGAAAAAAGGAAACCAAGCAACTAGAAGATAGTTACATGAGATTGGGGATAAGAGTTGAACCCTAGAAAACACAAAACCACATTAAAATGATGACTTGACTTGAGGAATAAGTAGTGTTTCTATAATATTAGTAAAATAAATAGAAAGAAGAAACATACAGCAAAAAAAGAGTAAAAGACTGAACAATGAAAATATTATAGAGGTTAGACAGTAGAGGAACTAGGAACACAGTCAGATTTATTAAATAATATGCGAAAGAAGTGATAAACCTCTACAATGCTGGTAAACAAGAAGTAGCACACCAGATTGGATGGCATGTAATGTCAAAGGTATCCAATATTGATTAACAAAATAGCAACACAGAGGGCTTAACCTGTAACAGTATCTTAGTAATCTCATATAAGGCCTTAATAGCTTGAGGGCAAGATACACTAACTTTCTTTTGAGAAAATATTTGTTGATCAATCTTTTTAGCAAATTATAACATGCAATATAATATAAATTACTGAGGACCTGCTATGGGAACAGGTTTAAGGGGTGTTTGGGAAAATTGGAGATAATTGTGGTGGAAAGATGCAATGGTGGTGGGGTTTGTGTTGGTATATTGAATGTCTGTAACAAATCACCACGAACATTTTGTAAACCACAGTGTTTATAAAAGGTGTAAGGGGAAAATAAAATTTAAAAAATCTCTCCCCTTTACAAGGAGTTGTGGTTTATCAGTAACTGCACGAACTGAGAACCTAGAACAGAGGGTATACCACCCGCATGGCAGAGCCTGGCAAGTTACCCACGTCGTATTTGTTTTATTTTTTTTAATTTTTATTATACCATGTGAGATAATACAATAATAAGGATGTTCATAATTGGGTCTCTGCCATACAGTGTTCCAGAACCCATCCCTCTACCAGTGCCAATTTCCCACCACCCATATCCCAAACACGCTCCCACCACCCAAACCCTGCCTCCCCTATTGCAGTCACATTTTACTTCTCTGTCTATCTCTTTGTCTCTGTCCCTGTATTTCTCTCTCTTCTGTCACACTTTGTGACTTGCCCTACAGATACTAATGATGTATGATGTCTCTGTGAATATTCAGTAGTGAGTTCTAGTGTGACATCATAATTTCTCATTCCCTATAACCTCTCCAGCTTGTTGCAACTAGAATGATCATTAGAGTGTATAAATGAGAAAGATCCTGGGGAGGACCTGGTGCTAAAATCGTTATAGTCTAATAATGTAGTTCAGTTGTGAATCTGGAACGTGTCTTCCGGCGGTTGGCTCTGGTTGCTGGGAGCCTCAGGGCCATGCCCACCGACCTGGAGTCTGAAGAATGGGTGGAGGGGCCCAAATTCCTGCTCCATGTCCAGCCTGTGTGGCTGCCTGCTTGCTGAACAAGCCGTAGGAGTTATGAAGGACACTGCCAAGTGCTGGCCGAGCCCTTAACCATTCCCCCAGGAACTCCATAGGCTGCTCCACATGAGGTCAAGCTGCACAGCTGTGGATCTGGAGTGTCTCCATGTCATATTTAATATGCCAAAAACCAGTAACAATTATAGACCTCATTCCCATGACTTGAATGAATGAGTTTCAGGCTCTTTGCATACCTGGAGCAAGCAGATGCCATTCAGCTACACTAGCATGCAACAGGATGACATATGGAGATGTTACTGGTGCCCACTCAAGCAAAAAGCAAATCGATGAACAATGAGAAGACAAGTGATACAAGTGAATAACTTGATCACTTGATCACTTGACATCCCGTTATTCGTCAATTTGCTCAAGTGGGCGCCAGTAATATTTCCATTTGACCCTATCACGTGCCAGTGTAGCCCAATGGCATCTGGTTGTTTCAGGAATACAAAGAGCCTCAAACCGCTCTTCAGGGCCTTGACGAAGAATGGTAATGGTCGGTAATGGCTTTAGTCCAGAGGTCGTCTCCAAATCTCATTACATGTCCAGCCCATCTGATTTTTGATGCCTTGGCAAATGAGACAGCATCCCTGACTCTGGAACAGCGATGGAGGTTGGAGCCCCGGATTCCTTCTTTCACTTGAGTGAGGCGTGATACTCCAAGCATAGCTCTTTCGATTCCTCTTTGGGAGACCTGAATAGCATTCTCATCCTGCTTTCGTAGGGCCCAGGTCTCTGAGGCATATGTTAATGCAGGGGAACTGTAGAGTTGAAGAGATTTGCCTGGAGCCGGAGGTTCTCTAAAAAATTTATAAAAATGGCATGATGAATTCTACCAAAGTATTTTGATGATTTGTTATTTAAATTAGCCTGATACATAAAAATGTCTTATGTAACTTCATAAGCATTCAAGTTTAAGAATAATATCAATGATTACCCAAATAGCTATATGTCCAAATATTTGGACATTTATCATCCAAATGAATAACAATACATTCATAGTCATTTAACTTCTGGATTACATTATAAACTCAACAAATATAAGAATTCTTCTAAATGTTATCTTAGAAAAAGGAGAACTGAACATATCTGCACAAAGAAAATTATAGCTTCAAGGGTGAAAATTTGCCTTAAATAAAACAAACTGAAAAAACTTTAAAAAATGACTAAGATGCAACTACTTCACATACATACTGATCACTAAAAGTAAAGGGTATAGGAATATCATATTAAAAGAGTAAATAACTTTCAATATTAAACCACAGGTTAGGCTAGATAATGGTCTTTGAAGTATACACTGGGAATATAATTTTCTAACATTCAATAATGAAAAGGAACCTAATTCAAATGGGTAAAAGATGAAAATAAATATTCCTGTAAAATATTTCAATGAAAAATACATTAATTACATTGATTACTTTAGTCACAAGAAAAATGCAAATTAAAATTATGATAAAGTATTACTTGATACTCAGTAGGATGACTAGATTTTAAAATCAGTTAAACAGCATGTTAACAAGGATGTGAAATAATACAAACCTTTATATTTTAATTCCGTGGTGAGAATACCAAATGCTGCAACTTATTAAGAAAACTAACATTTACTCAAATGAATAAATGTTTTTCATTATGACTCACAGTTCCATTTCTAGATATATTTCTAATGAAGGAATACATATCCATACAGAAAATATTTGGAACATTTCTGAATATTCAGCACTTCCCATTATGGTCAAAGATAAAACTAATGTAAATGTTTATCATTAAATAAATTCATTAAATATGTATTTTATATAAGATATAATTAATGAAAAGAATAGTGCACTGACATATGCTTGGACAAGAGCAAATACAAAGAATACACTTATGAAAAGAGGCCAGTTGCTAAATTTCACATATTATATGATACCCATCATAAGAAAATCCAAAATAAGGAAATGTATCAAGTATTATCTTGGAGTTAGATTGAGGTTGAATAAATGCAATTATATGAGGGGTTCCTTTTTAGGTAACACAAATGTTCTAAATTAGATTATGAATATTATTTCACTCATCTATGATTGCATATGCTCAAAAACCCTTGACTCATACACTTGAGTTTATATTATGGTTTAAAAATGTGCTAAAAAGAGCTAATTGTTGCCAAGGTGGACTGCTGGATTTTAAACATTTTATTATGGGAGGAAATCAGAAATACTGAATAAACGTTTATTCAAAATCTTAACAATGTTAACAGAAGCTAAAGAGAAAAAGGATTAGCTCTACTGGAAGGGACTTGCTTATGTTCATATCTAAGGGATATTTAAACAGCATCAATGAGCATGTATAGTTCTACAATAGATACAAAAAACACAGGTGAGAGTTACATGCAGGAAACTCCTCCTTTGCTTTTTTATTTTGTTTTTCATTGTTTTGAATCCACAGTGAATTGTATTTTGGGATCACTCTTAAGGGCTTGGGGAACATAAATGACATAGCATTTGAATTAATTTTACATTTCAGTGTGAATTTTAGTGTTTAAAAATATGGGAGAGGGCCGGAGCGATAGCCCAGTGAGTAGGGCGTTTGCCTTGCACGCGATCGGTCCATGCCAGTCCAGGTTCAATTCCCGGCATCCCATATGGTCCCCCCAAGCACCGCCAGGAGTAATTCTTGAGTGCAGAGCCAGGAGAAACCCCTGAGCATTGCTGGGTGTGACCAAAAAGTAAATAAATAAATAAATGAATGAATGAATGAATGAATGAATGAATGAATGAATGAATGAATGAACAAGCAAACAAACAAACAAATAAACAAAATATGGGGAGAACATTTCATTTATACTTTAAACCATTCCGTTTTAGCTTTTAAAGTAATAATTTTAATTTAAAATAATGTGTTCATGTTGGGTCAGATGTTCATTTTTTAAAATTTAAAAAAGTTCTTATTTTACAACTATAAAGTCTTTGATTCTGACACATCAATGACTCTCAACTGAATATTTAATTTTAGTGCATGATGTCTGTCAGTGTACTTCAAATCAGAATACTAAGGCTTTACTTTGGCATATTTAATATTATAGAGTCATACTAAAAATAAGTTTATATTTAAAAAAATAGTCCTTCAGCTCTATTCTAATGATGTAAACTTCAGTTCACAGTCATATCACATTTATGGCTTCATATGTTGGACAGATTCAATATGGATATTGTCAAACCAAGACACCATGTTCTCGCTTAGCTGAGTTGTAGTCTCTGAGTATTCACTGACTCCATTTGAAAGTACTTCATGCAATTCCCTGTATATTGCCCTGAGTGTTGCCTTAGGAATTAATTCTTTGCCTATTGTGACTCATTGTTATTTCTGCATTGTTTCATCCATCACGATACATCTGCTTTGTGTCTTCCAGAGTTATATTAATAACTTTCATCCACTGTTGCATCTATGTCCTATTTTATTGCCATTGTGAGCTTATTTAATCTTTTAGACCTTTATTTTTTGATTTCAATGTATTTTTTTAAGAGAAAAGTAGTGTATGAATATTTTCAGGGCTGCCTTGAATCAAGTGGTATCAGAAGCAAGTAAATGTTAAATATTATTTTTATTAATGCAATTCTTAAATGTAAAACCAAAACACAAAAGAAGCACCATATTCAAGAAAACCATACTACCAGAAAGTGAAAATTTTCTTGGCATATAGAAGCAAGACTTAGTCAATAGTCAATACTACAACCAGAACAACAATAAACCATTAAAGTCATTGCAGTTTGGAAGTTTACAGTGATAGGGAAATGCATAAGTGAAAAAGATCTAACTAGGATAAAAAGTGGGTAGTAACAAGTGGTTCTTGGGTGCTAGTTACATGCTTACGTAGATGACAATGAGCTTCTGTATATTCTTAAAAAAGGAGGATGATGGGAAGAATATGATGTTTGAGAACGACTGATCTCCAAACCAAATGTATAAGGAATATATTGGAACTGGATCAAATATGAACAGATTAAGGAATATGGCTTATGAATTTATTTTCTCAGGAACGAGATCTAAGGAACTAATGGATAATTTTTGCTGGAAAGGGAGTACCGCTAGGAAATAGAAAGTTCTCCTGCTGCTTAATTTAGTTCCACACACGGTATTTTGCTTACAAAAGAGAACAACAAAATCAGAATATTGACTACAAATAACATGGATACATAGGTATAGATAAATATATATACATATAAAATTATTTTCTGTGAATTTAGAATGTGTAATAAAAAGCAAATGTAATATTTCTTACTTTCATATTTAAAAGTACATAAAATGAGGGGCAAGAAATTAAGAATAAGAAGAGGCTTAATACTTTTCATTGGGATGTGTTGTATCTATAAGTACTTTGGTTTAAATCCCATTCTACAGTTGGCTCAAATGAAACAAAATCATTGTAAACTCTGAATCACAAATATATCATCTTTAAAATAAAGTGGATAGTCGTAGTTCCAAGTCAAGGAAATTTTTTAGTAAAATGAAATCACATGTAGAAAACTAGGTGAGCATTATATTTCCAAAAGCCCTGAAACATTTTTAAATGGGAAAACTTACAGATAAATGAAGCATATGTCATTTTTTTTCAACATGATTTGAAAATCAACAGTATCTTGTCACAATAATTTGAAACTAAAATAGAAAGGAAAATACATTAGTTAAATGAATTCTAATTTAAAAAATTTACTCACCAAATCTTGAATCTTTTGCTAATTAGGGAAAAAAACATAAAACCTATAGTCATTTGACTCTGACTAAGTTTTCTAATTAAGTAAAAAATGCACTTTAATTACAGGGCGTATTATGGTTCTAAAATTTAAATATTTTTATGTGTTTTGAAGTAATTATTCTTAATGTATGTCTCACTGACATATATTGTCTGCACGACCACTTTTGTTCCATAATATACAGTTTTAAGAGTTTCTTATATTAAATCTTAGTGTTGAGGACAAATTTTCTTTGATATAGAAAAATATCTATATCAAAATTAAAAGAAACAGTTATTCAGGTTTAGGATTAATTAAAATAAAAATTTGAGGCTGGAGTGAAAGTCCAGCAGGGAAGGCATTTTCCTCGCATGCGGCTGAACCTGGGTTAGATCCCCAGCATCCCATATGGTCACCCAAGAACCATCAGGAGTAATTCCTGAGTGCAGAGCCAGGAGTAACCCCTGAGCACTGCTGGGTGTGACCAAAAAAGAAAAAAAAAATTAGCCCTGTTTTTGGTGATCCATTTTCAAATTTTTTTCTTTTACTATTTTTATTGAGTAACACTGTTTTACAAGTCAGTTCATGTTGTAAAAATACAGTTGCATATCTCGTTCAATGAATGTCTTTTAATATATAACTATAGTAGTGCCAGTTTCCCTCTACCACACCTTTCCCTACTCAATCTTTTCCTCCTTTCTCCTGTGGCAACTTCAGTGCAGCATGCATTGCTGTCTGTACTAGGTCTGTCTATTCCTTTCCTTTGTTTCTCAGTAGTCCACATCTATTTGTAAAGGATATGTTATTTTTCACTCTTTCTGACCTGTTTCATTTAGCATTAATCATCCATCCCCATCCCTACCCTAGTTCCACCTTGATGTTCCAAAAAACAAGATTTCATCTTTTCCTTTTAGAATATTCCATTTTCACAAATAGCATGTCTTCATGCATTTATCAGAAACTTGGGCACAATATTATTTAAATAAATTTGTATTTTAAACAAATAATAGAAGTATCAATGACGAACTCTGCCTTGTATTACAAAGCTGATCAACAAGCATCAAAAGGAAGGCAAGGTAAATAAGATCAAATGAAAGGTGACATTGGAACAGTGGTAGTGAATCTGGGCATGTCAGTGGTGGTGGTATACAGTAATATTGTATGTCAATGCCATATTTTGTATATCAATACTATAAAATGCTAATCATGGTACAGTCATACTATTTAATCTAAAATGTATTATTAAATAGCAGCTTTTAAAAAGGAATAAATGACTCCATAATGCAGTGATAGCATAGTCGGTAGAATGATTGCCTTGCATGCAACAAACCTGGGTTCAATCCCCGGCACCACATGACGGTCCCCAAACCTGCCTAGAATAAGTGCTGAGTATCATCTGGTGAGACACCTAAATAAAAAGAAAGCAAAACAAAAGAATATATCAGTTTATTATATCTGTATAAAATAAAATATGACAGACTACATCTTAATTCGACTAATCTTTATTTAAAGAATGACTAGAATGAGTGGTAATAAATGCCTTATTTTCATTGTTATTTGTTTAATAATACAGTGTTTCATTACAGTTCTAAGCATTTTAGGTCTAACATAGGAATTGTCATTTCTTCTCTCTCAGTGAGCTTAGGTAAACTGAATTGTACCCATTCCCACTGGGGTACACAATCCTCTGTGTTTAACTTTGGTCTCTCCTTTGTGCTCTTTTCCCTCTAACTGCTGTGTGAAAGTTGTTTCCTACTCAGGAACAGTGATTGGCAGAGTTAGTCCTTCTGATGACTTTGGATTTTGTACTGTGAGTGAAATGTTGCTTTTTTCTGCTTTATGTTCTTTGCATATTTTTTATTTAGAACAATGTCCTTTTTGTATAGACACAGGAAGAGAGTTAATACTATGCATTTGTAATATAGGAGTTTATTGACTCTGAAACATTTACCCCTAGGCTCATTTGCCCTTAGGGTCCCATATTAGGACTCAGGGCAAGCCATGGGTAAGCTACCATGACCTCAATACAGGAGAGGTTAAGAACACTAAGCATAATAATAAGTGAAGAGTATGGTTATGGAATAAACTCTGACATGAATGAAAAATAAGCAATAGATTCAGGAGCCTATTGGGGTTAGGAAAAACTAGCCTGGCCTGAAGATTGTCTCAATAGATAATGAGATGTCCCCAGAAAAAGCCACCCTTTACTATGAGTCCAGAGAGACCATTTCAGAGACCATTTCAGCTTAATCCAGGGTTTAGGTAAAAGGTCTATATGTCTTGCTGTATTTATGCAAGATAACTAGAAATATTATTATGAAGTGAATGCATTATTATTACATGAATTACCTGTAAAGGAAAGTAGAAACAATATGTCCTTAAATGGAATACCACCCTTGATCTGGGGAGGGTATAGATTTACTCTGAATTGAGTCCCCTAGTAGATTGCGCTGGGAAGGAAGTTTTACATCTGTTCATTGTTTTGGGCTAAAGTTCAATCACCTCTCTGTAAACTACAACCTACAACCTTTCATGATGCCTCTGTTACTAGCTAATTTTGCTTGAATTAAAAGATCACTGATTACCAAAAAGCCTGTGGTCACATTTTTCATTCATCTGTAGGGGAGACAGTTGTCAGTACAGAACACAACAGAGGACACAATGACTCCAACATTGTTGGGGACCCCTCATAATCCCATCAGTAGAAGACATTCTTGTAGTTGTTATTGTTTTATATTGTAATTGGAGGGAATAAATGTATTATTTAGGAAATAGAAATAGGGAGCTCCAGAGTTTTTGAAGACAGGCATCCTTTTGTGGCTTTCTCTCTCTCTCAGCATTCTTCGCACAATCATAAAGGTGCTGAACAAGACGGTTGTATTCTTTATTGATGTTGTCAATGATGGTATCTTCCCATGTTGCTGCAATGGTGCCAAGAGTTCCCAGTTGGTCATTCTTGGAGTTCTCCTCTTAAACTTTACAGCCTTTACTCCCCATTGTGTGAAGTAGAATTTTGCACGAAAGAGACGGTGGTCTGATCCTGTTTGGAATTTTGGGACGACAGCGACATTGGTCAGGCAAAACCTTAGAGAGTTGATGGTCAATTTTATTGTGGAACTGTCCACCAGGAGATTCTCATGTCCAAAGTTTCACTTCAGCCTTCTGGAACTGTGAGTTCCCATGAATGGTCTTGGTGGACATGATGAACTCAGATAGTCTCTCACCCTGTTCGTTCCATTCTATGGGTCGCGATGTGGAGTTCTTTGGCCAATCTTCTTGGTCCTATTTTGGCATTAAAATCACCGAATATGATCTTGCAGAAGGTGTGATCTTTTTTTATAGAACTCCTCCAGTTCAATGTAGAATTTCTCAATTTCATCTTCCTTGTATGTGGATGTTGGTGCATAGACAACGAAGGTAGAAATTGCTGGCAGTGGGCCACATCTCTTCAAGTGTAATCGTCGGTTCTGGTTTGTTAGGCATTCAAATGAATCAATGTTTACAGCTAAGTTAGTGTTGACAAGGACACCAATGCCATCAACGCCTCTTTCATCGCATGTTCCTAGGAAGAGTTCTCCAGTGTCAAAAAAGGTGATTGACACCTCCTTGTCTCAGTCAGAACAATGATGTTGTATTTGATCTTTTGCGCTAGCACCATCAGGTCCTCGATATATGCTTCCTATGCCAGAGTACGTGCATTGAAAGTACAATCATTTAGTCCTTATTTTTGGCAACCTATTTTGGCCCTGAAATTTTATGAGGCACTCCTTGTTTGTTGTTCTTAGTGCTGCTGCATTAAGTACCAGACCCTATTTCAGGGTCGGGCATATTAACATTTTTATTACTGGTTTTGGCATATCAAATTTGCATCAGAATGCTTGCCTGGCTCTGTCATGCAGGAGATATACTCTTAGTAGCTTGCCGGGCACTCTGAGAGGGTGTGTAGATAAATCGCATGATCACGTAATGGCTGCTCGCAACGAGAAGAGCTGTATCTGCTCTGCCTGGTGTATCTGCGTCTGTGGTTCAAGCATTCCTGGACTTGAAATATTCTCCTCTGAAGGGTGGGTCTCTGAAGGGTGGGCCTTTGTAGGCTAGGTCTCTGACAAGCCAGGCTGGAGATTGGCTTAATCTCTGGGTGGAAATCTGAAGAGCTGTGGAGTATGGATTATGAAGATTGCTGCCAGCATGGTGTGGGGGTTACTCTGGATTCTTCTGAGGCTCTTTCGACTAGTCATATATCTTCTAAGCCTCTTCTGAGGCTCTGAGGCCCAGTCATATATCATGAGAAATTGCACGTCTTCGGCTCCCACAAGCACCACTAACAACACTTGAGGCCCCGGCCCCAAAACTCACTTTCCCCTCTGTCCTCAGCTGGGCAGGAAGGAGGCAAGGCGCAAGACTCGGGCAAACAAATGCCAATTCCAAGCTCACAAAGCAGTGCAGAGAAGTGATAAAGGAAGACCTCAAAGAGAGAGAAGCAGAACTACTGGAAGATGCAACACAAGCCAGGAAAAGCATTCGCAACGCCACCTGTCCTTCACCAACTATAAGACCAAGATGACATCCTAATGGATCTGTCACATCTTCCAGAAAGGTAATGGAGAAGATTATACCTGACTACTACTACTAAGATCTCTTTGATAGCCACATCTACCTGTCCACATACCAAATTCCGCAGGATGGATATGTCATTCCAAACATTCTTCCTTCAGAAATCTGACATGCCATTTCATCAGTAAAGAAGGGAACAGACCTAACAAAGTCAGACTTGAATATCTGAAGAATCTGCCATCAGTACTCACCAATACACTGGCTTGGCTCTTCACACACTGTCAGAATGCAAGGTGCCCTCCCAATGGAAAAGAGCAGGACAGTTCTACTGTTCAAGAAGGAAGACATGCACGACATTGGCAATTATAACCCCATCTGCCTGTTGTCTGTCATCTACACGCTGTTCACTTGAGTCATCCTGAACAGTATTGGCAGAAAATTAGATGAAGGACAACCTTGCGAGCAAGCTGGCTTCCAAATAGGATTCAGGAAAATAGAGCCTATCCACACAGTAACCAAACTTGTTGAAGTTTGTAGGGAGTTCAGGATGCCACTCTGTCTCAAGTTCATTGATTTAAAGAAAGCCTTTAAATCAAGATCATTTGTGAGCTGTATTATGGATTCATCACCAGTATCTCACAATTCTACAATGAAGTGATCATTGACGTCAAAAGAGGGGTTTGACAGGGTGATACCATTTCACCAAAACTGTTCATTGCCACTCTCGAGAACATCATGCAACAATTAGAATGGGAAGGAATGGGAGTGAAGATAGGTGTTCGGCAACTAAACCACCTCTGCTTTACTGAAGACATCGCTCTAATAACACCAAACATTACCCAAGCAGCACAAATGCTTGCTAACTTTGACCGGGAATGTGGAAAGGTAGGTCTACAGCTGAATCTCAACAAAACTATGTTCATGAAAAACGAGCTAATTCCAGAGGCCCCATTCACTCTCCATGGAACAAACATCTCTGAATGCAGCAGTTATGTATTCCTGGCCAAGAACTCAACATGATGAATGACCTAAAACCTGAGCTGCGCAGGAGGAAGAGAGCGGCATGTAACACCTTCAAGAGCATCGAAGAAATAGCTAAAAGGACAAAGAACCTCTGACTCTGGGCACATATCCTCGACTCTACCTTTCTCCCTGCATGAACATATGCTTCAGACACCTGGGCCCTACGAAAGCAGGATGAGAATGCTATTCGGGTCTCCCAAAGAGGAATCGAAAGAGCTATTGTTGGAATATCATGCCTCAGTCAAGTGAGAGAAAGAATCCCGAGCTCCAACCTCCATTGCCATTACACTGTCAGGGATGCTGTCTCGTTTGCCAAGGCATCGAAAATCAGATGGGCTGGACATGTAATGCCATTTGGAGACAACTGCTGGACTTGAGCCATTACCGACTGGATCCCAGGGAGATCAAAAGATCACATGGCAGCCCACCTACAAGATGGTCAGACTTCTTCGTCAAGACCCTGAATGAACAGTTTGTGGGTCTTCATATTCCTGAAGCAAGCAGATGCCATTGGGCTACACTGGCATGTGATAGGGTCAAATGGAAATGTTACTGGCACCCGCTCGAACAAATCAATGAATTACGGGATGTTAAGTCATCAAGTGAATAAATAGAGAGTGCATAGGCCAACATGGTAGAAAAGGGAGCAATTAATGAGCCTTCCTGAAACCCTACAGTAAAATATTTATTATAAACAATAAATGCAGAATTCTGCATGGGGCCCCACCAAGAAATTTTACTGAAGAGACTAATCACAAACTACAAATTATTCAATAAGTGATCCAGGCAAGATATTCAGGTCTGCTACATACAGCAAGCCTGAATACATTTCCTCTGTAAATCTTTTTTTGAATGGAAAGCAGCTTGAGGGCAACACAGGACTGAGTGACACTTGCAAAACAAAACAAAGCAAAGTATCTTTCTACCAATTCACACCCCAGTGATTGTAGACAGACTAATGAACACCCAGAATCAGGTTGGGTTGCCATAAACTAAAAATTGCTTACTTTATATTCAGGACAGGTGGAAATTTTATTTTTAACTTTATTTTATTATATATACATAGAAATACATACAATTACAAAGCTCTTCATAGTTGGGTTTCAGTCATACAGTGTTTCAGCACCCATCCATCTACCAGAGCACATTTCTGTCATGAATGTCCCCAGATTCCCTACCCTCTTACCCAGCCTGACTCTATAGCAGGCACTTTTCCTCTTCTGTCTGTCTGTCTGTTTGTCTGTCTGTCTGTCTGTCTCTTCTCTTAAACATTGTGGCTTGACCTACGTACATTCATGGTAATCATGTATATCTCTTTACCTACATTTAATGCTCAGTTCTAGTCTGCCATTACCACTTCCAACTATTCACAATAACCAGTATATGGAAACAACCTGAGTGCCTGAGAACATAAGACTGGCTAAAGAAACTATGGTACATCTACATAATGGAATACTCTCAGATGTCAGGAAAAACAAAGTCATTAAAATCACTTACAAATGGATGAACATGGATATTATCATGCTTAGTGAAATTAGTCAGAAGGAAAAGGAAATATATAAAATACCTGCATTCATCTGTGCAATACTGTGCAATATAAATATATGCAAGTGTTCCACTAACAATGCTTACCTTCTATGGCTGGCTGTATTGGAGCTCAGGCCTGGTTAAATTTAGGACAGTACCATAGAATTCTTCCCAGGTGAGTCCAGCTACACATTGATTTCCAGTAGCCATCTAATGCCGAGTTTGTTTAGTATTACAGATGCAAATGGGTACACTTGATCATGATTTCCCCATATGCTGCTCAAGCCTGTAGAACATAAACATTTAGCACTTTCTATCATCTAAAACTGTTAACTTGAATGTAGTATTTGTCTGTCCATCTTCACTGATATAGCGAATGTTGTAAGTGTATGACCACAAAATTATAGCGTCATGCTGAGTGACAGAAAATCAGAATCACAGTCACTGATGGAATTAGTGAAATGAACCCTAGAATGCCATCTGGGCCTGACTAAACCACCACTATCCCTCACTGTCAGAAATACAATAAAGACATGGAAGTGTTCACCTGTGTTGAAGGATAAAGACAAAAGTCCAAGAGCCCTATGAATTCTTTGATGAAAACTTTAATGGAACAATGGTCAGAATGCTCAGTTAGTGGAGGAAAACAATAGATTAAAGTTTCAACAGAGAAAGAGAGATTATGAGAAAACACAAATAAAAAAAACATAACTGAAGGACATAGTAAACTAGATCCACTAGAGAGGTTTGGTAGCAGAAGACAGAAACTGAGAAATGAACTGCTTGAAGACAAGGTACATGAAAGCATCAGGAAAAGAGAGGAAATAAAAAAATATCTATGAGATAGCAATAAGAATAATATTTTCATTGGGATAGAATGATTGAGATAGGATATGATTGATAGATAATCCTGAAAATAGCAAGAACAAAGAAAGACTCATATAAAAGAGAATACCCATAAAATTTAAGCAGATTTAGCAAATGAAACCCCACACATCTAAAGATACCCCTAATACGGAAAAAAGAATATTTTATACATTTAATCTGTTGCTCACTATATAAAAACGACAAAGAAGGTCATTCCAGGACACCAATATAAGACTTGAAGTAGTAATCACTACTTTTCAATTGAGCAAGCAGCACTAAACAGCCTGCTAATAGTCAAAGAAACAATACAAGGAACTGGTAAGATACTTAAGAAAACAAAATGTGGAATGGAAGAGAGTAATAATAGAATCTTTTCTAATATACTTATGACTCACTTGCTTTGTATGTAATAGAGGAATCAATTTAAAGAATGAGTTGAAAGAACTATTTATTGAAATCTTTCTCACCAATGGCAAAAACAGAAGTCTCAAAGAACTGAAAGAGTCCATTGCTCATGGCTTATAAGAATGAATCTAAAAGAAAAATGAATCTCTTTAAGATGATAATCTTACAGTATACAGAAGTTACAAATAAAAATATACACTGAAATATTTGTTCTAAAATTTTTGTTGATAAAATTTGGGGGCTTTCCCTTAATTGACTCAAAGTGCTCATACAAATATTTCAGATTAACACAATTTTAATTTTAATTCTCAAATGTTATATAACTATTTAGACGAGAATGGGTCCAGAGCTTTGTGTAAAGTATATCTTTTGACAAACTATATTACATTTACCATAGGTTAAAGTAGCTTTAGATTAAATCAATAAAGCAATAAGGGTAAGTTTCTTTAATAAGTGACTAACGTTATATCTAAAATTAAAGCTTGAAAAAAATAACCTCTTGCAAGATTATTCTTGGAATGTATATTATATCAGAATGTATTTTACATATATAAGAAACATTATTCTAAGTGGTTATTGATGTATCCTAAAGATAATTTATTGGGCTCCGTTAAAACACATAAAGGAGAGCTTTTATATATATATATATATATAATATATAAATATATATACATAAAGAAAGGCCTCTCATGACCTGAGACAGAGGGACAGAAAGGCCACAGGAAGGAAACAAGATTGGAAAGGTTCACAGTCAGAAAATACTGAGAAACTCTGAACGAGTATACATAGGTTTGCATTTTTATTTCAACAACTAAAATACTTGGATATAAATGAGGGTTTATCAATAACAATTTCTTCTACAAAGCACAAATTAAAAGTGCAACTTGGATATTATTATAAAAGTGTAAATTAACATTTTCTAGTGTGACCAGTTTGTAATATATATAATATACTTTGGGCAGGATTTGGATGGAAAACTAGGACAGTTTGCTGCGTCCCTTGTAACAGCTTCAGAGAAAGAGCTTATTTGAGGCATTAGATCCGAGCACTGTTCACTTTGTCTTTTATCATTCACTGCTGTGAAATGCTCTGAGATTTATTTTTAATTTGTTTTCTTTGTGTTAATTTATCAAATTTTGTGCTTCATTATGAAAATGGGTGGTAAATATATAATGAATTCATGCAAAATGATTGGAATAATGTTTGTATTCCTGGTGATGACAATCTGCAATTTAGCTAGCACTTAATTAAAAAGTAAATCATGGATTTCCTTGGTGATATTCAAGTTTTGCAGGTATAAAATGATACATTTTAAGCACTATCACTGTATCACTGTCCTCCTGTTTGTCATCGATTTGCTCAAGCGAGCACTAGTAACACTTCCATATGTCCTGTCACATGCTAGTTGAGCCCAAGAGCATCTGCTTGCTCCAGGAACATAAAGAGCCTCAAACCATTCCATCAGATCATGGGAATGAGGTCTATAATTATTACTGGTATTTGCCATATTAAATACGACACAGGTAGCTTGCCAGGCTCTGCTGTGCGGGTGGAATATTCTTTTTTTTTTAAGTATTTTATTATACCACCGTGAGATATACAAATAAAAAGATATACAATTAAAAAGGTCATGTTTGGGTTTTGGTCATACAGTGTTTCAGCACCCGTCCCTCCACCAGTGCCCATCTCCCACCACCAACATCCCCGGTTCCCTCCCCTTCCCCAGCCCTGCTCCATGGCAGGTTCTTTATTTCTTTCCCTTTCTCTCTCTTTCTCTTTTCCTTCCCTTCCAGACTATGGATTACAGAACATACATTAAAAGGTTGTCATGTGTATCCTTTTGCCTCTATTTAATGCTCAGTTCTAGGTTGGCATTAGTACCCTCGACTATTATTAGCACCCTGTTCCATTTTCTGTCTTACCTAAACTCTGACTCCCACACGTTTGTGATAATTTCCACCTTTGACAAGACCTCCTGATATATGTTTCACTTGACCTTGGATATTGGTATCATAATATGTACATATATATTTATGCCATACAAATAAATGCAGTCATTCTGTATCTGTCTATCTCCTTCTGGCTAATTTCGCTCCAACATAATCTTCTCCTTGAAGAAAATATAGGAAAAACCCTCCACGACATTGAAGCTAAAGGCATCTTCAAAGGTGAAACATCACTAACAAAGCAACTAGAAGAAAAGATAAACATATGGGACTACATGAAACTAAAAAGCTTCTGCACCTAAAAGAAACAGTGACTAAGATACAAAAGCAGTCCACAGAATGGGAAAGAATATTCACCCAATACCCATCTGATAAGGGGTTAATATCCAGGATATATCAGGCACTGGTAGGACTTTACAAGAAGAAAACAAACAACCCCATCAAAAAATGGGTAGAAGAAATGAACAGAAACTTCAGCAAGGAAGAAATTCGAATGGCCAAAAAACATATGAAAAAATGCTCATCATCACTAATCATCAGAGAGATGCAAATCAAAACAACAATGAGATACCACTTTACACCACAGAGACTGGCACATATTCAAAAGAGCAAGAACAACAAGTGCTGGCGGGTGGGATATTCTTGTAGTCACCTCTGATCTCCAGCATTTATTGATAAACTGCGCAGCTGCAAGCAGCCGTGCGAGCCAGGCTTGAAACCGCCATTCCTCCCCGATGCCTCGTGATCAGCTGGACACAGGGAGAGCCGGTAACAACTCTGCCCCATGTATGTGAGTCTCTGGATACACATACCTGGGCTGGGCTTGAAAAAGTCTGCTGCAGAGTGGGTCTCGATGACCCGGGCTGTGATCAGCTCTTTTGCTGGGTGGAGTTATGACGAGAGGGGAGTCCGGATGTGGAAAAACTCTACATGGTGTCATAATGAAAAATATTTTAAGTCCAATGCAGGCAAAATGCATAATAACTTATTATGAGGTAATAATATGTGCCATTATTTATATGTATATTCTAAATCACTTGATCACTTGACTTCCTGTAGATCATAGATTGCTCCAGCTGGCACCAGTAACATCTCAATATGTCCTGGCACATGCGAGATAGCCCAAGGGCGTCTGCCTGGTCCAGAAACATAAAGAGCCTCAAACCATTCCATCAAGTCATGGGAATGAGGTCTATATTTGTTACTGGTATTTGGCACGTCAAATACAACACGGGTAACTTGCCAGGCTCTGCCATTAGCAGAAATTAATCCACTGAAAAAAGTAAATAAGTACAGAAATTAGAAACCACATTTGATAAGCTCAAATAATTTCAAAGTATTAATCAGCTTTCAGATGACCTTTTAAGCATTATAATTATTATTATTTTGTTGTTATTATTATACCAGTCTTCCCAAAAGGGTTAGCTGTGCTTTTCTCAATTTATTTTTGTACCAAATTCCATAGGTGTCATTTTAGTATATAGAATTGAGGTTAGAATCTTAACTAGACAGTCTACAGGGTAAGGCATTTGCCTTGTATACAACTCAACCCTGATTCAGTCCTCAGCACTGAATATGGTCCCCTGAACATAAATTCGGGAGTGATCCCTAAGTAGCACTGGTTGTTCCCAAAGCAAAACAGTCTTGAGAACCTAGGAACAGCACCACTATATATATATATATATATATATATATATATATATACACACACAACACACACATATATACATATATATGTATATATATGTATATATATATATTTATATGATATAGTCTATTACTTCACTATCACTATCACTATCTTCCCGTTGATCATTTATTTGCTAGAGCGGGCACCAGTAATATCTCCATAAGTCCTGTCTCATGCTAGTAGAACCCAAAGGCATCCGCTTGCTCCAGGAACATAAAGAGCTTCAAGCCATTATATTAGGTCATGGGAATGACCTAATATAAATGTTACTGGTATTTGGCATATCAAATACTACATGAGCAGCTTGCCAGGCTTGCCGTGCGGGTGGCATACTCTTGTAGTCACCTCTAGATAAAGCAATTATTGATGAACCTTCCAGCAGGGCTTCCAGTCTATTACTTATAGACTTTCTCATATTTTGAATTGTGAACAATGAGAAAACTAGGAGGAAACTCTTATTTTTTCCTTATAATTTATACTTTGTATAATGAAAGTAGTTTGCTCTCTCTCTCTCTCTCTCTCTCTCTCCTATCACTTAAAATAATGTATTTTTTGGGAATCTATCTCTGAGAAGCTCATTATTTTACTCTCCTGGGGAAAAATGAAGTCATTCTCTCCTCCTATGAAATATCTCCTCTCCTTTATGCCTCAAGTACCTTCGTACAGAATAAGTAACTGTGACTTGGCACTATTTATCTTTGGAATGTAAAACCATGTAAATTCTTCATTTGTGTATCATTAAATTTTGGCATTTTTTCTATTAATTCCATCACTATTAATTTGTTCATCTAAGCTCAAAAGATTCAAGAGGATGGTGGAATTTTCCTCTGAAACTCAACTTTATTAAACATTCATGGAGGGTAAAATGGTCTTGTTATTGAAAGTCTGATGCTATCAAAATCTTTCTTTTTTCATTAGACTTGCTTTTTTGTTGCTCAAGTATTTAGTAACTGAAATTTTTTCAAATGTGGTTGTTTCAGACTAAACAACCACATTTGAAAAAATTTCAGTTACTAAATACTTGAATAATGAGAGCTGCTACTTGCTCTCCCTGTGCCCAGCTGCTCACAAGGCACCCAGGAGGGATGGCGGGTTCTAGCCCTGGCCCGCCATCCCAGCAGAGCTCTGCAACAAGCCAGACGGCTCCCCACTCCATGAGGGCCTCCATTTTCCACATCCGGACTTCTCTCTCGTCAGAACTCCACCCAGCAGACCAGCCTATCACAGCCGCTTGCGGCGCGAGTTCATCAATAAATGCTGGACTTAGAGATGACTACAAGAGTATGCTACCTGCACGGCAGAGCCTGGCAAGCTACCCGTGTTTTATTTGATATGCCAAATACCAGTAACAATTATAGACCTCATTCCGGAATGGATTGAGGCTCTTTATGTTCCTGGAGCAAGCAGATGCCCTTGGGCTGTACTAACATGAGACAGGACATATGGAGATGTTACTGGGGCCCGCTCGAGCAAATCGATGATGAACGGGAAGACAGTGGTTGTTTAGTCATATAAGTTCAAACACTATATGAGTACACAGTCTGTGAAACAGTTACACTGACCAGTTATGATGTATCCACTCAAACTCTGCTAACACTAGTCTGAGCAACAGACTAGTGTCCTAACTAAGACCTTGAGTGCTTGTGCTCTTCTAAATAAAAGATACTTTTAATACTAAAACAGAGGTTACTATAAAATAATATGTCACTGTCTTCCCGTTCATCATCTATTTGCCATCTATTTCAAGTACCCTTAAATATTAAAATATTTGAAAAGAATTATCTTTCTAATGATAGAAAATATGAATAAACTTATTTAATATACTTTTTTCCTACATTATCTGTTTAAGAAGCTCAAGTAATTATCTGTATTTATAAGAAACTCACATATACTATCTGTCTCTCCACACTTCAAGTTTTAAATAATACGTGTATTCTGAATCCTTTCATTTACATAGATGTTGGAATTAGTTTTATAATATTTTCAGACATACTAGAACATGATGGAATAGAGTGGAAATATTAAGACTTAGAGTATGTACAAAATACTGTTACTTAACACAAAATATTTTATTACATCCACTGTTTTATAGATCTAAAGATTGGTGTATAGGTTGGCTAACTGATCAAAATAAACAGTGATAAAATATAAACTTTACCTTACACAAAATGAACTGTCATGTTTTTCATCATATCACTCTGTTACTGGGTTGTCAGGGCTAAGGCACTAAGTCTTTCTTAAGCTTTTCCTCATTTAACTAATTTTGAATATAGCTTTTTCTTTGAGTACAATCATTTTAATAGTAAATATATTAAGGGTCATCTTTTGTGACTTTTGAAAAAAATTATATTAAAATTTTCTAGAACTGATACTTGTCAAATAACAAAAGTATTCTTTCTTACTGAAGATTAAATCATTAATATCAATACAACAAAATTACTTCTGCCTAAAACCTCCTAAGATAGTAACTAATCAAAACAAACATACTTAAGAGCTAATGATGATTTTAATTTAGCTGTAAATGTCTCAAAGGCTAGTAATTAGAGAGTAGCTATACGCTTTTTGTTTTGCAAAATAAATTATCGTTGCATGTTTTGCCACAATTTTCTCTATTTAATTCTGCAAAAAATAGTGTACTCTGCAAAATTTTAAAAGAGATCTAATGACTAGGTAACTCAAATTACTATATTAAAATCAATTTTCTATTTAAAATGTCTCATAAAGATGCTTTGAACAATAAAACTAGCCACAAATGTGCTATTAAGCAACGACAAAAGAGTCAAGTAAATAAACTCTTTGCTGCCCTTGATTGTGCGTTACTACTCACTTTAGATTTAATGAAGGGTTATTTGTTTAGCAATGGGGATGAGTCATGTACCCTAACAATATTATGGCTCTAAACAACGAAGGTTAACCGAAAATTGTGTACTTTACCCCCAAGCAGAAATGAGCATTAGTATTTTTTCTTTAGCATTTAGATCAATAGCTTCAAATTTGCAACACTAAATAAGGGATCGATAATACTAAATTGCCCTCATCCTTATACATGGTTGCTCTAGAGGAGTCAAGTAAAGGTACAGTGTGTCTTATTAGATGTTATCACTAAATATAGGAACAGATAATACTGGTAATCATTCTTAAGACATACTTATTAGGAGGGTGACCACAAAAAGTGTCTCCTTATGTGTCATAGTTATGAAGCTAAATATGAGAAAAACAAAGTATACCTAAATGGCATTGAAAATAAATTGACAATGCAAGAAGAAAGGATTAAATAGTTTTTAATGTTTTACCTATAGCAACTGCTATATCTTAACTCTCTCCAATAAGAAAGTTGATTTTAAAATATTATTATGGCGTAATATATAGGAATATATTTTATAAATCTAAATCTAAATGACATAATACATATTTATATATGAGTATCTGGCCCTCGATGTGTTGCAGGTATGGCTGTGGTGCCCAGCTGCATTGGCAGGTGTCAGACAGGAGACAGGCTTATCTACACCCAGCCTCTGCCCCATGGACCCTGGATGGTTGATGGTCTGACATAGAAAAATACTGGCCCCCTGGGGTGAACCCAGAGCCTCAGCAGAGCCTGGCAAGCTACCTGTGTTGTATTCAATATGCCAAAAACAGTAACAATAATCAACCTCATTTCCAACAAATGGAGACATTACTGGGGCTCACTCGAGCAAAGCAATGAACAACAGGAAGACAAGTGATAGAGTGATACAAGTGATTATTAGTATATAAATATAATTTAATAAATACACACATGTATAGATATATATATATATATATATGTGTGTATATATATGTGTGTGTATATATATATATATATATATATATATATATATATATATATATATATATATCTTAAGAGATTTGTAGTCATCTATCCTGGAATAAAGATAACCAACCAACCAGTTGCTTTCTGCTGCAAATCAGTTGTGGTATATCATTAAGTATTACATTCATAAAGAAATATTTTTACTTAAGTTAGAAGGCTACCCCTTCTAACTTAAGTAAAAATCTAAGCAATCTAAGAGATGGCTTCATTCCTTGAGAGGTGCAAACACCATAAATAGAATTATAAAGCATTATTGTTATTATTATTATATTTTTGGACTTTTTTTTTGCTTTTTGGGTCACACCCGGCAATGCTCAGGGGTTACTCCTGGCTCTGCACTCAGGAATTACTCCTGGCGGTGCTCGTGGGACCATATGGGACGCCGGGGATCGAACCCGGCCGGCACAGGCCAGCCCTGTGCAAAGCAAATGCCCTGCCCGCTGGGCTATCGCTCCGGCCCCCTTTTTTTGGACTTTTTAAAGGTGTGATGCCTTGCCTATAACATCACCTTATTTTCCATCTCCTCTTAAGTATCATAAGATGGAAATGTAATTTCATCTTAATTGTAGGTATTAAGTCATATTTATAACAGTGTCTAGTTTCTTTATTTTTATTTTTTTCAGTTCTGCACCAGCGATCTTTATTTATTTGTTCTTGGGAGCAATGTTGGGCGAGAGAATTGTCTGTTTCTTTTTTTTATTAAGTATTTTATTATACCACCGTGAGATATACAAATAAAAAGATATACAATTAAAAAGTTCATATTTGGGTTTTGGTCATACAGTGTTCCAGCAGCCGTCCCTCCACCAGTGCCCATCTCCCAACACCAACGTCCCCGGTTCCCTCCCCCTTCCCCAGCCCACCTCCATGGCAGGTTCTTTATTTCTTTCCCTTTCTCTCTCTTTCTCTTTTCCTTCCCTTCCAGACTATGGATTACAGAACATACATTAAAAGGTTGTCATGTGTATCCTTTTTGCCTCTATTTAATGCTCAGTTTTCATTGCACATAAAAGGTACTGTTCCTTGTTTTGCTCATTTCTTTGGTAAAGGTTGTTTTATATTCCATATTGTACACAGCAATAGGAAAATGTTGAAATGTTGAAATAAACATCATTTTATATGTCTTCCCAAGTGGTACTTAACTTTATATGAAACAGATTCATAAGAGAGTAATTGTTGAGTGAAATGTACAGCTTTAGGTATATTGCTGTATTGAGCAAGAGTAAACTTTTATTTATATATATGTACAGATTTTGAATCTTGTAGCATTTTATAATTTTTCTCACCTTTTTCATGGTGAATTTTAAGTAAAGTTTTGGCTGCTGACTAATATTTTTATTTTCTCTTCAGCCTCTTTTCTTTCCTTATTGTTTTATTTTTGTCAATATTTTTCAGTTAACAACTTCTATTATTTCCTGATAGCAATAAATTTTTTCTTTATTTTTATAACTTGCAACATATGTGGCATTACTTAGGGAAGTTTCTGCTATCCCTTGATTGAACATTTAGAGATTTAGGTTATCTGCAAGGAAACTTATTTTTATTGCAGTGTCTTCATCTTTCATTTATTTTGTATTATTTTGTATATTATATGAAATTAAATACTTTTACTGTTTCTTTATGAAACAAGTTGTGAGTTAATTTTTTAAAATCCTGCAGTTTCATATGTTTGCATTTTTTGTAAGTATTCTATTGCTTTTTGGGCCTCACCTGCTGGTATTGAGTACTTACATTTAGTTCTGTGTGGGAATCACTCATGGTCATACTCAGGTTACCATTGCAGTACCGGAATCAACAGGGGTTGGCTGCATACAGACCAAATATCATATCCTCATAACTCTCTCTCTCTCTCCTCTCTCTCTCTCTCGGGACCTTATTGTATGTTTTTCATGGTAAGGTCCTGATTCTGAATTTTTATTTTGCTTATATACTTATCTGATCATATTCTAATATCATATGAGTGGATAGGTATGTAACATGTTCATGTATTTGGTTAGTAAATTGTACTTCAAGTCCTCTCATTATTTTATGTTCCTTCCTTTTTTGGTGGTATTGGGGTAAGGAGGAGGAGAGACTACTGTGGATTGAACCCAGGGGCTCAAATAGATAAGGGAAGAATTCTAATGCTATGTTATATACCTTTACTGATTTTGTTTTGTTTTGTTTTGGTTTTGAAAATTGAACCCAAGGCCATCTTTTCTAAGACTCTTGCCAGACAAAACCTCATAAACACAAATCTGTGGACTCTGACCTGAAGTCTGATTAACCAGCAGGGTATTGGGGGAAAAGTGGAACTGTGGGGGTGTAGATTGAGTGGACTATGGAACGATATGGTTACTTTGGTAGTGATTGTTATTCAGCAACATAAATCATGAAACCTTAAAACATAACCAGGGAGATAAGCTAACACTATCTCAATTGAAAAGTGGCATAAAGATTTGAAAAGAATCAATAGGTATGTTTTTTTTTCTCAGATTACTGCATCTACGGAAAGTCTTTAGAATATACTGCAATTTATTCTTTATTCATCTGCTTGTATATTTTTTAGGAGTGCAAGACTGAACCCCAGAACTCAGCTATTCAAGGCAGGTACTCTACTGCAAAACTCTATTTCAGGTCCCTCAATATTTTTTGTATGTAAAAATTTTTACAGCAGAATTAATATTCATATTTTAGGTATACAAATTTAAGAGAACTTCATAATAGAAATAAATCACAGATAAACATCTAACAACGAACTACTAAAAGTGATCATTGAAAATGGTATTCTATTCACATGAAGATCAAAGTTGCTCTAAAAGAAGAATAAATACACTGAAAATATTTATCTGTAAAGACTATGTTGGCTTAAGGACATGAAGTGAATCTGAATAAACTGAGAACATCATCTTATTGTATGGGAAAACATACTATCTAAAACATCATATTTACATATTTACATATCAATTCAGATTAGCTCTAAAGAACATTATAAGGAATTTTAAAAGTCCCTAACTACCACCAAATAAGGACTAGAAACTAAAAAATAATATAACAAAAATATTTTTAAAATGTATTTTATCTGATCATGCCATCAGTTGTTATTGATTATATATTTAAACTGATTTTCTTTCCTTACTTTACTGGTTAACTCACAGTTGCCTTTTATTTTATTTTAACCACTGAAAACCTAGAAATAAACTGCTTCTTAATTTTTTTTCTATGTATTTTTTGGTAGGGGGTCTAATAAGAGTTGGTCCAGAAGTCCTGGACCCTCCCTGAAACCTGCAGCCAATGGGACTGGAGGTTCAGTGCACAGCCCTGAGTATATAGTGATGTTCTAGGCTTGCAGTACTAGAGATTACACGGATACCGCAGCAGTGCTTGGCAATCTCATGGACGACACCAGGCAGTGCTCTGGGTCACTAGGGCTGCACTCAGGAATGCTTGGTGGACCATGAGATTCTAGAGGTTGAACTGGAAACAACTGCGTGGAATGCTTATTCTACTCTGGTCTCTAAATTGTTTTTAACTACCACCCAGGAGTTTTCTAATTATATAAAGTTCCTTCCTATCTCCTTTCCCTATTTCTTTTTTTAAAATTTAATATTTTATTATACCACTATGAGATATACAGTTACAAAGATGTTCATATTTTGGTTACGGTCATACAGTGTTCCGGCACCCATCGTCCACCAGTGCCCATTTCCCAAAACCAAGGTTCCCAATTCCCTCCCCCACTGCCCTAGCCTGCCTTATGCAGGTTTATTATCTATTTCTGTTTCTCTATCTCTTTTTCTCTCTTCCTTCTCTTACCAGTGTAGCTCGAAATACATACATTTAGAGGTTATCATGTATATCTTTTTGCCTGTATTTAATGCTCAGTTTTAGGTTGGTATTAGAACTTTTGAAAATTAATAGCACTCAACCTTTTCTGACTTGCCTAACCTATGACTCACACATTTGTGTAATTTTCACCTTTGACAAGAAATCCTGATCCATGTTTCACCTGACCTTGGATATTGGTATCATAATATGTGTATATATGATATGAATATATATGTACATATATATTGGTTTTATAATATGTATATATGATATTTGAACAGTCTTTCAAATATCATAATGAAATATCAAGATGAAAAAAAATGTTTATCTTCCTGACCCTGAAAGAGCCCTTAATATGGCAGCATTAAGAAGGAAGAACAAGGAAGGCCTAAAATATTTCAGGGCCATACTAAGCTGCCAAAAAGAAGAAGGACTAAAATGACAGTCTGTACTTTCAGTGCACGTACACTGGCAAAGGAAAAGTATATCAAGGATCTGATGGTGCAAGTGCAAAAGATCAAGCATGACATCAATGATCTGACTGAGACGAGGAAGTGTCAATCACATCACCCCGTTTTTGACACTGCAGAAGAACTATTCCTAGGAACATGCGACTCAGATCTCCTTAATAACTTTGTCCACCTGCCCACATACCAAATTCCGCAGGATGGATATGTCCTTCCCAACATCCTCCCTTCTCAAATGCGACATTCCATTTCGCCGGTAAAGAAGTCAGACCCGAACACCTGAAGAATCTACCTTCAGTCCGCATCAATACACTGACTCGGCTCTACACACACTACCTGTCTGAATGCAAGGTGCCCTCCCAATGGAAAACCAGCAGGATATTTCTACTGTTCAAGAAGGGAGACATCCACGACATTGGCAACTATAGCCCCATCTGCTGTTGTCTGTCATCTACAAGCTGTTCACTCAAGTCATCCTGAACAGGATTGGCAGAACACTAGATGAAGGACAACCTTGCGAGTAAGCTGGCTTCCGGAAAGGATTCAGCACAATCGACCATATCCACACAGAAACCAAGCTCATTGAGGTTTGTAGGGAGTTCAAAATGGCGCTCTGTCTCACGTTCATTGATTTACATAAAGCCTTTGATTCTGTGGAGACTGAAGCAGTCATCGAAGCCCTAGCCAAACAGGGTGTTCAAACCCAATACATCAAGATCCTTTGTGAGCTGTATTACGGATTCACCACCAGGGTGTCACCATTCTACAAGGAAGAGTTCATTGATGTCAAAATAGGGGTTTGGCAGGGTGATACCATTCCACCAAAACTCTTCACGCCACCCTCGAGAACATCATGCGACAATTAGAATGGGAAGGAATGGCATGAAGTTAGATGGTCGGCAACTACACCACTTCTGCTTTGCTGATGACATCATCCTAATAACACCAAACATTAGCCAAGCAGCACAAATGCTGGCTGACTTCGACCGAGAGAGAATGTGGAAAGACAGGTCTACAGCTGAATCTCAACAAAACTATGTTTATGAGAAATGAGCTAGTTCCATAGGCCCCATTCACTCTCAAAGGAACAAACACCTCTGAATGTAGCAGCTATGTGCACCTAGGTCGAGAATTCAACATGATGAATGACTTAAAACCTGAACTGCACAGGAGGAAGAGAGCAGCATGGAATGCCTTCAAAAGCATCGAAGAAATAGCTAAAAAGACAAAAGAACCTCTGGCTCCAGGCATATCTCTTTGACTCCACCATTCTCCCTGCATTAATATGTGCCTCAGAGACCTGGGCCCTATGAAAGCAGAATGAAAATGCTATTCTTGTCTCCCAAAGAGCTATGCTTGGACTATCACGCCTCAATCAAATGAGAGAAGGAATCTGAAATCCTCCTCTGATGCTGTCTGTCTTGTTTGCCAAGGCATCAAAAATCAGATGGGCTGGACATGTAATGCAATTTGGAGATGACTGCTGGACTAGAGCCGTTACCAACTGGATCCCACAGGATGTCAAAAGATCACGTGGCTGCCCACCTACAAGATGGTCAGCCTTCTTTATCAAGACCCTGAATGAACGATTTGAGCCTCTTCATATTCCTGAAGCAAACAGATGCCATTGGGCCACACTGGCACGTGATAGGTTCAAATGGAAATATTACTGGCCCCCTCTTTTGTAAATCAATGAATAACTGGATGTCAAGTGATCTAGTGATATATAAATTTATCTGCATATATGTCATGAAGATAAATGCAGTCAATCTATATCTGACTATTTCTTCTTGGCTAATTTCACTCAACATGATCCTCTCCATGTCATCCATTTATAGGTAAATTTCATAATTTGTTTTTCCTAACTGTTGCATAGTATTCCATTGTGCAGATGTACCAAAGTTTATATATCCAGTCATAAGTTTTGGGAACTCTGTTTGTTTCCAGATTCTGGCTATTGTGAATAGTTCTACTATGAAAATAAAGGTCCAGATAGTGTTTTCTCTGTGAGGTTTTGGCTTCCCAGGGTATAATACCAAGAGTGGTATGACTGGGTCAAATGTGAGCTTTATGCCTAGTCTTGGAGGAATGTCCATATTGTTTTCCAAAAAATATTGTACCAGTCAACATTCTCACCAAGAATGGATGAAAGTCCCCTTTTCTCTGCATCCATGCCAGCACTTCTTGTTATTACTCTTTTAGATATGCGCTGGTCTCTGTGGTGTGAGTAGTATCTCATTGTTGTTTTGATTTGCATATCTCTGATGATTAGTGATTATGAGCATTTTTTCATATGCCTTTTGGCCATTCAAATTTCTTCCTTTTCAAAGTTTCTGTTCATTTTTTTTCTCCCCATTTTTGAGAGGGTTGGCTGTTTTCTTCTTGTAAAGTTCTACCAGTGCCTGATATATCCTGGATATTAACCCCTTATCAGATGGGTATTGGGTGAATATTCTTTCCCATTCTGTGACTGTCTTTGTATATTGGTCACTGTTTCTTTGAGGTGCAGAAGCTTTTTAATTTCATGTAGTCCCATATCTTTGCTTCCAGTTCCTTTGTTAGTGGGTTTAATCTTTGAAAATGCCTTTAGCTTCAATGTCGAGGAGGGTTTTTCTCTATATTTTCTTCAATCTACTTTATGGATTCAAGTCTGATTTTGAGTTCTTTAATTCATTTTTATCTGACTCTTGTGCATAGTGTTAGACAGAGGTTCAATTTCATTTATTTATATGTAGTTGCCCAGTCTTCCCAGCACCACTTTTTGAAGAGGCTTTCCTTACTCCATTTCGGATCTTTGCACCTTTATCAAAGATTAAATGATCATTTGTTTAAGGAATGGTATCAGGATGCTCAGCTCTTATCCTAGGTCCACAGGTCTGTTTTGGATTCCAATAACATGTTTTTTTTTTTATCCCTACTGCTTCGTAGTACAGTTTGAAGTTGGGAAAGGTGATGCCACCTATATTCTTTTTCTCAAGGATTGCTTTGTTTATCCATGAGGGTTTGTTATTTAATATGAATTTCAGGAGTTTTTGGTCAATTTGTTTGAAGAATGACATGGGTATCCTTATAGGGACCACGTTGAATCTCTACAAAGCTCTACGGAGTATTCCCATTTTGACAATGTTGATTCTCCCCATCCATGATAGGGAATGTGTTTCCATTTCTTCATGTTTATTTTATTTCTTGAAGCAGTGTCTAATAGTTTTCTTTGTGCAGGTCCTTTCACACTTGGTTAAGCTGATTCCTAGGTATTTGATTAACTGTGGTAAAATTGTGAATGAATCATTTTCTTAATATCCCTTTCTTCTCTTTGTTATTTGTATATAGGAAAGCCTCTGACTTTTTGGGTATTGATTTTTTTCACCCCTGCCACTCTACAATAAGTATCTATTGTTTCTAGAAATTTTTGGTAGAGTTTAGGGTTCTCTAGGTATAATATAATGTCATCTACATATAATGATAGATTGAATTTTTCCTTGAAATTCTGAATGCCCTTTATGTCCTTTTCTTCTCTGATTGCTACGGCAAGTACTTCCAGTACTATATTGAATAGAAGAGGTGAGAGTGGGCAACCTTATCTTGTCCCTGATATTAGGGGGTAGTCTTTCAATTTTCCCTATTGATAATGATACTCACTGTAGGCTTTTTGCAGATGGCTTTGATGATATTGAGGAAGGTTCCTTCAATTGCCATCTTTTGGAGGGTTTTAATCATGAAGGGCTGTTGGATCTGTCCAAAAGATTTCTATGCGTCTATTAATATAATCATATGATTTTTTATTTTCTCTTATTGATATGCTGCATTATGTTGATTGACTTGTAAATGTTGAACCATCCTTGCATTCATTCTGTATGAATCCTACTGGACATGATGTATAATCTTTTTGATGAGTCTTTGGATTCTGTGTGCTAGTATTTTGTTGAAGATCTTTGCATCTGTGTTCATTAGGCAGATTGGTCTCTAGTTTTCTTTCTGTGTGTTGTCTCTTCCTGCTTTGGTTATCATGGTGATATGTGCCTCATCGTGTTTTTAGAGTCTTTCTGTTTCTTCTATTTCCTGGAAGAACTTGAAAAGAAGTGGGAGTTGATCCTCCTTAAAGTTTAGTTGTATTCCCTAGTGAATCCATCTGGACCTGGGCTTTTGAGTTTGGGCAGACTTTTTAATTGCTGTTTCAATTTCCTTGATGCTGATAGGCTTATTCTGGTGTTATAAGTCTTTTTGTTTCAGCCCCTGGGATGTTTTAGGACTTCAGAATTTATCCATTTCTTCTAGGTTCTCATGTTTTATGGCTTACAGTCTCTCAAAGTAATATCGGATGATCTTTTGATTTCTGTGGTTTCTGTTGTGATGTCCCCTTTTCATTTCTGATTCTGTTTATTTGAGTTTTCTCTTTCCCTGTCCTTACAAGTCTTGCCAGTGGTTTAGCAATCTTGTTTATTTTTTCAAAGAATCACTTCTGGTTTCATTAACCTTTTGGGTTGTTTTTTGGGTTTCCAGCTCATTGATTTCCTCTGTAAGTTTTATTTCCTTCTTTCTGCATGGGTTGGGCTCCTTTTGTTGGTCTTTTTCTAAGATTTTGAGCTGTGAAGTCAGGTTATTTATGTAGACCCTTTCTTCTTTCCTGATAAATGCTTGCAGAGTTACAAACTTTCCTCTTAACACTGCTTTTGCTGTGTCCCACAAGTTCTGATAATGGTGTCTTCATTTTCATTTGTTTTCAGGAATCTTTGGATTTCCTCTTTGATTTCTTCTCTGACCCACTAGTTGTTCAGCAGTGAGCTGTTCAGTTTCCAGGTGTTTGGTTTAAATCCCTGTTTCTGTGTGTGGTAACTTCCATTTTCAGTGCATTATGGTCTGAGAAAATAGTGACAAAATTTCTACCTTTTTATTTTATTGAGGTATGTTTTATGACTCAGTTTGTGTTCTATCTTGAGAATGTTCCAAGTGCACTGGAGAAAAATGTGCATTCAGCTTCTCTGGGATGAAAAGCCCTATATATATCAGCCAGCCCTCTTTCTTCCATTTCTTCTATCAGGGCCAGTGTCTCCTTGGTGAGTTTCAGTCTTGTCGATCTATCAAGAGTTCATAAAGTATTGTTGAAGTCTCCGATTACTACTGTGTTACTATTATTATCTTCTTTGAAGTCTCTTAGCAGTGGTTTTAAGTATTTAGCCTGCCCCTCATTTGGTGCATATATGTTTAGGAGTGTAATTTCTTCCTGGCATACGTATCCCTTAATTATTAAGAAATGGCCTTTACTGTCCCTTCTAACCTTTTTTTGCCTGAAGTCTCTATTGTCAGATATTAGTATGGCCACACCGGCATTTTTTGGAGATGTTGTTTGCTGGGAGAATTATCTACCAGCGTTTGACTTTTGGGTCTGCATTTGCTCTGATCATTCAGATGTGTTTCTTGTAGGCAGCAGAATGTTGGATTCAGGATTTTTTTTAATATTTTATTATACCGCCGTGAGATACACAATTACAAAGATGTCCATGTTTTATCCATTTTCCACTCTTTGTTTCTTTATTGGTGCATTTAGGCCATTGACATTGTTGTCATAGGAATTTGCGCCATCTTTTTGAATAAGTTTGTTGTGCTTTTAGGGTTTGACTTATCTTACAGCAATTCCATTCCTTCTTTTAAATTTGGTTTTGAGTCTATGAAGTTCTTAAGTTGTTGCTTATCTATAAAGTTGTGTATCATTCCTTCACATCTGAATGTGAGTCTGGCTGGGTAAAGAATTCTTGGTGAGGCCTTCATTTCATTGTGTCTTGTCACTATATCCCACCATTGTCTTCAGGCTTGGAGTGTTGCCTCTGAAAAATCTGCTGTAAATCTTAGGGATTTTCCTCTGTATGTGATTTCCTTCTTTGATCTTGCTGCTTTCAGTATTCTATCTCTAGCTATGGTTCTTGTCATGTTTATTAGGATATGTCTTGGAGTATTCTTATTTGAGTTTCTTTTAGCTGGTATTTGTCAAGCCTCCTGAATCTGGGAACAAGCGCTCTTTAGTTCCAGAAACTTCTCAGCAAAGATTGCTTTGATAGTTGCTTCTTTGTCAGGGGTTTGTTCTTGTCCCTCTGGGACTCCAATCATCCTTATGTTATTCCTTTTGGCTTCATCTTGATTATCTCTTGCTGTCTGTTCGTTTACCTTGATCTTTTTCCATCTTCTGCTGTTGCTGAGAAAGCCTCTGCACCTCATCTTAGAGCTCACTGGTTTTGTTCTCATCGGCTCTTACTCTGCTGCGAAGGCCTTCCAATGAGATTTTAATTTCCCCCATCTCATTTTTAATGTCTGTTATTTCTGCTTGCATTTCCATTTCCTCACCTCTGCATTCATGTCCTCTTCCATGTTCCATTGTTTCCTTGAGCTCCTTATGCATCCTTAACAGCTCCCTTTGAAATTGCTTATTGGAGAGGTCATAGAGTTCATCATTATTGCTTGGTCATCTTGGCAGGAGGCTTTGCTCATGGAGCTTTTTGGAATTCTGAGTTGCTTTACCATTATGACTGTTATAGGTTGCAACTTGTTGTACTGGGCACTGTGTATTTGGGTAGTACAGTAGGGTTTGTCAATGGTTGTTCACTGATTTTGAGGGATGTCAGGAGTAGTGTGGCTAATGTACCCCGGCATACCATATAGGATACTGGAAAACTACTTCTGTGCAGTATTGAGTTTTGGGGTGTGAAACCTGGGGTAGAGAAGGCAAGATCAAGGAGATTGGCACCAGGGAGAGGTCCTGGTCAGCAGAAGTTGGGCGCTCCAGGCCACCAGGCTTTGTGTCCTCTATTTGCCCGAAGGCTGGCAGTGGAGGTGGGCAGAAAGGTTCTGAATGTACCTGGAGTAAAACGGGCTAGATCAGGAGGATTAGTGTCAGAGAGTGGGATGGGTCCTGGTAGGCAGAAGTTGGGTACTCTGAGCTTCCAGGCTTTGTGTCCTCTACTAGCTTCGGGTGTGCCAGAGGGGGTGGTGGGCACAAGGTTCCAAACGCATCTGGAGTAAAGCAGATGAGATCATTGATATTGGCGCCGTCCTTTCCCTATTTCTTATCTTGTTCCCATATTCTATCTATAACAGTATTGGATTGTGACCTTTTATCTCTATGAAAATTAAGTATTTGTCTTTTGATGGCAATAGTATAAAATGTTCAATATTCTACAACACCTACTAATGTTTAAAAAATTCTTTTGGATCATTATATATTAGTTGAGTACAAATTCTGAAAAGTTAGTTCTTTTAGTTCATTAGCTAATGATATTCCACTGCCTTCTAGATTTCATAGTTCTACACAAAGATTCTAAAATGCCATTTGCTATTTTGTAGGTTACTTCATTTGTTTTTCTATCAAAGTTCTTGTAAAAATTATATCCACATACACATAACTTAAAGATAAATATTACATTTATTTATGAAATGTAATTTAATTATTGAAAAAATATAAATATTTCAATCCTGATAGAACAAATCAGAATCCTCATCATGAAATAGCATTCCTATTTCCTCATGAAATAGCAATCTATCTTTTCAATGTTTATTCACATATATGAAAGTGATTATATACACCTAAATATAGATTCAGATATAGATATTGATATGTATGTAGTACTTAGATTATTTGTATGAATATTCACATGTAAAAATAAATATTTATCAATAGTTACCATTCATTTAAGACTTTTTTTAATTTACAGAATAACTTTAAATCAATATTCAGTTTTTAGTTCTAATATTTAGATGGGGCTGGGTAAGGAAGATAACTCAAAGGGCTAGCTAGAGCATCTATAGTCTTTTCATGCATAGATTCCAAATTACATCCTTTGCACTACATGCATCCCTCACCCAGTCCTGTAGTGTTGTATGACTCCCCTACTGGCACCCAGCACTGCTGGTTCCTAACAGCTTCTTATTATTAGACCTTAACAGTTAAAAACTCAAACTCACACTGCAAGAAAAAAAATGCATATAGTGACAGTACTCTACATTTTGTTTAAAGTTGTAATAGTAGTTGAAAAAAAGTTTTGAAAAGTGTATGGTATATAGTATAAAGATTAAAACAACCACTTTATATAGTATAAAGATTAAAACAAAGGGATACAGCCAAAAAACCACTAGGAACACAAAGGAACACCAGGAACCAGGAACACGAAGAGCCTCAAACCATTTGCACCAGGAACACGAAGAGCCTTAAACCATTTGTTCAGCTCATGGAAATGATCCCTATAATTGTTACTGGTTTTTGGTATATCAAATATGACATGGGTAACTTGCCAGGCTATGCCATGTGAGTGGTATACTCTTGTAAGTAGGATCTCAGTTGGTGCATTTACTGATGAAGCACGCGGCTACTTTGTGGCTGCACACAACAGGGAGAGATCAGCTTAACTCTTGGGTGGAGCTCTGATGAGTTGTGGAATTCAGATGTTAAAAATGGTGGCCCTCATGGTGTGGGGTTCCTCTGGTTTCTTGGGAGGCGCTATTGGGATCATGGGCCAGAGTTAGAATTCTCCTTCCCCTCTCAGATGCCTCATAATCAGCTGAGCACAGGGAGAGCTGGTAGCAGCTCTGCTCCATGTATATGTGAATCTTACTATAAACAGTAAGTTTATAAAGAGGAATTCTTTGTCCATTATTTGAAAACACAATATAGATGAAATTAAATTCTCCCCAGATTGATGTAGAAATTGAATTCAACAAAATACTAACAAGTACTTGGGAGATGTTTGAATATGGACACAGAGAAGATCCTTTAATACTTTTTTTAAAAATCAACTGAAAAGATGACAAATTTGACAAATGCTACTGTATCAGGACTTTGTAAATTGAAGAAACATAAAAATGTTGAAACTTGTAAAACAAAAAAAAATGTTTTTACTTGAAAAATTGCTCCAGTTCATTTAAAATATTTAACTTTTATAGCATTATGGTTAGGCCTATTGTAAATTTGGTGAATGCATAAGTTTTGTCAGAATGTTTCCATATTATCTACTGTGTTTAGAGTGGCCCACTCAGTTTTGAGAAGTGAGCTGTGAGTAAGAAGCTCTGATGTTTGTATTAGCTTGAATTTGTCGTTATGGTCATCACATGTCTATTCCTAGCTGAAACTGCAGATGTAAAACAGAGAAGAGAGAGAACTCCAAAAAGGGACAAACCCACAACTTTTCCTGAAAATGCACATATGTGTATATTCACCTAGAAAATGTGAAAATATCTGATAAGAAACAAAAAATCAGAGAATACTTGAAAATTGTCAGAACTTTCCTTTTGTTTTACCTGCATATATAATGGAAGCTTCACCATATTTAAGTGATTAAAAATAATTCTGATATTATAAATGGATGAAGTTCAACTGATGAAAAAAAGTCACACCCCATAGAAAGCTAATATTCAATATAAAAACAAGAAAATATTTAATAGCCTTATACCAGAGAAGGGAGGTCCAGATGTGGAAAATGACAACCCTCATGGAGTAAGGGAGTCGCCTGGCTTGTTGCGAGGCTCTGCTGGGGTGGCGGGCCAGGACTAGAACCTGGCATCCCTCCCAGGTGCCTCTTGAGCGGCTGGGCACAGGGAGAGCTGGTAGCAGCTCTGTCCCATGTCTGTGAGTCTCTGGATCAGCATACCTGGGCCGGGTTGAATAAAAAATGCTGCAAGGTGGGTGTCGATGATCCGGGCTGTGATAGGCTCATCTACTGGTTGGAGTTCTGATGAGAGGGAGGTCCAGATGTGGAAAATGGCAGCCCTCATGGAGTAGGGGGTGGTCTGGCTTGTTGCGAGGCTCTGCTGGGGTGGTGGGCCAGGGCTAAAACCCGCCATCCCTCCCGGTGCCTCGTGAGTGTCTGGGCACAGGGAGAGCTGGCAGAAGCTCTGCCCCAATTCTCTGAGTCTCTCTGGACATGTCTGTGAGTTTTCAGTCCGGCCCAGAACTCCATCCAGCAGAGGAGCCTATCACAGCCCAGATCATCTACACACACCCTGCAGCAGCTTTTTTTTTTCAATATGGCCCAGGTATGCTGATAAAGAGACTCACAGACTCTCATGGGGCAGAATTGCTACTGCTCTCCCTGTGCCCAGTTGCTCACGAGGTACCTGGAAGGGATGTCAAGTTCTAGCCCTGGCCCACCACCCCAGCAGAGCCTTGCAACAAGCCAGACAACCCCCACACTCCATGAGGGCCGCTGTTTTCCACTTCTGGACCTCCCTCTCATCAGAACTCCACCCAGCAGACGAGCCTATCACAGTCCTGCTCGCATGGCCACTTGTAACTGTGTGGTTCATTAATAAATGCTGTATTTAGAGGTGACTACAAGAGTATGCCATCCGCACAGCAAGCCTGGCAAGCTGCCTGTGTCATATTTGATATGCCAAATACCAGTAATAATTATGTTAGGTCATTCCCATTGCCTAATATAATGGTTTGAGGCTCTTTATGTTCCTGGAGTGAGCAGATGCCCTTGGGCTCTACTAGCATGAGACAGGAGATATGGAGATTTTACTGGAGCCTGCTAGAGCAAATTGATGATGAATTGGAAGATAGTGATAGTGATAATGATACCAGAGAAATTCAGGCAGGTAGCATGTGAGGGGCTGAATCAGTGTATTGATGAGTACTGATGGCAGATTCTTTAGTACTTTGGGTCTGACGTTGTCTGGGCCAGGTACTGTTCCTCTTTACCAACGAAATGGCATATCGGATTTCAGAAGGGAGGATGTTGGAAATGACATATCCATCCTGCAAAATTTGATATGTGGGCAGGTGGATGTGGGTATCAAAGAGATCCGAGTAGAAGTCATGGATAATCTTCTCCATTGCCTTTCTGGAAGATGTGATCGATCCATCAGGAAGTTGGAGGTTAGTCATGTTGGTCTTATAGTTGGCAAAGAACAGTTGGGCATTTGCGAATGTTTTTCCCAGTTTCTGCTGCATTGGCCAGTATTTCTGCTATTTCCTTTTTGAGGTTTTCTTTTATCACTTCTCTGCACTGCTTTGCAAGCTTGGACATTTGTTTATGGTTGCCTGAGGCTCATGCCTTGCCATGTTGGCGATTGAGCTTGAGAGTTTTTGAAGACAGGCATCCTTTTGTGTCTTTCTCTCTCTCCCGTGATCCTCACACAATCATGAAGATGCTGAACCAGTTGGTTGTATACTTTGTTGATGCCGCAATGATGGTTACTGCCAGCCAGTCCTGGCTCCAGAGGGTCCCAAACATCCTCATTTGGTGCCCCTTCGGCTCTGTCTGGCACTTGAGAGGCTCTGGAGCAGGCAGCACTGTAGCCCTGGCAACTGTAACAAAGGAGGGAGGGAAACCCAAAGCAGGCAGTGATCTAAGACACGACTGCTGAGTACAGGCAAAAGCTGAACCTCTAACCTCAGTTGAAATCAAAGATAGATGGAACAGAGCTACTACCAGCTCTCCTTGTTGCACTCCCTGTGTTCCACTGATCATGAGGAGTCTGGGAGGGAGGGAAACTTCTGGCCTGGGCCACCATAACAATAGAGCCTCGGAAGAATCCAGAGCAACCCCCGCACCATGTTAGGGAGCTATTTTCATTTTCTTGACTCCACAGCTCCTCATAGCTCCAACAAAGAAAGCAAGCTGATCTCAAGCCCAGCTTATCACAGACCCACATTACAGAGAAACCTATTTCAAGCCCAGGTATGTTTGAACCAGAGACATGGATACACGGAGCAGAACTGCTACCAGCAAAAATTGAGAAGAAATTGAAAAATTCTACATGGAACTGGAGGAGTTCTATAAAGAAAACCACACCTACAAGATCATAGTCGGTGATTTTGATACCAAGATAGGAATGAGAAGATTGGCCAAAGAATTTACATTGGGACCAATGGCCTAGAATGGAACAAACAGGTTGAGAGACTACCTGAGTTCATCATGTCCACCAAGACCATTCATGGGAACTCACAGTTCCAGAAGGCTGAATCAAAATATTGGGAATCTCTTGGTGGACAGTTCCACAAAAAAAAATGATCATATTATATACAATCAACAGTTTTGCCTGACTGATGTCACTGTCATCCCAAAATTCCAAATAGGATTGGGCCACCATCTCCTTTGTGCAAAATTCTACTTCATGGAATGGGAGAAAGGGCTGCAAAATTTAAGAAGAGAACTCCCAGAATGACCACGAACTGGAAGCTCTTTGGCACCATTGTGGCAACCTGGGAAAATGCCATCATTGACATCAATGAACAGGTCTACTGTTCAAGAAGGGAGACATCCACCACATGGGAAACTATCACCTGATCTGCCTGTTGTCTATCTTCTACAAGCTGTTCACGTGAATCATCATGAACAGCATTGGCAGAACATTAGATGAAAGGACAACCATGCAAGCAAGCTGGCTTCTGAAAAGGATTCAGCACAATTGGCCATATCCACATGGTAACCAACTCATTTGTAGGGACTTCAAGATCCCACTCTGTCTAACGTTCATTGATTTAAAGAAATCCTTCGATTCTGTTGAGACTGAAGTGGTCATCAAAGCATAGCCAAACAGTGCATTCAAATTCAATATATCAAGATCCTATGTTTGCTGTATTAAGGATTCACTATCAGAATCTCACCATTCTACAAGGAAGTGTTCATTAAAAGAGGGGTTCAGCAAGGTGATACCATTTCACCAAAACTCTTCAGCACCACCCTCAAGAATGTCATGTGACAATTAGAATGGGAAGGAATGGGAGTGAAGATAGACGGTCAGCAACTATACCACCTCCGTTTCACTGATGACAAGTTCTAATAACACCAAACATTAGCTAATTGGCACAAATGCTGGCTGATTTCAACCAAAAATGTGGATAGGTAGGTCTATAGCTGAATCTCAACAAAACAATGTTCGTGAAAAATGAACCAGTTCAGATGTTCCATTCACTCTAAACAGAGCAAACGTCTCAGTATGCAGCAGTTATGTGTCCCTAGACAAGAACTCAACAGATGAACGACCTAAAACTTGAGCTGCGCAGAAGGAAAAGAGGGGCATGGAATGCCTTCAGAGCATCGAAGAAATAGCTAAAAGGACAAAGAACCTCCGGCTCCAGGCACATCTCTTCCACTCCACTGTTCTTCCTGCATTAACATATGCCTCAGAGACCTGGGCCCTACAAAAGCAGCATGAGAATGCTATTTAGGTCTCCCAAAGAGGAATTGGAAGATCTATGCTTGGAATATCACACCTCACTCAAGTGAGAGAAGGAATCTGTAGTTCCGACCTCCATCAAAGATCGAGATTCAGGGACCCTGTCTATTTGCCAAGGCATTTGAAATAAGATAGGCTGATGTAATGTGACTTGCAGTTGACCCCTGGACTAGATCCATTACCGACTGGATCCATGAGATGTCAAAAGATCATGTGACCATCCACCTACAAGATGGTTAACTTCTTTGTCAAGACCCTGAACGGATGGTTTGAGGCTCTTCATATTCCTGGAGCAGGCAGATGCCATTGGCTTCACTGCCACGTGATAGGGACAAAGGGAAACATTTTGGCACCTGCTTGAGGAAACCAATGAATAATGGGATGTCAAGTGATCAAGTGATACCAGAATAATTATTTGAACAAGTGTACAAATAAAAATAAACAAGAGCAGCAAGTGTCAGTACCAAGAAAAGTTAATTTTTGTAATCTTAAATATTGATTATTAATAAAAAATACAGGACACTCAAAGAAAAAGAAAAGTATAACCCATTCTTATCTGACTGAAATTCAGGAAGGGATGAAATTAGTAAAAAGCTGCTTCCAATTGATCTTTAATGCTTGCCTAGCAAAATATGTTAAACAAAATACATAAAATCATATTTGTAGAGTTAAAGAGAAAATCACAAAAAAATAATTAACAAATTGTAAATAAAGAAGAAATCAATTATGGAAAAATTTGAAAAAAGTTAAACAAAACTTTGAGATTGATGAGCTAGCTAACACAAAGGACATAGTTATTCACTGATTAGAGACAAACAAAAGTGCATTCTTTATGATTTTATTTAAATGAATTGGTATATGAAATGTTTGAAAGGCTGACTACTTAAGCATCTGCTCATGGCAGTAAGTAACAGATTAATGGAATGAATTGTTTGACTTCAACTGGAATTGTATTTGCTCTAGTAAAACTGAAATATTCCATTGAGAGAACATTTTCTATAAAGTAACAAATTTGAAAGGTGTTTTAGATTAAACAACAACAACAACAACTTTGAGTCACTCTTACAACCCTGCTCTGGCACCTCATAAGTTCACCTATCAGCCATGCTCTAGAGACTCATAAATACATCTCAAAAGAGATCAACATTCAAAGACAATTTTCTGGACATCCATGCATGGCTGAGACATCAGGGACTCCACAGATGAGCTTGGGGTCTGGGTTGGTTTGCCCAAAAAATACGTCCTGACAGTGGATTGTCTCCATGGTACAAAATTGCCTTAATGTGCCTAGCTGGACTCCACTCTCACAATACTGAGCCTTACCCAGAAATTAATCTGCTGAAAAATAAGTTATGTTGGTTTTGTGACTGAAACCTCCAGGCTTTGCAGAACCTGCTTTCAGTTCCCTGTACTTCCAGAAACATGGGCAATGATGCAAACACAATAAATCTGCCACACAGTTAAAAATTTAATCAGAGCTGTATCACTCCCTTCAATATTTCAGACTTCTCAAATTCTACAACTCGATAAACTAATAGTAGCAAACCATTTTGGATGGGGTGCAACCAATCTCAATTAAACAGAGAAAGCTAACTGTAACATCTTAGCAATTGCTTGAACAATGACATAATGTCTCCATGGTGAGATATAACAATTTACACTAATTTTCTTCTAGTTAGTGCTCAAACATATTTTTATCATTCTGTTAGCAAAGTATTGATAACAAGCAAAATAAAATTTATTTTGAGGGTCTGCTATTAGGGCAGACTTAAAGGATATCTGAGAAAATTGGAGACAATGGTGGTGGGTTTTCTGTTAGAATATTGAATACCTGCAACAAATCGGTCATGAACAACTTTTTTAAACTACAGTGTTTACATAAATATAGGGGCAAGTTTTATATATGTAGTCTTTATCTATTACATATAAACTCCAAAATTTAATAACACAGAATTACTCTAAAAGTTTTATTACTGGCAGGTGAACCATGATTATTACCATAACAAGATCTAAGCAGAAAATGAAATTTAATGTAATATACTTTAGAATACAGACTTGAAATATATGTATATGTATTTTATTTTATTTATTAAATGCTTTTAATTTTATTATTTATATAGGTCAATATCATATAGTAATCACAAATTGTCCCTTATTGATTTATTTTTTGATAATCTGATTTGACATTTCCTAAAGTTTTGTTGAATAGGTAATATAAAATAAATGTGTTATGTGCCTCAATTATAGACCTCATTCCCATGACCTTAAGAAATGGTTGGAAGCTCTTCATGTTCCTGGAGTGAGCAGTTGCCCTTGAGCTAACTAGCATGTGACAGGACATGTGGAAACATTACTGGTGCCTGCTCAAGCAAATCGAACAGCGAGAAGACAAGAAGTGATATAGGTGATGTGCCTAAGTCAGGTTGCAACTGGGAGGGAAAGTGGGGATATCGGTGGAAGAACACCACTGGTGGTGTTTGAACACTATATCCTTGAATCAACTCTGCAATAATTATTTTGTAAATAACAAGGTTCCTCAAAGAAGACATTAACAGTAGCACAATAATAGTCGGAGACTTCAACACTGCCTTATCAACTATGGATAGATCAATGAGATTGAAACTCACCAGGGAAATACTGGACCTGAAGGAAGAAATGGAAGAAAGAGAGCTGGTTGATATATACAGGGCTTTTCTTCCAAAAAAAGCTAAATACACATTTTTTCCAGTGTACATGAAACATTCTCTAAGATAGACCATATACTGAACCACAAAGCATACCTCAACTGTCAGGGAGTGCCGCCGGGTCTCCGACAGTGTCGGAAAGCGAAGTTCCCTTCTACCTCCGAGCCGGAGGGGAATGGATGAAGACTCAGGAATCCAAAGCAGTTTTAAAAGGGCTTTACTATCACAGGTTTCAATATACAATCCAAGAGCAGGGAAAAGCTCCGGACTCTGGGTTCCCAGATAGGCCCCAGCCAGGTGTAGGCCAAGATGGCTGCCACCACGTGTTGAGGCCCAACAGAGAATGGAGAGGATGGAGAAGCAAAACACCAAGGGAAGCCGAAATGGCAAAAGGGGAAAAAAGAGAGTTTCTTTCTTCTTGCAGCTTATTTTATAGCTAGAAATCTGTGCAAACTCCCCAGCCCAGCCCATTCTGGGCTGGGCTATCTAGAGATGAAAACAGGAAAATAGCTCTATAGAAATGTAGCAACTTCAGGAGACCATCTGGCTGTTTACAAGGACCCAGAGCTAATTTAAAGCCTCCTAGCAGAGCTGGGAGAAGCTATAAGCTAAATGTAACTTCCGCTGGCAGGAACAATCAAATGCCCTCAGGTAATTTCTCCCAGCACCTCACCTAATGTCTTGAGCCAAGATCTGCCTGGAATTGCCTTTATAGGGTAGAGAGTTAAATATTTCTCCAAGCCTTCACAAGAGTCTCGTCTCACATCATGGTAGTTTTGTGTTTTAGTTACCTTTGAGTTATGAGGGGAGACATGCTTGCTTGCTTGGAGGCAAACAGCATTTCTCTCCAGTCTAATTACTTAGAGATCCAACGTGGCCAGGTAAATATGCTGGTAAGATCTAGCTAGTCCCATGATGCTTGTGGTAGCATGAGAGAATATTTATACCAGCCAGTACAGAATACATGGTCAGATAAGACTGCCACATTCAAACTACCCCACTATCTATGAAGTGACCTGCAGGAGGCAATCCAGGGCAGATGCAGAGGCCTCAGGGCTTTTAAGTGTCCTGCACACTCAACCAAAAAAAATGATAGAAATTGTGTCAACTATCTTTTCAGATCATGATGCACTGAAAATTGTAGTTAACCATACACAGAAGCAGGGAGTAAAATCAAACACCTGGAAACTGAACATGCCACTGCTGAACAAAAATGGGTCATAGAAGAAATCAAACAGGAAATCCAAATATTCCAGAAACAAATGACAATGACAATGAAGATATCAACTATCAGAACTTGTGGACACAGCAAAATTGTGTTAAGAGGAAAGTTCACAACTCTGCAAACATTCATCAGGAAAGAAGAAAGGGCCCACATAAATAACCTGACCTCACAGCTGAATATATTAGAAAAAGACCAACAAAAGTAGCCCAACCCAGGCAGAAGGAAGGAAATAATAAAACTTAGGGAGGAAATCAACGAGCTGGAAACCAAAAAAAAAAAATCCAAAAGATTAATGAAACCAAGAGCTGGTTCTTTGAAAAAATAAACAAGATCGACAAGCCACTGGTAAGACTTGTAAGAACAGGGAAAGAGAGAACCCAAATAAACAGAATAAAAAAATGAAAACGGTGACATCACAACAGGAAAGACAGGAATCCAAGAGATCATCAGAGATTACTTTGAGAACCTGTATGCCACGAAACATGAGAACCTAGAAGAAATGGATTCCCATAACCTCCCACGCTTGAAACAAGAAGACTTCCAATACTGAATAAGCCTATCACCATTGATGAAATTGAAAGGGTAATTAAAAGTCTGCCCAAACACAAAAGCCCAGGTCCAGATAGGTTCACTAACGAATTCTACAAAACCTTTTAGGGAGGACCTACGGCCTGTCCTGTTCAAGCTCTTCCAGGAAATAGAAGAAACAGAAACACTCCCAAACAGCTTCTATAAGGCACAAATCACCCTGATACCCAAAGCAGTGAGAGAGAACACAAAGAAGGAAAATTACAGACCAATCTCCTTGATGAACACAGATGCTAAGATCTTCAACAAAATACTAGCAAACAGAATCCAAAGACTCATCAAAAGATCATACATCATGACCAATTAGGATTCATCCCGGAATGAATGAAATGGTAATGGCAGACTAAAACACACCATTGGATATACACCAAGAGACTTAAGTGATAAACTCTAAATATCTGCAGGGCTAGCCACAATGTGTAAAACAAGAGGGAGAGAGATGCAGAGACAGAGAGAGAGAGAAAGACAGAAAGAGAAGAAAGCGGGGGTGCCTGCTATTGAGGCAAGTCTGGGGGTGGGCGGGAGGTGGTGGGGTACATTGGTGGTGGAAATGGGGCACTGGTGGAGGGATGGGTGCTGGAATACTGTATTGCCAAGAACCAATTATGAACACCTTTGTAATTGTATGTCTCATGATGGTATAATAAAAAAAATTAAAAAAGATAAAAAACGTAATGTTTCTATACTTTATAATTATGTGTTTCATCATTGGTCAAATAATTTGAAAATGAGTTATCAAACAGCACTGAATGTACTTTTTGCGCTTTCAAAACTCTGGTGGTAATTTTTTGACTTCCTGTCTTCCATAAATTGTCTTCCATAAATTGTATATTGGTAACTACATATTTACAAAAAGTTACCTTTCAGTTGAACTGCATAAATAAGTCTATTATATAAATCAAAATAAGCCTATTATATAAATAAAATATAATATATAAATCAAAATATGTGTTTCTGTTGGTGTAACACTATTATTACATTATGACTCTAAGAGAACAACACAAAAAAAAAGCTCACTATTGCTGATCAGTTTGGGGCAAAAATGGCAAACTGTGAGTAACATATTGATGCCCTGACTTTCGACCCATTTCTATTCTCAACAAATTGTGAGGAGAATATTCTTAAGTCAACCTATAGAAAACTCACCATTGAAGACCAAAGAACTGAGATCACAAATGAGGAAAAACAACGTATTTTGTAAAGGGATACTTGATGAGAACTCAGCATAAAAACCCTCATCTGTGTTAGAAATCTTTCACATTATCATTTACGATACTGTAAACAGGAAACAGATATTAAACATCACTGCTATTTTTAATATCCAAACTACATCTATGAATATCTCTTGTCACGTCAAGTAGAGCTAGTGGTTATTGTTTCCAAATGCACAAATACACTGAAATCTAGAACATATCTATTTTATTATATTTTATATGAAATGCTATAATCCTTCATTTTAAAACAAAAATGCATCCTGTTTGTTACATATTTGTAACTTTTAGATTAGATTATTAGATTATGACTCTAGATCTTGAGTAAAAGTATTGGTAAAACACAGTAGGATCTGAGGTTTCCTTAAATGTTAAAAAATTGCTTAAAGTGAACAGCTTCTTATATTTTAATTGGAATTTAGTACAATTAATTAGTTTACTATTTGCATATATGATTTTCAAAATACTTGTCAAACCATGTAGCAAACCACATTAAAAAATCAAAACTAATTTGTTTTCCCCTTTATTTCTATTCTGTGCCTTCCATTCCTAGAATAAACAAACTCTGAAGGAGAGACCCATTCATCTGGTAAATGCATTTAAAATCCATCCATTTTGTCACATATATCAATCATTTTTGTTGCAAAGTTGTATTTATTTTGTATTGGAATATATAAAGTTTCTTTTCATTTATTCAACAATGTGCATTTTTTGGTGACTATAAAGTGATTCTATAAAGTGATTCTATAAAGATTTACTTTAAAACATTTCACATGTGCACAAATTATTACTTCTCTAAAACAACATGTAGATGTGCATGCTTCATATAAGGAGATATTTAAGTTTCTGAGAAGTTTTCAATTTTTAAGGAGATGTTACTAATTTGGGTACTAACAAAAACAAGACATTAATTGTCCCATGCCATTGTCATCATTTGATATTTTCAGGATTTAGTTTTTTCCTTTTCTTCTTTTTCAGATGTAATTTTATACTTTTTGGGTTTACTTTGGTATCTATCTCTAAACTATCTTTTACAATGCTATTATAATAGGGTCAGGCAAGCAATGTTCCAACTCCAAACATACCACCAGTGTAACAACCCAGGAATAATGGCTCAGAGTCCTCACCCATTGTCTACTTTGACTCCTTAGCAAACTAATATTTTTGTTATTGTTTATTTATTATTGTTTGGGGTCATATGCTAACAATGTTAAGACCTACAATTTTTATGAAAACAGTTATATCACTTTGACACTACCTAAGAGTCCAAGACATTAGACAAATATTTTTGTGTTATATCCAGTCCATCTTCATATAAGAAATTGGACACATATTTTACCCCAACATTCTCTTTTTTAGCATTCCTTGTTTTTAATACAGGAATCCAAGGGTTTGCCATCATTTGATACTTTCATTTCATTTTCCTGTTACTCTATATACTTCAAATGTGAATTTATTTGGTATTTGTTAATTTCCTTCCGACTTCTTTCACTCAACATACCTTTCAAATCCTTCCAAGTTGCTAAAAAATGGAATCATGTCGTGTTGCGGCTGCATAGTATTCTGTAGTGTTTCTATATCACAATTTCTTTGTCCATTTATCTGTTGTTAGATATTTAGTTTCCTTCTACATCCTGACTATTGTACTTAGTACTACATAATATGCATATATCTCTTCAAATTAATGTTCCTTACTCTTTTCCATAGAATATGAACTAGACAACATTCCTAACAACATTAAATGAGAGTTCTCAGACAATAAAGATTGATTCCAATCATCTTTTGATATATGACATTTTCATTGGTGTGATGGTATCGCATATTACTTTTGTTTGCATTTCATTAGTAATAAGTGATGGTAAACACATTTTTATCTGCCGTTGGTCTTCTACATGTCTTATTTATGGAAGTGTTTGCTAATATCCTCTCCCCACATTTCAATTGGCTTGTTAGACAATTTGTTGTTTTATTTGTGAGATTATTATTATTGTAATTCCATCATCATTAGCAGTAATAGTAGTAGCAGCAGTGGTAGTAGTATCTTGCTAATAGCCCTTCTTCTATTGCGTTGTGTGTACATATTTTGTCCCATTTGGGAGTATGTCCTTTTTATAGTCCAATCTCATTTTGCCATGTAGTAGCTCTTGAATTTGAGGCAGTCTCATGCTTTTCTTCTTAATATCATGGTCAGTGGAATTAAACTATTGAAAAACACCTTTGAGGTTCATATCCTGGCATTCTTTGCTGAAAATTTTTTCAACATATTTTATGAACTCTGTCTAATCTCAAGGCCTTTAATCTGATTTGAATTAGCTTTGTATATAATGTGAAATATGTGTCCAATTTCTTTTTTTTTTGCATATGGCTAACCATTTTTCACAACACCAAGAGGATTTTCACGTTCCACTTTATGCAAGAACTTCTTTGTTATAGATTAAATCTGCCAATCTAGTCAGTGTGTAGTGGCAACTCTTTGTGGTTTCGATTTGCATTTCATTATTGACTCAGAATGTTAAGCCTCTTTCCATGTGCTTTATTTTCCCTTCTGAAAAGCTTCATTGGTGAGATGTATGTTCTGATTTTTGTCTGGTTTAGTGATTTACTTTCCTGTTTTTGGATTTTGAGAGCATTCAAAAAACATATTCTGAAAAGTAATCATGTCTCAAATATACAATTTATTAATCTTTTTGAGTTTTTGGTACAAATGATTTTAGAATTGCTCTCACTCTTCCTCACTCACTCTAACATTTTAGCCACTCATAGTGCTACTAGAGCTTACTTATGAATATGCGTAGGAGTCACTCCTGGCTGAGATCTGGGGCCCATGTGTGGTGCTGAGGATAAAACTCTGGTCAGCCACCTGCAACATAAATACCATTTCTACTGCACTGTCATTTTTGTCACTTTTGATTTTCTTAACAGTGCCCCAGGAAAGCAACTTGATTATGAAGTCTGAATTACCTTCATTTTTTATTAAAAAATTTGGCTTTAGTTTTATAAAAGTTCTTTTTACTATACTGACAAAATTTTCCAGAACACAGAACAGTGTTGAATAGGAGTTGTGTAATGATCATTCTTGAATTTTCCCTATTTTCTAGGAAATATGAGCTCTATTTAATTCCAGAGTTTAATACCCACCAATGACTGAATTATTTTATTTATTTATGTTATTTGTTTTAAAGTTGTAGTTATGGAATTTTGCAAGAAACTGGGTAATTCATGTTAAATTGTATTTTTAATACAATTGAGTATAATGGTCATAGTGAAATATATATATATATATATATATATATATATATATATATCTTCGTTGTCTATGCACCAACGTCCAAATACAAGGATGAAGAAATTGAGAAATTCTACATGGAACTGGAAGAGTTCTAAAAGAAGATCGCACCTTCTACAAGATCATAGTTTTAATATTATTTTAATTTTAATGCCAAGATTGGACCACAAAGAGCGGCCATAGACTCCATATAGGGACCCTGGTCTAGAATGGAACAAACAGGTTGAGAGACTATCTGAGTTCATCATGTCCACGAAGACCATTAATGAGAACTCCCAGTTCCAGAAGGCTGAATCGAAACATTGGGCATGGGAATAACCTGATGAAGAGTTCCACTATGAAATTGACCACATCTTATTCAATCTATGGTTTTGCCAGACCGATGTCACTGTGGTCCCAAAATACCAAACAGGAGTGGACCACCGTCTCCTCGTGCACAATTCTACCTCACTAATGGCTGCAAAGTTTAAGAAGAGAACTCCCAGAATGACCACAAACTGAGATATATTTGGCACCATTGCGGCAACATGGGAAGATGCCATCATTGACAACATCTTCATCATTGAAGAATAAAACCTACTGGTTCAGCACCTCCATGATTGTTCATAGAGCACCAAGAGAGAGAAAGCCACAAAAGGAGGCCTGTCTTCAAAAACTCTCAAGCTCATTCCCAAAGTGGCAAGGCGAGTGTCAGGCTACCAAATGAGAACATCCAAGCTCTCAAAGCAGTGCAGAGAAGTGGAAAAGGAAGACCTCAAAGAGAGAAGAGCAGAAAAACTGGCCGATGCACCAAAAAGCCGGGAAAAGCATTCGCAATGCACACCTATACTTTGCCAACTATAAGACCAAGATGACTGTCCTCCAATGTTCTGATGGATCTATCACGTATTCCAGAAGGGCAATGGATATTATCCATGACTTCTACTTAGATATCTTTGATAGCCGCATCCACCTGCTCATATACCAAATTCTGCAGGATGAATATGTTGTTCCCAACGTTCTCACTTCTGAATTCTGACTTGACATTTCATTGGTAAAGTAGTGAACAGCACCCGACCCAGACAAAGTCAGACTTGAACACCTGAAGAATCTGCCTTCAGTACTCATAATACACTGGCTTGACTCTTCACACGCTACCTGTCTAAATGCAAGGTGCCCTCCCAATGGAAAACCAGCATAACAGTTCTACTGTTCAAGAAGGGAGACATCCACAGCATTGGCAACTATCGCCCCATCTGCCTGTTGTCGTTTCCCTACAAGCTGTTCACTTGAGTCATCCTGAACAGGATTGGCAAAATATTAGATGAAGGACAACCATGTGAGCAAGCTGACTTCCAAAAAGGATTCAGCACAATCGACCATATACACATGGTAACCAAACTCATTGAGATTTGTAGGGACTAAAAGATGCTGCTCTGTCTCATGATCATTGATTTAAAGCAATCAATGATTCTGTTGAGCCCGAAGTGTTCATCGAAGCCCTAGCCAAATAGGGCATTCAAACTAAATACATCAAAATCCTTGATTTTGACGGGAGTCAAAAGATTGCGTGGCCACCTACCTATAAGATGGTCAAACTTCTTCATCAAGACCCCGAATGAACGATTTGAAGCTCTTCATATTCCTGAAGAAGCAGATGCCATTGGGCTACACTGGCATGTGATAGGGTCAAATGGAAATTTTACTGGTGTCTGCTTGAGCAAATCCATGAATAACGGGATGTCAAGTGATCAAGTGATAATTATTCTCACTTGCCACTTAAAAAATTGTACCGCTTTTGGCCTTGTAGAATTTCAATGATTTAAATGATTTCTCTAATTGTCAAGCATCCTTGCATCCCCAAGAAATTGTTTTCATTGCATTCTCAAAGACTTGACATTAAACAGAAACCAAAACTTCCCATGTAACATATACTTTTTAAAATATAATAAAAGAATATAACTGCAGGTGAACACAAAAAAAGTTTAAAACAAAAATCACAATAACAAATTCTATTTCCTCATTTATTTTGACACTCAGGATGATTTAGAATTCATGTTAGTAGAAATCTCAGTAACTTCTCTCTTTTGAGTGGTTATATGCGGAACTGGAGAACTGAGCCCCTCTCATCTCCTAGCAGGAAAAACAATGAATGCATGCATATTTTCAAAATTAAATGAATAGTATTTCCAAGAAAGACAACACTTCTTGGATGACAGGCTTAGCTAGATTGGGAGCTTTATTCACAGCTTACTCTAATTATATGCTCTTAAGTCAGGGTTCATTCTAATGAGATCTCTCTTCTAGGTAAACATTGCTAGGAGGTGTGGCAGTTACCGAAGTCACCTTGACTCTGAATAACTTGTGACTTATACATCTACTAAGATTTTTTGTTCTCTAGATTGGGCACAGCTCCTCTTTATACCCACTGCACCCAGTGTGGGACAGTAAGAATTTACCAGGAGACTGACATCCTGCTACATTGAGACTATCTTTAAGATTATAGGAAGGATCATATTAGTTTGCCTTCATGCAGGCAAAGCATGATCCTTTCAGTATATGGAGAACAAGATACTCAGAATCACCCTGGTGCAAATAATAAATAAGAAGGAGCTGTGCGATACCGTCTAGATTATATGAAGCCCATGAAATTAAGATGTATTACTTTATACCTGCTCCCTCTCTCTCTCTCCAGTGTTTTCCTAAGACATAATCTCGGGAGAAGGGATTAGTGCTTGGCACACTCCTTTCTTTATACCTATATAAACGGGACATATGTATATATATATAAATCACTTGATCACTTGAATCCGGTTATTCATCGATTTGCTCGAGCGGGCACCAGCAACATTTCCATTGGACCCTATCAGGTGCCAATGTAGCCCAATGGCATCTGGTTGATTCAGGAATATGAAGAGCCTCAAACCGTTCCTTTCAGGGTCTTTACAAGGAAGTCTGACCATCTTGTAGGTGGGCGGCCACGTGATCTTTTGACATCCCGTGGGATCCAGTCGGTAATGGCTCTAGTCCAGCTGTTGTCTCCAAATCGCATTACATGTCCAGCCCATCTGATTTTCGATGCCTTGGCAGACGAGACAGCATCCCTGATTCTGGAATAGCGACGGAGGTCAGAACTCCGGATTCCTTCTCTCACTTGAGTGAGACGCGATATTCCAAGCATAGCTCTTTTGATTCCTCTCTGGGAGACCCGAATAGCATTCTCATCGGCTTTCTTAGGGCCCAGGTCTCTGAGGCGTATGTTAATGCAGGGAGAACGGTGGAGTCAAAGAGATGTGCCCAGAGCTGGAGGTTCTTTTTCCTTTTAGCTATCTCTTCGATGCCTTTGAAGGCATTACATGCTGCTCTCTTCCTCCTGCCCAGCTCAGGTTTTAGGTCGTTCATCATGTTGATTTCTCAACCTAGGTACACATAACTGCTGCATTCAGAGAAGTTTGTTCCATTGAGAGTGAATGGGGCCTCAGGAACTAGTTCATTCTTCATGCTTGTTTCTTTAGATTCGCTGTAGACCTATCTTTCCACATTCTCGGTCGAAGTCAGTCAGCATTTGTGCCGCTTGGTTAATGTTTGGTGTTATTAGAACAATGTCATCAGCGGAGCGGAGGTGGTGTAGTTGCTGACCATCTATCTTCACTCCCATTCCTTCCCATTCTAGTTGTTGCATGATGTTCTCGAGGGTGGCGCTGAAGAGTTTTGGTGAAATGGTATCACCCTGTCGAACACCACTTTTCACATTAATGATCACTTCTTTGTAGAATGGTGAGATCCTGGTGGTGAATCCGTAATACAGCTTGTCGGGTGCGCCCACTGGGGTCCCGACAGTGCCGGGAAGCGAGTTCCCTTCTACCTCTGAAGCCGGTGAGGAATGGATGAAAATTCAGGAATCCGATGCAGTTTTAAAAGGCTTTACTTATCACAGGTTCAGGCATACAAATCAGCAAAAGGAAAAGCCCGGTGCTTAGGATTCCAGGCTAGAACCCCAGCCACGTGTAGGCCAAGATGGCGGCCACCACGTGTAAAGGCTTTGTAAAAGGAGAACTAGACAAGACTTCCAAGAAGGGTGAGCGCTCACAAGAGGAGAGCCCACAAAGAAGCAGCGAGAGAGGAAACAGGCTAGTTTATACCCCCTGCAACTCAGACCTTCCTCCCACTGTTATGGAAAGCAGGAGGGTCAAATGCCCTTAGGTAATCCCTCCCTGCACCTCACCTAGGCCCTTTAGTATGCTAATGTTTTGAGCCAAGATCTGCCTGGAAATGCCTTTATAGGGTAGAAAAGGGGGTTTCTGAGATGGCATGTCTCTGTACCAAAGACTAATACTAATGCCAGTTAAATATTTCTCCTAGCCTTCACAAGTCTCTTCTACTTCATTGTAGTTTTATATTTTAGTTGCCTTTGGGTATATCAGGGAGCCATGCTTGTTTGCTTGGAAGCAAAAAAGCATTTCTCTCTGGTCTAATTACTTAGGGGTCCAGCATGGCCAGGCTAATATGCTGGTAAGATCTAGCTAGTCCCACGATGATTGTGGTAGCATGGGGGAATATTTATACCAGCTAGTACAGCATACATGGTCAGATAAACTGCCACATTTAGACTGCCCCCTTATCTACGAAGTGATTTGCAGGAGGCAATCCAGAGCAGATGCAGCGGCCCTTAGGAGTCCTGCAACAACAGCTCACGAAGGATCTTGATGTATTGGGTTTTAACACCCTGTTTGGCTAGGGGCTTCGATGAGTGCTTCAGTCTCCACAGAATCAAAGGCTTTCTGTAAATCAATGAACGTGAGACAGAGCGGCATCTTGTACTCCCTACAAACCTCGATGAGCTTGGTTACTGTGTGGATATGGTTGATTGTGCTGAATCCTTTCCGGAAGCCTGCTTGCTCGCATGGTTTCCTTCATGTAGTGTTTTGCTAATCCTGTTCAGGATGACTCGTGTAAACAGCTTGTAGATGACGGACAACAGGCAGATGGAGCTATAGTTGCCGATGTCGTGAATGTCTCCCTTCTTGAACAGTAGAACTGTCCTGCTGGTTTTCCATTGGGAGGGCACCTTGCATTCGGACAGGTAGCGTGTGAAGAGCTGATATTGATGAGTACCGATGGCAGATTCTTCAGGTGTTCGGGTCTGACTTTTGATGGCCTGGTGCTGTTCCCTTCTTTACCAAAGGGAACACTATCTATCTATCTATCTATCTATAAATATATATATATATATATATATATATACAGTTTGGCACCAACCTTATACCCTCTTCTACTATTAGAAGCCATTTAGGGTTCTTTGTTGACAGGAACCTCCCTAACAACAGTTAGGATTACTTTGGTGTATATAAGTGTATATAAGGGGGCTGACTTAAGGCACTCATCCCCTTCTTTTGGGTAGGACTTCTCTCAGGTGAGATCCTCTCTCTTTGGTGGGAGACTTGGGTTTTCTTGTGCAGTCTAAGTTCTGATCATAGAGTTCTTTCATTATATTGGATTGCTTTGGTCGAGCTTCTGTGCTATTAAAAAGCCTTTTGGAACTGCGCCAGACTTGTGAGTTTTCATCCGTTCCCCAGGCAGCCTCAGAGGTAGAAGAAAACTTCTGTCCTAATAATGTCAGAGATGTCCTGATAATGTCGGAGAACCCAGTGGCTCCCTAACAAACACTAATGAGAAAGCATGCTAGCCAGTAGATCAAACAATGTACAGTTTGTGCAGTGGAGAAATATATCTCTCTCTCTAGATTAGTTAAAAGACTAACTATTAGAACCAAAGCAAAGTTGGCAAGTCCATCAAGATTGAATGCCTAATAAATAGAAAGAAATTAGTTCTGGATTTAAGACTCTTTAACCCAAGAATTTAAAAAAAAATTCTGATTGTTGAAAAAAATGTTTTGATGTATTCCACCTCTTTGTCTCTCTATGCCCCTTTCTCTATCCTCTCTCTCTCTCTCTCTCTCTCTATATATATATATATATATATATATATACATAATTTTAAGATACTAATATTGCTACATTGGACAACTAAGACAACCATCCTGTTTTAATATCATTTGATTTACTAACCTCAATTCTATCTGTAGAGTCTCTTTTTCATAAGAAATCATAGGTAAACTACTAGAGAATGGGCATTTGAGAGAAAATTCTTCCTATAACAACATATTTGTTATAAGCCAATGAACCCTGAATTTTTATCTTGATTTTTTTTGCTTTTCCTTACTGGTTCACTAGTCAATATATCTACTTATTTACTAACACATTGTAGTAAACTAAAAAATCACAATTATAAACCTTGCATAATTATTCTTTTAGATAACAATTTGTTTTAGTTTTTATATTTCATACTATTTCACTTAATCACTTGAATGCCGTTATTCATCAGTTTGCTCAAGTGGGTGCCAGTAACATTTCCATTTAACCCTATCACATGCGAGAGTAGCCCAATGGCATCTGGTTGTTTCAGGAATACAAAGAGCCTCAAACCATTCTTTCAGGGTCTTGACAAAGAAGTCTGACCATCTTGTAGGTGGGGGGGCCACGTGATCTTTTTACATCCTGTGGAATCCAGTCTGTAACGGCTCTAGTCCAGCGATCGTCTCCAAATAGCATTACATGTCCAGCCCATCTGATTTTCCATGCCTTGGCAAACTAGACAGCATCCCTGACTCTGGAACAGTGATGGAGGTCGGAACTCCAGATTCCTTCTCTCACTTGAGTGAGGCGTGATATTCTAAGCATAGCTGTTTTGATTCCTCTCTGGGAGAACTGGATAGCTTTCTCATCCTGTTTTCTCATCCTGCTTTCGTAGGGCCCAGGTCTCTGAGGCGTATGTTAATGCATATTATTTAGAATATATATTCTATGTATTCTATATATACATAGAATATATATTCTATATATATCCTTTTCCCCCTTCTTTTGGGTAGGACTCCTCTCGGCTGAGATCCTTTCTCTTTGGTGGGAGACATGGGCTCTCTTGTATGGTCCAAGTTCTCACCAGAGCGAGAGTTCTTTCATTATATTGGATTACGGTGGTAAACTCGCAGACATGGGGCAGAGCTGCTACTGGCTCTCCCTGTGAACAGCCGCTCATGAGGCGCCCGGGAGGGATAGTGGGTTCTAGCCCTGGCCCACTATCCCAGCAGAGCTCCGCAACAAGCCAGAAGACCCCCCCACTCCATGAGGGCCTCCATTTTCCACATCCGGACTTCTCTCTCGTCAGACCTCCACCCAGCAGACCAGCCTATCAGCGCCCGGCTCATCGAGTTCCACCCTGCAGCAGTCTTTTCTTAAATCCGGCTCAGGTATGCCGGTCCAGAGACTTGCAGACATGGGGGCAGAGCTGCTACTGGCTCTCCCTGTGACCAGCCGCTCATGAGGCGCCCGGGAGGGATGGTGGGTTCTAGCCCTGGCCCACCATCCTAGCAGAGCCTCGCAACAAGCCAGAAGACCCCCCACTCCATGAGGGCCTCCATTTTCCACATCCGGACTTCTCTCTCGTCAGACCTCCACCCAGCAGACCAGCCTATCAGCGCCCGGCTCACGCGGCCGCTTGGCTGCGCCGTGGTTCATCAATAAATGCTGAACTTAGAGGTGCCTACAAGAGTATGCTACCTGCACGGCAGAGCCTGGCAAGCTACTCCGTGTTGTATTTGATATATGCCAAATACCAGTAACAATTATAGACCTCATTCGGGAATGGATTGGGGCTCTTTATGTTCCTGGAGCAGGTAGATGCCTTGGGCTCTACTAGCATGAGACAGGACATATGGAGATGTTACTGGGGCCCGCTCGGGCAAATCGATGATGAACGGGAAGACAGTGAAGACAGTGATTCTATATATATAAATTAACATATAAAATGAACATATAAATACAAAAGAACATAAATTAACATATACATCAACATATAAATCAACATATATATGTTAATTTTATATTATTTAGAATCACAAATTCCTATCAAAATAAATGTTTCTTTTGTTATTAATTAATAACAAGGTACTTTAATTTTTCAGGTTAAAGAAATGCTGGGGCCAGAGCAATAACACAATGGGTAAGGCGTTTGCCTTGCCGTGGGCGACCCAGGTTCGATCACCGAATTCCATATAGTTCCCTGTACACTGTCAAGAGTAATTATTGAGTGCATAGCCAGGAGTATCCCCTGAGCATTACTGGGTGTGACCCCAAAAGCAAAATAATGATAATAATAATAATTAATAATAATGATAATTATTATTATTTTGATAAAAAATGCTGATGTTAATTTTTTTTTTTTTTTGGTTTGTGGGTCAAACCTGGCAATGCTCAGGGATTACTCCCTGCTCTGCACTCAGGAATTACTCCTGGTGGTGCTCAGGATATGGGATGCAAGGGATCGAACCTGAGTCGGCTGCATGCAAGGCAAATGCCCTACCTGCTGGAGTATCACTCCAGGCCCTGACGTTAAATTTTTATTGCCAATTTAATATTGCCAAGATTTAGAAACACAACTGACTGTGTATTGACTTTGTCTCCTGTGACATGGTAAGGCTTACTTATTAGTGTGAAAGCTTTCTCATGTATTCTCTTAGATTTGTTTTGCAAAAAAACTAGTAACAATTATGGACCTCAATTCCATGACCTGAAGAATGATTTGAGGGCTCTTCCTGTCCCTGGAGCAAGCAGATGCCCTTGGGCTACACTTGCTTGTGACAGGACGTATGGAGATGTTACTGGTGCCCGCTAGAGCAAATTGATGAACAATGGGAAGACAGTGATGCAGCGATACAGTGATCCACATAAATAGCCATGCACTCAATGAATAGAGATATTCTTCCTCTTTCCTCACAAGTTCTGTGCACTTTGCACTTTGTGTTCTTTACTTCAGTTACCAGTTAGGATCTCTAGATTAGTGTCAAACATAATTAGTAAGGTTATAAATACTTGTTTTTTTTTTGCAAACTTAGTAGAAATGTACTCAGTTTTAACCCTTAATTATAATATTGACCTGTTTAAAAGATTTTCTTTATTGAATTGGAAGTTATCTTCTAAACAATTCGGAGTTTGGAATAGTAGACAGAGGTTTTAAATTTTGAATTGAGTTTACGTTTTGAAGTAAGACATTACAACAAGGTAAATCTTATTTAAGAAAGACAAGGGTTTTTCCATCTGTTCAATAAGTAGTGCTGGGAAAACTGGGAAGCTGCATGCAAAAAAAGTGAACATAGACCTCTTTTTAACACCATGTACAAAAGTGAGATCAAATGGATTAGAGATCTCAACTTCAAACCTGAATCTTTATAGTCACTGTATCACTGTCTTCCCATTGTTCATTGATTTGCTCAAATGGGCACCAGTAACATCTCCTTGCATCCTGTTACAAGCAAATGTAACCCAAGTGCAAAAGAAAATAGGCAAAAACCTTCTATGATATTGAAACTAAAGTCATCTTCAAAGATGACATACCATTGTTATGCAAATGGAAGCAAAGATAAACATATGGAATTATATGAAACTGAAAAGCTTCTGCACCTTAAAAAGAAATGGTATCATAAGATACAAAGGCAGCCCACAGAATGAGAAATAATTTTTTACACAATATCCATTTGATAAGGGGTTAATATCAAAGATATACAGGGCCCTGGTAGAACTTTTCAAGAAAAAACATCTGACCCCATTTCTCAGTGGGGAAAGGAAATAAACAGAAATTTCCTCAAGAAAGAATTTTGAATGACCAAATGCATATGAAAAAGTGCTCTTCAACATTACTCATCAGGGAGATGCAAATCAAAACAACAAAGAGATATTATCTCACTCCACAAAGACTTGTACACTTCCAAAAGAGCAAGAATAGCAAGTGCTGGTGCAGATGTGGGGGAGAAAGGGACTCTCATCCATTGTTGATGGGAATATCGACTTGTCCAGCAGTTTTGGAAAACTATATGAACATTCTTCCAAAAAACTAGATATTGAGCTCCTATGTGACCCAGCAATGCCACTCCTGGGAATATACCCTGAAGAGCCCCCAAAAAAAACCAGCAGAAACACCATCTGCACTTCTATTTTCATTCCAGCATTATTCACAGTAGTCAGACTCTGGAAACAACCTGAATGCCCAAGAGCAGAAGACTGGATAAAGAAAATATGGCACATTTACACAATAGAATACTATACAGCTGTCATGAAATTTACCTAAAAATGGATGGACATGGAGATTTTCATGCTTAGTGAAATAAGTCAGAAGGAAAAGGACAAGATATAGAATGACTGGATTCATCTGTGGGGTATAAATATATATCAGTGTTTTACTAATTGTTGGAAATTGTAATGCCAGACTAAACTGAGCATTGGATAAAGGAAAAGGAATTTACATGATAACCCCTAAATGTATTTATGGCAAGCCACAATGTGTAAGAAAAGGGAGAAAATGAGAGAGAGATGGAGAGAGACAGAGACAGAGAGAGACAGACAGAGAGACAGAGACAAAGAGAGAAGACAAAGAAGAAGAAGTAGCAAAGTGCCTGCTATAGAGCTGGGCTGGGGGAGGGGGAGGGAATCTGGGAACATTGGTGGTGGAAAACATGCACTGGGTGGAGGGATGGGTGCTGTAGCATTGTATGACTGAAACCTAATCATGAACAGCTTTGCAAATGTCTATCTTACGGTGTTATAATAAAAAGTAGATATATAAAAGATTTGGTGATTCTAATTCACCTGGTTACAGTCTAAAAAAAGGAAAAAAATCCCTCCTGATTACTTCATTAAATGCATAAAATTGTTCCAGACAAATATAATATCCATCAATGATAAAAATAAAAACTGTAAACTTGAACAGAAAGCAACTTTTTTAAAATGGTTGGATAGCATATATACATATACATATATATCCATATATATGTATATACATAGAATTGATATATATAGATATCAAATGTATGTACCTATACAAGATGCAGAAATACGTATGTATTTACCTATATATATAAACATATACACACATATATATAAACATATACACATACACATATACACACACACGCACACACACACACACACACACACATATATATATATACATGTAACTACTCTACTATTGCTCCAGCATCAACTTTTAACAGTCTTTTAACTTGAAAATATGATTGAACTGAGGTCATACTTATTGTTTAACATAAATAGTTCTTAAATAGGGTTAGGGATGTAGCTTAGCATTTGAGAAGTTGATTTGATGACTGGCATCACAAAAAATATATTTAGCTATTGAAATTTGGATCAATATATTTTCAGTTTTGCTATTCAATTGTTAACTAATTTACTTTATAAATATTCCCTTAACCCATGGGTTATTTTGAAGTATGTAGTTTAATTTACACAGTTTTGGGGATTTTTCTGTTAGTCTTTCTGCTTCAGAGTTTGAAAATATTTGGACATCTTTCCAGATGTTGTTGTGAAAGCAGTTATAGAACATATCTTATAAAATTTTAATTGCATCAAATAAAACTTATTTTTCACTAACATGTTCACTTCTTTGATTGCTTTTCTGTGCTTTCAGAAAGAATGTGTGTAAGCTGTGGTCAGGTCTATAAATATTAAATAGCTTCACTTGTCAATACTATTTTGTTTCTGTATATCCTTACTGATGTTCTCTTTCAATTACCGAGAGAGAAGTAGACTCTCCAATTATATGGTGAATCCATGTTTTCTTTCTATTCTCTCTCAGGCTTTGTGTATGTATTTAAAATTGTTTCACTTGATCACTTGAATCCCGTTACTCATCGATTTGCTCGAGCGGGCGCCAGTAACATTTCCATTGGACCCTATCACGTGCCAAAGTAGCCCAATGGCATCTGGTTGATTCAGGAATATGAAGAGCCTCAAACCGTTCCTTCCAGGGTCTTAACAAGGAAGTCTGACCATCTTGTAGGTGGGCGGCCACGTGATCTTTTTTGACATCCCGTGGGATCCAGTCGGTAACGGCTCTAGTCCAGCGGTTGTCTCCAAATCGCATTACATGTCCAGCCCATCTGATTTTCGGATGCCTTGGCAAACAAGACAGCGCCCCTGATTCTGGAATAGCGACGGAGGTCAGAACTCCGGGATTCCTTCTCTCACTTGAGTGAGGCGTGATATTCCAAGCATAGCTTTTTCGATGCCTCTCTGGGAGACCCGAATAGCATTCTCATCCTGCTTTCGTAGGGCCCAGGTCTCTGAGGCATATGTTAATGCAGGGAGAACGGTGGAGTCAAAGAGATGTGCCCGGAGCCGGAGGTTCTTTTGTCCTTTTAGCTATTTCTTCGATGCCTTTGAAGGCATTCCATGCCACTCTCTTCCTCCTGCGCAGCTCAGGTTTTAGGTCATTCATCATGTTGACTTCTCGACCTAGGTACACATAACTGCTGCATTCAGAGATGTTTGTTCCATTGAGAGAGAATGGGGCCTCTGGAACTAGTTCATTTCTCATGAACATAGTTTTCTTCAGATTCAGCTGTAGACCTACCTTTCCACATTCTCGGTCAAAGTCAGCCAGCATTTGTGCCGCTTGGCTAATGTTTGGTGTTATTAGAACGATGTCATCAGCGGAGCGGAGGTGGTGTAGTTGCCGACCATCTATCTTCACTCCCATTCCTTCCCATTCTAATTGTCTCATGATGTTCTCGAGGGTGGCACTGAAGAGTTTTTGGTGAGATGGTATCACCCTGTCGAACCCCCTCTTTTGACATCAATGATCACTTCTTTGTAGAATGGTGAGATCCTGGTGGTGAATCCATAATACAACTCACGAAGGATCTTGATGTATTGGGTTTGAACACCCTGTTTGAGTAGGGCTTCGATGACTGCTTCAGTTTCCACAGAATCAAAGGCTTTCTGTAAATCAATGAACGTGAGACAGAGCGGCATCTTGTACTCCCTACAAACCTCAATGAGCTTGGTTACTGTGTGGATATGGTCGATTGTGCTGAATCCTTTCCGGAAACCTGCTTGCTCGCATGGTTGACCTTCATCTAGTGTTCTGCTAATCCTGTTCAGGGATGACTCGTGTAAACAGCTTGTAGATGACAGACAACAGGCAGATGGGGCGATAGTTGCCGATGTCATGAATGTCTCCCCTTCTTGAACAGTAGAACTGTCCTGCTGGTTTTCCATTGGGAGGGCACCTTGCATTCGGACAGGTAGCGTGTGAAGAGCCGAGCTAGTGTATTGATGAGTACCGACGGCAGATTCTTCAGATGTTCGGGTCTGACTTTGTCTGGGCCTGGTGCTGTTCCCTTCTTTACCGATGAGATGGCATGTCTTATTTCAGAAGGGAGAACGTTGGGAATGACGTATCCATCCTGTGGAATTTGGTATTGTTTAGCAGAATAAAAATGCATGCTTTGCCTTAGTGGCTTAATATAGATATATTTTTATTCTATGTCATTTTATTGTATATTTTACTTCTTTTCTTTGCTCAAGAGTATACTTTGTACTGATTTAATATAGCTATTTTATATATTATATGTTTACATGATATATTTTCCCAACCATGAAATGTTAATTTACATTGTTTTTTACTCTTAAAAAAACTGAGTTTCAGGCACCATAAATACATTAGTCTTATTTTTTTTTAGGGACTTGGATTAGAGGGTGCCACAACTGACACCTATACTATCTCTCTCGATCCTTGTTCATATTGCTTTAGTTTTTGATTTTTCCTACCTCATTTTCCTGACATAGTCTACCTGGTATTTCTGTTTTGCTTTTTAGGGTTTTTTTCTTTTCTGACTTTTTTGTCAAACTCATGTGTGCCCAGGACTTTCTCCTGGTTCCATTCTCAGGGATTATTCCTCATGGTACTCATAGGATCTTATGTAGTGCTGGGATTAAATCAAGGTAGGCTTCAAGTAAGATAAGTGTCTTAATGTTGTATTATCTCCCTGATTTCCAACTGGCATTTCATCTCTAGCTACTGTTCAACTGTTTATTCTTGAAGTCCTTTTCTATTTTAATTATGTGTTTACCTGATAGGGGCAATTTATTCATTAAGATCATTTTGTTTTTATTTCTTAAATTCATTGAAAATTGTTAGGTCATGATTTTATTCTTTGTGAGAAATCAAATTATATAATTTTTGATAATTTTTCTATATATTTGAATATGTCATCTGTTGTTTTATTCTTTGATTTTCCCTTTTTAAAGAGAAAGTTATTTCTGAAACATCTATTTATAAGTCTATGATTATGTTCAATGTTAGCAACAATTTTTTTTTCACAGATACAGTATTTGGTCTGTAAATTCTTTAAAATTCTCCTTCTGCGTGTCCAACAAGATATGAGGCTGTTGAGTTTTCCACATGACACAATTTGTTTTCACCTCATGGCACATAATTTGTCTGCTTCCAAAAAAATATAGTTTAACTGTTTTAGAGTTTCTATTCTGGCTTTTCTCCTTTTCCATATTTAATGGGTCAGAGAAACTTCCTTAGAAGGAAACAGTTTCAACTATTTTCGTACATGAAAGTAAGGAAAATGTGTTCAGTGTTTTATCCGTATGGATTTTATGTTTCTTAAAAGAGCATAACTTTTCAACTCTTGCACAAATTCAAAGCTGATTGTGTTGTCTTCTCATGCAACTTCATACCTGCTTCCCAGTGCTTTGGTGATTCTTTTGTCTGTTTTATAAGGTTAGAGTTTTTGCTTGATGCAAATTCCATCAATAACGAAGTTTATGTATTTGAACTTTATCCCTCAAATTGTTTTCAGTGACTTTTTTATTGAGTTTTACTTGGCATTCAATTATATGACTTCATGTATATGATATGATAAATCAAGATTTGTTGGTATTTTTAAATCATTACCACTGTAATAATTCTTAGCAACATTCATTAGCATATATAGTTAATGTGTTTGCCTTGTTTGCAGCTGGTTAATGTTTGATTCCCATCACCTTAAATGGTTTCCTGAAGTTACCATAAGTGATTGCTGACTCAGAACTAGGAGTAAATCCTGAGCACTGCTGGGTGTGGCCCCCAAACTAAGGAGTTTGAAAATAAACATATTTATCAGAATTTATATTATCAATGATGGCAAAAAACAAACAGACATGAGATATTGAGTATCTCAGAAAGAAAATCTGCATCAAATTTCACAAGATGGGTGCTACAACATGCACCGATCCTTCCTACCTATGGACAAAAAAACAAAAAGAAATTTATTGATATTTTAAAATAATAATGGTGCCTTATGAGATTTCTGCCATTTAAGAATAAAAATATATGGGTACCACAAAGGACCTTATAATGGACAAAAGTTCCATCATAATGGCATTGGAATTATATCTGAAAACAGGAATTGGAATATAATATATGATTAAAAATTAATATCAACTAATTTTAATATTTATGAAATACATAAAAAAGTATTGAAAAGAAAATGTAAAGGTGATTAATATACCTAATAATCTAATTTTATCAAGCTTTAAAATGAAGTACCAGAAAACCTAAAAGCAAACAGAAAAAAATAAAGTAGTAGAATCAGACTATAGAGCTCCAGGATGACTTTGCAAAAAATATGGAATTTTGAAATATCTACTGTTTTTCAAGTCTTACAATGGCAGCCCTATTAAGGAAACACCTATCACTCTAGGGATTAGAGGAGCAGGTGGGGTTGGGAGGAGAGTAAACTCTATCTCCTCTAACATAATGACTCCATATTTGTTACTTTACAAGTAACACCTTCCCTTTGAGAAACAGCTGAAACAGAGAAGCTGATTAGAACCAGAAGTGAAAGTCCGATATTGCGGTACCCTACCCCATGAATAATTTTCAGGTCTTATACCTTTCTGACCTTTGGACTACAGCCAACAGACATGCAATTGGTTATCAAGTTATCATATGGACACACAGTTTTTTTTTTAATACTGGGATTTTGAACTTGAAGGTACTCAGGAGAATGCTCAACTGCACTTTTTAAAATTCATCTTAGTGCTAAAACTTAGAATTTTTTAATGAAGACAAGTTTGAACTAATTGAAAGGCAAATGGACCACAATAACATAAACATGATGGTTATGTAAAGTGCTTCACACTAAAATTATCAAACAAACAATGAAATGAAAGATCAAAAAAGGGCACTTGATTATGGATAGTTTTAAGGTAAAAATCAATTTCATTCTGATAAAATCTTTTAGGTTGAAGAATTTTTCTTTATTCTGTCAAAATTGACCAGCCAGTGTTCACCTCAGGTATTCTCCCTCAGGGTTGAGGCTGGCCGGGCGGGTGCCTGGGGTCATGGAAGAGACCCAGGCCTTGGAAAAAGGTGGAACTAAATACCCAGAAGTCCAAGCAGAAGCAGAAGTAAACTGATACTTTGAACTCTCACACCATCCTATCTCCGCCTCAGGTATTCTCCCTGGGCTGGGCAGGCGGCCACTCACGACCACTCACGCGACCACTTATTAATACAAAAACTAAGAAATTCAACAAAAAGGGAAGGTAATATCCTCAAGAAAAAGAAACGGTACGCTAGAGGAATCTATCCCTGAACACCGCAACACCATGGGGAAACAACGCAGATCCACAGTTCAAAGAACAGATGAAGAAATCAACCCTGAAGACTCGAAAAATAATGGAGACGTGCATAATCTCTCTGACAATGAATTTAGAGAAGAAATTGGTAGGATGTTTAAGGAGCTCAAAGAAAAAAATGGAGCAGATGTCCAATAAAATACAGGAGAACATAAACGAAGCAGTTGAAAGGGCAGTCAATAAATTACGGGAGGAAATGAGAGCAGAAGTGAGAACCATGCAAATAGAAATATCATCGCTTAAAAACTCAGTAGATGAAATGAAAAACACAATAGGGGCTCTCAACAGTAGGATGACAGCAGCGGAAGAGAGAATCAGTGAGACTGAAGATGAGCTGCAGAAAGCACTCAGAGAACTACATAAGATGGAAAAAAGACCGGAAAATGGATCAGCAATGGAACAGAGAACAATGGGATGAAGCCAGGCGGAACACATAAAAACCATCAGAGTCCCAGAGGGACAGGAAAGTAACCCCAATGAAATTAAAATAGTTAACAACATCCTGGCTGAAAAGTTTCCCCGAGTAAAGGACGGAGGCATCCAGATCCAAGAAGCCCAACATGTACTAGCAAGAAGAGACCCCAATAGAAAGACCCCAAGACACATCCTGTCAAAGTAATGGATGTCATAGACAGAGACATAATTTCTCAGGCAGGAAGATCAAAGAAGGAAATTGTATACAAAGGAGCATCCATTCGACTTTCAGTAGACCTTAGAAGAAACCCTCCAAGCCCGAAGGCAGTGGTGGGATATAGTATTTTGTCAAAATTTAGAAATGTTAATAAAATGACATAATAAAGGACCAGACATTTGCAATATTTTTATGGAATCCTTTTACTTATTATTTTTTGGATTCACTCTACAATTGAGAGGATAAAGATAAGCAATAAATTTGTTTGTTATGAATCATAATGAAAATGAGGGATCACTATCCTAATATTTTTCCATTAAATGTCCTAACATTCTTGTTTCAGTAAAATAAAATACATTATTCTCATTTAGACAGTTTAGATTCTTGATCACTTGATCACTTGAATCCCGTTATTCATTGACTTGCTCGAGCGGGCACCAGTAACATTTCCATTGGACCCTATCATATGCAAATGTAGCCCAATGGCATCTGGTTGATTCAGGAATATGAAGAACCTCAAACCATTCCTTTAGGGTCTTGACGAAGAAGTCTGACCATCTTGTAGGTGGGGGCCCATGTGATATTTTGACATCCTGTGGGATTCAGTCGGTAACAGCACTAGTCGAGCGGTTGTCTCCAAGCGCATTATATGGCCAGCCCAACTGATTTTCGATGCCTTGGCAAATGAAACAGCGTCCCTGATTCTGGAATAGCTGAATGAGGTTGGAACTCCGGATTCCTTCTCTCACTTGAGTGAGGCGTGATGTTCCAAGCATAGCTCTTTCAATTCCTCTCTGGGAGAACTGAATAGGGTTCTCCTTTTGTAGGGCCCAGGTCTCTAAGGCGATTTTAATGCAGGGAGAATGGTGGAATCCAAGAGATGTGCCCAGAGCCAGAGGTTCTTTGTTCTTTTGGCTATTTCTTCTATGTTTTTGAAGGCATTCCATGCCACATTTTTTCCTCCCCCTGCAGCTCAGGTTTTAGGTCATTCATCATGTTGACTTCTTGACCTAGGTACATATAACTGCAGCATTCAGAGATGTCTTTTCCATTGAGAGTGAATGGGGCCTCCTCTGGAACATTTTAGATTATAAGGAATTGATGTCTTATTTAGAAGAATACTGATATTGGTAACCTTTCTATTTAATTGAAAATAACAAAAGAACACAAGTTTAACTGAAATTTTCAATAGGATGCAATGGATAGAAATTACTAAAATGATACTACAAACATTAAGTTTTATAACATTGTCAAGTTTGACAGAATTAAAAGAACTTGTAAAATTTTATATTATCACAGATTTTTGTATTACTGCTTTTGGAAATTTAGAAAGTAAAATAGATCACAAGGAATGTAGAAATAGAAGTAATGATGATAACATTAAGAAGCAGAGACCAGTTTTTCTCATATCATAATTTACAAAAACAATAAATCAAACTATATTATTGATCACACCATTAAAGTAGGGAGGCGGAAGAGGGCAGAGGGTAGTGGGATGGGGTCCTGCGGCAACACTGTAACTCCAGGTGGTCATCCATGGCACTACTTCGCTGACAGGGCTGTGAGTCTCCTGCCTTCCACTCCCGCCTGCTTTGAGTCGGAATAGCCTTCCCCAGGGAGCCAGTTCCTCCCCGGGCCCCTGAGCCATGTATATGGAAGCTGCACTGGATGAGCCAGGTTTTTTGGGTCACTTGCTTTTAATTTTGTCTGTGTGCGAAAGCTGGTAGTAACACTACCATTCTCCTAAAATCTCCAAAAAAGAAAATGTGCTACTGATACACCTTGTTATTCATTTGGAAGTTCTGATATCCAGGCCAATTTGCGTAGCTTTAAGTCAGGAAACCTACAGTAATTTGTTAGGACAGCAATCAGAGAATGATACACCATTTTATAAACATTTGCAAAAGATTATCACCCTTCTGAAGTGACTCAAGAATTCAGATATTTAAAACATGCGAACAGTTCTTATTTTTGTTTGGCTTGCTTTTTTGATTATTATTTATGAAAGAACGACTATTTTTTACAGTAATTTTTCCCCTGTACAACTGTTTTTATCAATGCAATGCAAAGTGACAGAATACCAACATTTGAAGGAAAGTACACTATTTTCAGATCAGATATCAGCTGTCAACTTGGATAAAGCATATTGTTTCTAATATTTTACAGCCCAGTTCACAAAAATTTCTCATGTTGCAATTCAGTTCTGGTGTGAAAAATTTGTTGAAATATGTTGCATATGGAGCAAACAATAAGAACTATTATGGACACAGCCTGAATAGATTATACTGGATTTGTATATGAATCAGTACATATAAATGTAAAATAAAAGCAAGATATTGAGCAAATGCTCATTGAAGCAAATATAATTTATAATCCATACATGCTTAGAAAAATACAAAATAAGTATGTTTATTTTTAACTCACAGTTTAGAATTCAGTGTTGTTTCTCTTTAGTTTAGATGAGTACATATAGTAGCCGGAAATCAGAAAACTAAGAGTTAACTAATTAAGCACAATTTTCTGATGATTGAACTGGATAACAGTATTTTCTCTCTGGGAATATGTAAACATAAATATATGAAAAGACAATCCTCTCAATCTTATTACCATGTAGTGAATAATTTTTCACTTCTGCAAAAATTCATTTTTAAAAGTGATTCTAAATTACCTTCAATATGAAAATATTAAATATTCAGACATCATTTCAATGAAAGACATATTGCTGAAGTTGTAATTTCATTTTATTTTAAAGTAAATAGAAAGAACGAATTTAAGTTTATCCAGGAAGTTGATAATATGGTATGCAAAAGTATCACATTAAAATTAATTCTTACTTTGATCTAAATATCAATGATTTTTTTTTTGGTTTTTTGAGTCACACCTGGCAATGTTCAGGGGTTACTCCTGCCTCGGCACTCAGGAATTACTCCTGGTGGTGCTCAGAGCACCAAATGGGATGCTGGGGATCAAACCCGGGTCAGCCGCATGCAAGGTAAATGCCCTACCTGCTGGATTATCGCTCCAGCCCCCCAAATGTTTTAATGAATAAAATAACAAGGCTTAAACCACATAAATTTCCAAAGTAAAGACAACATTTATTGTTTTATTTTTTAGGCATAGTTTATTATTTTCTAATTACATAGACTTAAAATAATTATTCCTAAATTATTAAAAGTATAAAATTAATATTTCAAATATGTTAGCATTTACATGTTTTTATATTTAATCTTCGGTTGTTATTTAAAAATGTGAAAAATATATTTTGTTTGATCTATTATTTTGTTTTTAATTGGAAAATTAATGCAAATGTTTAAGTTCTTATTTATTCTTTTTATATTCAAAGCATATATTTAGCTTAGACCAGGTACATTGAAATACCTAATACATTGCTCTTTTGTTTACTCCTTAATAATTTATATTTTCCATAATAAATAAAATATTACTTAACAATATAGTTAAATATGTAAATTATGTTGAAACCTAAATTTAAGCAAGTCAGTTTTATTCACAATGTCCTAATCTCCTTTAGTAAATGCTGAGCATAATTTCTGTATGTGGTTGTCAGGCTGTGCTCTGTATATTTGTCCAAGTAGGAAGGCAAGGAGTATTTATACAGTCATGTCTAACTATCCCCATGGAAGAAATCCTTTCTTCTTATAATTCATTGCCTTAGAAAAGGTGATATCTTACTATTCATAAAAGACACAAAGGTATCATAAATACCTTTTGTGTTACAATAAATATCTGTTGTCAACAGGATTTATTTAATCTTATTAAGATGAAACCACAGTTATTCTATTTATATATAAGAGTAAAATGTATTAAATAATGTTTAATATAGCTAAATTATTTTTCTCTCAGACATCAAGGCATTGGTGACATCTGATTTTTAATTAGTATGACAAAAATTTTTCTTGTAAATAATGTGGCATAATGACCACATTTCCTCACATAAACATAACAAGAATATGGATTTAGGTAAAATGGAACTAAAATAGATATCTATGGAATTATAGTTCTCTGATATCAGAAAGATGTTAATGAATATGTAATCTCACCTTTGTAAAGTCAACTTTATACAGACTTATATAAATACCTAAGCTTCATTGCTGGGTCCTGGAGCTCATTATTTCAAAAAGTGTACTAAATAGCACTCCTTCATCTATTCAATACCATTCTTCCAAGGCTTCATTCTAACTTCATCATTTAAGCTCAAGCCACCATTACAGTAAAAATAATAGCTGATCAGTTTGTTGACTCATTATATAATATCTTTATGATTCTTTTCTTCTTCAAGGCTCTTCGATTTCCTGAAACAACCAGATGCCATTGGGCTACACTGGCACGTGATAGGGTCAAATGGAAATGTTACTGGCGCCCACTCGAGGAAATCGATGAACAATGGTATGTCTAGTGATCCAGTGATCTAGTGATGATTCTTAAGAATTCTTTTTTAAAAATCGCCATTTTTAAGCATCCATACATTATTTCAAAAGTGCTTATTCATTGAAGTCTTTTTTAATATATGTTAAATACCATAATTTTATCTTTTTGGTGGAAAAACTAAGGCACAGAAACCTTTCTCCAGTACCATAGCTGGCAGAAATCAAACCAGTGTGTTGATCTCTGTACTCTGTACTACATATCACTTGTACAAGTAAAAGTTGTACTATTCCATTCTTATCTCAAATCTCTTTCCCTTTCTAATTATTTCTTATACAATACCAGGTCGATCTCTATTAGGATATTTTGATCAGACATTTATTAAATACATTATTGTTGCAGGCCTGCTTTCTGCTTATACCTGTGCAAGTCACTAAGGGCCCAAGACACCCTCTTAAGTTATCCAGAAACTAACAGCTCAGTAGAGGAGATTGACATCTTGATGAATGGTAGGTAGCATGCGAGTTCTGTCTGTGATATGACTGAATCCTATTATTCCATTTCTTTTTTAGATTTTTGACCATGGCATATACATTAAAGGATGGAAAGCAAAATGAAAAAATGAAACACAATATTATTCATTTGAACAAATATTTCATAGCCTCCAACACATAGACAGTTTTGAAAACAGCATAGCAATAATAAGCTTAAGACCTGAGGCACCTGCAATACATATTTAATCCACCATAAAACAAATCATGTCCTACAAATACATAACCAGCATCTATCTCACACTTTTTTTAAATATCAGGGCTTTCTTTCTCTCACAGGGGACAAAAAGAGTGAAAGGTTAGTGGATACATATTTCCTAATGTGTCCAGTGGAAAATCACTTGTATCACTTGTCTTCCCGTTGTTCATTGATTTGCTCTAGCAGGCGCCAGTAGCATCTCCATTCGTTTAGAATGAGAGCCATTATTGTTACTGTTTTGGGCATATTGAATACACCTCAGGTAGCTTGCCAGGGTCTGCTGTGGCTCTAGGTTCATCTCAGGGGGGCCCAGTCTTTCTCTATATCAGACCATCAACCATCCACCATCCAGGGCCCATGGGGCACCCTGTGTGTAGACAAGCCTGTCTCCTGTCTGCCACCTGCCAATACAGCCGAGCATTGCAGCTAAACCTGCAACACCTCGAGTGTTATTTAGTGATAAAATAACATCAAATAACAAGGTAAATTATAAAACACAGAAAAAGGACCAAAGAGATAATATATCGAGTAGGGAGCTTGCTCTACATGCAGCCGACTGAGATTTGATTGCTGGAAACCTATTTAGTCTCTCAAACTCCACTAGGTGTGGTCCCTGAGCGTGGAGTCAGTGACAAGCCCTGAGCACTGCCAGGTGCACCGCCTCCCCAACCCCCACAAGAAAAAAAAGTATACAGAGGAGATATATGAAGGGATCAAACGTGAAATTAAATAAAAGGTAGGGGCTTGAGCTATAGCACAGTGGGTAGGACGCTTGCCCTGCCTTCACTCAACCTGGGTTCCATCCCTGGCATCCATGTGTTCTCTCGAGCACTGGAAATAGCTAAAAGAATGCCAGTTCTAACCAAGATGTCAACTGGAACTTCTTGTTTAGAGTCCTGTTTAGAGTTGTCTTGGAGGTCGGGATACACTGGGTATGTCCTGTTGGTTTTTGTGTGTTGAAATAGAAAGGTTTCCTCCTTTTGAGTATGCAAGAAAGAGACTACATGTTTCTAACAGAGCACGGTGAGGTACAAAATGCTGAAGTTCTACCGAATGTAATGGGACCTGACTGACAGGAAATCTGAGACCTCTCAGAAGATCAAGATTCTAGGTTGAGTTAACAGAAACTTTACTAACTTAAATGTTTAACAAGAAGACTGGTAAGAAAAATGGTTTCTGCATAAGAACAGGCAGAAAGATATAGAAAGAGAAACTATAAAGGATCCAATAAAAAAAGTAGTGGTTAGACTTTATTTGCAAGGAGAAATCCCAGAAGAGACTTAAAGTGAGATTAGGATCAGACTGTGAATGAACTTGAAAAATGTCTGTACTGAATGTCTTTGTAAGTGTTTAATTACACTCCACTTCATATCAGGAAATGCTTAGATATGTTAAATTTACTATTATAATTTATTGTAAGTCATGCATTTAATTTTTACTAATTCATAAATTTTACTTTCTTAATGTTTTGTGAAGTAAATGCTTAGATATGTTCATATCTAAAATATATATAAGAATATATATTAGAAATGCTTAGATATGTCAAATTTACTTTTAGAATTTATTGTAAGTCCTGTATTTAATTTCTACTAATTCATGAATATTACTTAATATTGTGAAGTTAAATGATTATACATAAAAATAAATACTTCTTATTTATATTTATTTTTATAAATATATAATCAAATATATAATATATTGATTTATTTTTTTGTTTTATTTTATGTAAATAAATACATAAGTAAAGATTCCTCAAACTAGTAAATACTGAATAATTAAACATTTATCTTAGATTAGCTCAGAGGAGAAATAAAAATTGTTCTCAACTTGTATTGGCCACAACAAAAATGAATATGTTCAGTCTTACATGAAATTATTTCTGATTAAAGTTCTATGATAATTTTTACTTATTCCTGAGATTTAACCTTAATTGCAATAAAATATTCTAAATTCCACTTTTTACGCAGTATATTTTGCTAAGTTCTTGTGAAATACTAATGTCATTCTGTAATATAACATAGACTGCATGAGAATAAAGCTTTGAACTTCTTTCTGTCTGCAAAACACTGAGGAACATATTTTAAAATCATGATTTAAACTTATAGTTGATATTCACAAACCCTTAGTGCATCTTATGATGGAAAAGTTACTTTATCAGGGATGAGCTTATTAAACTTCTTCCTACCTGTACTGCAAAAATTTCTTATGACTAAGATATAAAATGTAATCTTGAATTCAGTCAAGACAAGAACAGCCATTATACTTTAGGGTGTAATATTTTCATTTGGGTTTATTATTTTGTAGGATTCTTATCACAAATGCAACTGTACATAACTTGAGAATGAAACTTTATTTTGTTACTCATATGTTTTCTTTTAAAAAATTGTATTATACAACCATGAGATATACAATTACAAAACTTTTCATGGTTATGTTTAGTCACACAAGTGTTCTAGCACCCATCCCTCCACCAGGGCACCACAGTCTGCCTCCATGGCAGCCACTTTGCCTTCTCTTAAACATTGTGGATTGCATTACATACATTTAGAGGTTATCATGAATATCCCTTTGCCTACATTCAATGCTCAGTTTTAAGCTGCTATTGTCATTTCTAATAATTTCTAGCACACGGTTCCTTCACTGTTTCACCTAACCTCTGACTCCACACACTTGCAGCAGATTCCACCCACTGTCAAGTCCTCCTGATCCATGTTTTGGCTGGCCTTGGATATTGGTATCGTGCTATTTTATTTTAGTATCCCTCAAATGAATGCAGTCATACTATATCTGTCCTTTCACTCTAATTTCACTCAGCATGATACTCTCCATTTCCGTCCATTTATAGGCAAATTCCATAACTTCGTTTTCTTAACAGTTGCATAGTATTTCATTGTGTTGATGTACCATAGATGATTTTAGCCAATCATCTATTCTCAGGCACGCCAGTTGTTTCCAGATTCTGGTTATTGAGAATAGTTCTGCTATGAAAATAGGTATGCAGATGATGTTTCTGCTGTGTGTGTTTGGCCTCCCAGGGTATATTCCCTGGTGTGGTATGTCTGGGACAAATGGGAGCTCAATTTCTAGTTTTGGAGTAATATCCATATTATTTTCCAAAAGGATGTACCAGTCAACATTCCTATTAGCATTGGATGAGTGTCCCCTTTCTCCCAGCATCCATGCCAGCATTTGTTGTTTTTGGTCTTTTGGATATGAGCCAGTCTCTGTGGTGTGTGAGATGATATCTCATTGTTGTTTTGATTTGCATCTCCCTGATGATTAGTGATGATGAGCATTTTTCGTATGCCTTTTGGCCATTTGTATTTCTTCTTTGGCAAAGTTTCTGTCCATTTCTTTTCCCTGTTTTTTGATGGAGTTGACTGTTTACTTCTTGTAAAGTTCCACAAGTGCCTAATATATCATGGATATTAACCCCTTATCAGATGGACATTGGGTGAATATTCTTTCCCAGTCTGTGGGCTGTCTTTTTACCTTGGTCACCATTTCTTTTGAGATGCAGAAACTTTTTAGTTTCATGTACTGTCATATGTTTATCTTTGCTTCCAATTGCTTTGTTATTGGTGTTTCATCTTTGAAGATGCCGTGGAGCATTTTTCCTATATTTTCTTCTATATATATAGGATTTCCTATATATAGAAGAAAATAAATATATTTCCTATATTTTCTTCTATCTGCTTTATGGGTAAGGTCTGATATTGAGATCATTAATCCATTTTGATCTAATTTTTTTTTGCACGGTGTTAGACATAGGTCTAAGATCATTTATTTTCACATAGCTGCCAGGTTTTCACAGAAACACTTGTTGAAAAGGCTTTTCTTGCTCCACATTGTATATTTTTTGCTCCTTTATGGGTACTCAACTCTATTCCATAGGCCAGAGGCCTGTTTTTACTCCAATATCATACTGTTTTAATTATAACCAATTTGTAGTTCAGTTTGAAGTTGGGAAATGTGATGCTTCCCATTTTTTCCCCTGCGATTATTTTGGATATTTGTGCGGGGTTATTGTTCCATATATTATTTCAAGAGTGTTTGGTCAATTTCTTTGAAATATGTTATGATTATCATTTTAGGGACTACATTGAATGGGTATAATGCTATAAAGTATATTGCCATTTTGACAATGTTGATTCTTCCAATCGATAGCAGGGGATGTGTTTCCATTTTCTCATGTCCTCTCTTATTTCTTGAAGCAAAATTTTGTAATTTTTTTTGTACAAGTCTTTGACATTCTTATTTCAGCTAATTCGGATGGACTTGATTTCTTGAGGCAAAATCTTGAATGGGATTGTTTTTATAATATCATTTTCCTCTCTTTTGTTATTCACATGTAGGAAAGCCATGGACTTTTGGTATTGATTTTATTACCTACCTCTCTACTATGTATATTTATTGTTTCTTGGACTTTTTTGATAAAGCATTTAGGGTCCTCTAAGTATAGTATCATGACATCTGCAGATAGCGATAGTTAGCTTCTTCTGTTCCTATCTGGATGTCCTTAATGTCTCTTTCTTCCCTGATTGATATGGTCTATACTTTTAGCTCTATGTTGGATAGAAGTGGTGATAGTGAGCAACCTCGTTTTGTACCTGATCTTAAGGGGAAGGCTTTTAATTTTTCCCCATTGAGAACAATGCTTGTGGTAGATGGCCTTGACAATATTGAGAAAGTTCCTTCAGTTTTCATTTTGTGGAGAGTTTTTATTAAGAAAGTATGCTGGATCTGTCAAATATTTTCTTTGCATCTTCTGATATGATCATATGGTTTTTATGTTTTTATTGATATGATATATTGTTGACTCACTTACATATGTTGAACCATCCTTGCATCCCTGGAATGAATCCTTTGTGGTCATGGTGTATAATCTTAATGAGTCTTTGGATCCTGTTTGCTAGTATTTTGTTGAATATTCATGCATCTATGTTCATAGGGATATTGGTCTCTAGTTTCTTTTTTTTTCTTTTGTGATCTATCTGTTTGGTTTGGGTGTCAGGGTGATATGTGACTCATATAATTGTTTCAGTTTCTTCAATTTCCTGGAAAAGCTTAAAAGGACTGGAAAAGGGTTCTCTTTAAAGGTTTGGAAGAATTCACTAGTGTATCCTTCTGGATCTAGGTATTCATATGTTTTCTATTAAAGTATTTTAAAATGTTGTTACTTTGGGATGTATATTTGGTTCCCACAAAAGTAAAATTACCTACATTATATCTTAGTATAAAGGTACTTTACATATCTCTAAAATGTAGTAGTGAAAATTAGTATTAAACCCCTCAGTTTTAAAAAAGAAATGAGCTAGAATTCATGAACCACCAATTCTCAGTTAGCTAGGCTACTATAAGAAAATACTATGAATTGGTGCCTTCAACAACAGTTATTTATTTTTCACATTTCTTCAGGACTCAAGTTCATGACCAAGATGTCAGAAGATTTACATGATTTGTATGTGCACATGACTTTCATGGAGGGAGTAAGAGAGACCTCTCTTTCAGTTCTTATATGGGCACTAATTGAACATCTCTCAAAAATCCCATTCGCAAGTACCATAAAAATTGGATTATTGTTTACACACACAAATGTTGAGTTCATGCAGTCATTTTATACTTTATAGCTTTGCTTTTTATAAGGACATAGAAACAATTACACTCCTATACTAACATGTACAACTAGTACAAGATCTTGGTTTGTAGTACCATTCTACAAGTAGGAAACTTAAGTTTTATGGAAAAAACAGCTAATTTTTATTAATTCTAGGACTTGTGTAGCAGATATGTAACATAAGCCTGGAGCATCTTTTATGCCCCAAAGCAATAGTGTTAAAAAAAAAACACCAACACCAACCGCCACCTCAAATAATAGAATAGATTGAATCAAGTCAACACGGGGCAAAAAGCAGTTTCGATGTAAAGTAAATTCTGAAATAGAAAAGACTCACCAAGTGTCAGTTAAAATTAAGTGCAGGTAGTAGAGAATGCAAAAACCCACAAAGTTTTTATCCAAAGAAAGAGAAAATTGTACATGTTTGAGTGATAGAGGACAAAGGAAAATAATGTTCTAATAGATTTCCCATCCACAACATTAGAAATTAGAAGCTAGAATTTGAGGCAAGGAACAGTGCCCCTGGGATTATATGGTTAGCCAAAGATTAATAAATATGCAAGGAAGAAGTACGGCACATTAGGATATTTCAAATCCCAGAAGCACAACACTCATCTCCTTGGACAGGAGTGGTGGAGTGGGGTTTTTATTTGGAGGGAGAGATAGCCAAAATACTCCAACCAAATGTAAAAATCCCAAAAGGTAATGTTATTATATGACAGGAGCAATAAAGAATCTTGTGAAATCTAAGTCAAAATAAACTTTGATAATATGTATTGTCAATTAGAAATAGATTTTGCCTGTTTAAGAAAAAAGCAGTTAAAACTTTTCTAATATGTAGTTGCTGTTTGCACCTAAAATACAGAAGTGTGAGAAGTTGGAAAATAAACTTTACCATTATTTCTCTCACATCTCACATTTTAGCTCAGTTAAATTATTTAAACCGCAAGATTATAAACTGACATATAAAATGTACATGACTGGTTATTCTTATGAGTCAATATTTTTTCTGTTTGGCTTACAATGGAATTGAAACTCCAACTTCTTTCCATGTTGAGACTGATACCAGATAGCACTATCATTCCAAGTTGTTAATTTAAAAATTACTCTAAAATGTACTAGTGTGGTAAGTTTTTTTAACATGGCTTCTCTGTTCTTGCCCCAAAATATGCTGTAAAACTAAGTTAATAAAGTGTTTACCACTAAAATCGTAATTTTAGTATACATTTAGTATACATTTTATAGAAAGTTTTTAAAAGGGACTATTTATCAACAAACGCTTGGAATCACTAGTATCACTTGTACCACTTGTCTTCCCATTGTTCATTGATTTGCTTGAGCAGGCATCAGTAACATCTCTATATGTCCTGTCGCTCAAGGAACATGAAGAGCCTCAAAACATCCCTTTAGGTCAAGGAAATGAGGTCTATAATTGTTACTGGTTTTTGGCATATAAAATATGTCACGGATAGCTTGCCAGGCTCTGTCGTGCAGGTGGAATACTCTAGTAGCAGCCTCACATCTCATGCATGTATTGATGAACCTGTTTTACAACTGTGTGAAACAGTGAAAGATCAGCTTTTCTGCTGGGTGGAGCTCTGACAAGCTGTGCAGTCCAGATGTTGAAAATGGCGACCCTCATGGTTTGGGGGGTTCCTTTGGCTTCTTGAGAGGCTCTGCTGGGATGATGGGCCAGGACTAGAACCCGTCTTACCTCCTGGGCACCTCGTGATCAGCTGGGCACAGAGAACTTGCAGCAGCCTTATCCAGTGTATCTGAGTCTCTGGATCAGGCATACCTGGGCTCAAAATAGACGGCTGTAGGATGGGACTCTGACAACCAGGGCTGTGATCAGCTCTTCTGCTGGGCGGATCTCTGACAAGTTGTGGAGTCCTTATGTTACAAAATGGTGACCCTCATATGTGGGGGGTTCCTCTGGCTTCTTGAGAGGCTCTGTTGGGAAGGTGGGCCAGTGCTAGAACCCACCTTTCCTCCTGGGTGCCTCATGATCAGCTGGGGACAGGGAAAGCTGGTAGCAGCTCTACCCTGTGTCTCTGAATCTCTGGATCAGGCATCTGAGCTTGAAACAGACAGCTTTAGGGTGGGACTCCTTTTTCTAGTTTTCCATCAGAAAATGCTTATATTTTCCCACCTCAAGAAAATAAAACCACGCTCTTAATAAAATGACTTTGCGGGCCAGAGTGATAGTCCAGCAGATAGGGCATTTGCCCTGCGCGCAGCCAACCTGGGTTTAAACTCCGGCATCCCATATGGTCCCCAAACACCGTCAGGAGTAATTCCTGAGTGCAGAGCCAGGACTTAACCCTGAGCATCGCTGGGTGGACCCAAAAAGCAAAAAAAAAAAAAGAATTTCAGCAGGGAGTCATATTAACAGAACTATATTTTAGAGAGTCCCATTTACCCCTGATGTCCCCAATTACTAAAATTCCCAATCTCCCCACAAAACAATCTGAGTCTTCAATTTGTCCTGAATCCTACCATGTTAAAGTTATCTAAATACTGAATCACCTGTATTGCCCAGTAAGTGCAGTATCAACCTAACCCTGAGCTCCTATTCCACTGAGTTCTCATTGTAAACACAACTATTACTGTGACAAGAAGAGCCCCCACAAAGTAAACAAAATGTCTCAGAAGCCAGAAGAGGAAACATCAACCAGGCTGTGTATGAAGTATAGTGGTCAATGCAGTGGTGTACATGTTCTGGCAATCTCTGTGAAGCTAAGTGCCATGTTTCTATGGTGGGTCAGGAAACACAAGCAGAACTCCCTAATGCATGCACTGCAGTTTGTTTGGTAAGATACATAGCCTTCATGAACAGGCAACCAATGGGCTCTTTTCTGGGATCTTACTAGGGCCATACACAGCAATATTCAGGTAGGGCTAACCGCTGGCTCTGTGTTCCCTGATAACTCTTGACACTGATGAGTTCATATGGGAGGTCAGGGGTTAAAATCAAGCTGGCCACGTGCAATGAAGTGCTCTACAAACTAAACTCATACCCAAGTGACAAAGTAGGGAATATAAATAAAATATATTGGATACTTGAAAACAGTAGCACACACTATCATTAGTATCTCTGGAGGAAAGTATTAAAGATGTGCATGTGAGAGAGGTGCACACATGCAGGGTGCTTAATCTGGCATATGGGGGCACTGGTGGCTGTGGACTCGGTCAGTGGTGTGTCCAAAGAATGGTAATTGAGTGCTGAGGTGTGAATCGGGCAATGGGATTCTGGGCTGATTAGGGAGTTAGTTGATGGGAATTCATTGGTGAGTGGAAACGCATGCTAGTGTGAACTCATGCAAGTGTGGATTTAGTAGAGTGGTGACTCTGGTTTATTGGGACCAGGTGTGTGGGGACTAGGGAGATAGGTTTGAGACGCAACTAAGTGCATTACCAGTCACCCACTAAGGGGTGATTAAGCACTCGGGTTGAGTGTGGAGTCAAGTGTGGACTTTGCCAGTGTGAATTCAGGAGACTAGAGAAAACTGGGCATGCGGGATTGAAGATGTCAACTTTGCTGGTAACCAGATGAATAGGCCTGAAGCAGGGGGTTCTGCAAGGACTATGACTTAGAAAAATCATGGTATCATTGGGCAAACAGCCTTGTTGATTGCGAACCCTGACTGTCCTCAGTATACTGTATTTATTGATAAGAGCCAGTAGACATCAAGAGAACTGCATTTACATTTTTAATTGAATATACTTTCACATGCCTGAGGATTGGCAAAATAGAAACTTGTTTGTCCTTCCCAAGATCTTTCACATTTATACATCGTATACAGTTCTAGACAGGTTCTAGCTGATATCAGTAAGCCTAGCAAGAAGCCAGAGCAAACCACACATCATGCAGTCAGTCATTCTCAACATCCAGACTCCATAGTTCCCAGAGCTCCATCCAAAAGTAAACCTGATCTTTCCCCTTTAAGTTTCATCAGTAAATGCTTGAGATGGGAGCCTTCTACTGAGACTTTCCCACCTACAGGGCAAAGCCTGGCAAGCTACCTGTGTTTTATTTACTTGTTATGCCAAAAACTAGTAACAAGCATGGACCTCAGTTCCATGACCTGAAGAATGGTTTGGGGCTCCTCCTGTACATGGAGCAAGTAGATGTCCTTGGGGTACACTTGCTTTTGACAGGACTAATGGAGATGCTACTAGTGCCTACTAGAGCAAATCGGTGAACAATGGGAAGATAGTGATACAGTGATACAGTGATATTTTAGAGAAATTCTGGTGATGGCTGGAAGAGATGGACACTAGAAAACATGACTTTCAATACATACAGTATTCTTCCAACTACTATCATTATTGAAGCTACAATTAGATAAGTTCTCCCTTTGTGCCTGATATGATACCAGATCCTTTTCCCATATTATTCATTTTTGTCACTCGTAAGACCAGCAAGTTGGTTTACAACCTTCACTTATTAATTGGAATGGATAACTGGCGTGTTTAGTTCCAATCTTAGCATAGCATGATATAGAATTGCTTTCTATTTTATAATGCTATATATGACTTCAATAGATTGTAACTCAGAGGAAAAAGTGTGTTATTTACTGTAATTAGAAGTAACCTTAACATTTCATAAAAAGAAACAATAATTAACATACATGGGAGCCGATTAGAGAATAAAGATAATCAGATGTCCCAGAATTTCCATGTTATTTGTTTATTTGATGTGGCAATACCATAAAACATTAACTAATTATACACAAGGAATTCTAATATGCCTTTCTGTTTGAAACATGAGTCAAATTACTTTGTAAAACACACAATTCAGATTTCAGTAGAATTGAAGACTTTTTATATATATTCATATAGTCCTTTCATCTTTGTAAACTGAAACTTCAAAAACAAGTTTGGATGGAAGAGTTATCATTTTTTTAAGATAGTAAAAGTGAAAAAAACCCTCACATTTGAATACAGGAAGCCTTTATGCAATCTTTCTTTCCTTTACCCTTCCCTTCCCCCATTCTTCCTGTGAAGCAACAGAATAAACGAACCTCATTTGAACTAAACCACCCCACTGTGTATAGCTGATATCATAAGCACAGACATAAATACCTCATAACCAGAGCTCTTACACCATATCAAAACATTCTCATGTGAAAGACAAGTATGATAGAGCCAGGCTTTTTATCCTGTGGTGATAACAATTAGGAGTAAAGGGGTTTGGAGGTAGGGGTGTTAAGAACAGTACATGGTGAGAAAAGGGGGGTCTATGTTTGTTTAGGCTTCCCCTTAGCTTAAGCCTATTGAGGTCTAATTTATTATGTATTTTACCTGATGGTGAGCAAAGCAGTTGAACATTATATTTCTTTGTAATGCTGACATTTCCTTCACACGATTTAAAATTAAACCTTTTATTAGTCCAGGGAAGGCAGAGGCAGGAAACAATAGAAGCTCACAGAGAGTAATTATTTCTATTCCATTGTGTAGGATGTTTTGAGCTTTTTGGTTAGTTGCACTATACAGTATTTAACAGCTAACCAATCTCACTGTGATTAACAATATATAAGAAGTTCTTTATCCTAGCAGTATACTGAATATCACTAAAATGTTGGCTTTATACCTTTCTTGTGACTTCAATCTTGTTATAAAAATACCTCTCATTTTCTGGGGTGTGTTTGAAAACGACCATACTCTCACCAGCATAGAGCAATAGGCTGCAGACATGGTAAGAGAGCACCACTATAAAATGGATGCAAAAGCGGTGGGCTGTTCTGCCATTAAGCATTCTCAGTGTGTTTCTAATGAGCTTATGATGGCCTCACCAAATTACTATTTCTACTCCATCCCAGTAAATTACAGCACACCCAAATTAAATCAGTGGGACTCAATAGAAGCCAGTCTTCATCAAGGTCCACATTTGTAAGAATTAAAAGAAAAATCATGCTTAATCATATTTAATCATGCCCATTATCTTCAGAGTACGAGGCTTACTTTCTTTCCTAAATATTTGGGTGTTGAGATCTACAGAGTGACTTTATACTCAAGGAGCAATTTCATTTCATTTTCTGTTTTATCCAAGTGCAGTTCTTATTCCACTCTGGTCATTCCAAATTACTTGATATGTGAAGACTGAAGATGAATTTCAATTCAATAATCACTATAAAATTGCAAGATTATCGTTATCACATCTGTATGTATTAGCTTCTAAATCTGTGTTAGTTTCTCTGTAATTTAAAAGAGTTCTTGAATGTAAGATTTGGCAAATTATATGGTATTAGAGAGCACTAACTTATGTGACTGAGTCTAAAAAATGTTATTCAAAATTCTTCAGACAAGGCTATAATATGTGATAACTGTTATGTGAATAAATGCCCATTTCTCAAAGTTAAAATGAGCCACAGCACATTGATGAACTTTCAAGAATATAAAAATAAAGTGCTGGAAAGATGTGAACTGGCATAGACAAAGTTTACCAAAAAAGGGGATTATCTCTTACATAATTATTCTACTTAAAGGTCACATATGGCAAGTAATATAGCACTTCTTGTCTAAAGATTAAATAAACATTACAACTGTCAACCAGTTTTATTTGTCTTTGTTTTATAATTCTCATTGCTATACAATCACTTGGTTTGGGCTACATGGAGAGGGAAAAAATACCTCTATGAGGTTTTAAGAGATGACTTTTAATTTCCATTTTCTAAACCAGACAGTCTAATTCCTGTCCATTAATATAATAATCCATTATCATTTTAGTGATAGAGACTCATTTAAGCTACTTAACTTATAGTAGGGATAAAATCACCCTCCCCTGTCCCACAGAATCCATCCACCTCCCTGCTCAGCTTCTTCCCCATCTGGCTCAAACTACTCTGCTTTTCCCAGAGAACAGCTTAACAACAGGACTTTATACAGTTATAAATAAATAATCCAGGTTCTCATTCCTAAAATGGAATGCAGCACAGAGCTGGGTTAGAAGTTGGCATCATGTGTTCTGCGTATGTTAAGCATCAGCATTGATTAGCAGAGACAGGAGATCGGAAAACCATGAAGCCCTTTTTGAGACCTTGATAGGAAGTGACTCTCTGTGGATGCAGATTTATTGATACTGACAGGATTGGTTTTTTCTCAATTTTTATAAAAGTGAAAGTACCTTGTACATGGAAAAATACAGAAACCAAATGAATAATGGAAAAACAACAGCTCAGTGGAACTGAATGTCCCAGCTCTTAAAAGAACTTGTGTGTGTTGTTAAAGGGATGGGGAGAGACAGAGGAAAAAAAAACACCGAAAGAAGGGTTGGAGATGGGGTTTAGGGATACAGGAAGCAAAGGTTAAATGCAAATCACTTTTAGTAGAGTTAAAAAAAAATCATAAATAACTTTTAGATGTTTGCAAAAATACAGTATTTGTGTTCATCTGTTTTTTTTTTAATAAGAATGTTATAATGTTCAGCAACATTCACTTGAAACCTGGGCTATTTAGGGAAACATTTAAAATTGACTTTCCATGTTCATACTGACCAAGGAAATAGATTGATAAAAAAATTAAAACTCTCAAAACAGAAAGAAAAGATAAAAAAATAAAAGCTAGCAGAAGAAAAGAAAAAAAGGCTCTAAACTTAAAACAACAATCATTTCAAATGTCAAATTCTCTAGATTTTGTTATTGTTATTGCTAAAGAGAACTTTTGTCTTGAGTCTCTTGGTTTGTTTGAAGTAAGTCAGTAATGGAGTTACTAGAAATATCAATTCCAAAATGTAATTTAGTCTTCTTCAATATCACTGCTTTTTTTTTATTAGCTGCACAGTCAAGGGAGAGCACCTGAGATAGCACCAACCATGGAAAGTGACAGCACCTTTGAGACTAATGAAGGGTGGGAATCTTCTCTGTCCTATACAAAGCCTTGCTTTCAAAAGAAATATCTGACAGTTGGGTGCAGGACAGCAAATGCCCAACAAGTTAGTGTTATTTTTTTTTTCTTTTTTGGGTCACATCCAGCAATGCTCAGGGGTTTCTCCTGGCTCTGCACTCAGGAATTACTCCTGGCGGTGCTCGGAAGACCATATGGGATGCCGGATACCTAACCCGGACCGGCATGGGCCGGCAGGTGCAAGGCAAACGCCCTACCCGCTGGGCTATTGCTCCGCCCTATGTTAGTGCTATTTTGAACTCCACTTCAAGAGTTTACCTCATTGAATGGGTTTCTGTACCAAAGAGAAGATTCCCCTTCTGTTTTTGTAACTGGTCTGGCACAGAAGACTCAGAGCTCAACTTCATCCTGTCACAGGGTTGAAAATTCCAAATGAAGGGTTAGAGAACTGATATAGGGACTATGGCACTTATTTGCACATAGCTTATGTGGGTTTGATCCTATAATTTCATATGGTCCTCCGAACACCACTAGGAGTGATCATAACCAGAGCACTTCCAGAAGTGACTCTAAAACTGAAAAGGAAAGGTGAGAAGAAAGAGGAAAGAAGGGAGGGATGGAGGAAGTATGAGAGGGAAGGAGTGATATGGTAAAGAGTTTCAGATGATCGGTACTATCCTACTTAGTTGTATTTACAGCTGCATGAAGGAACTAAGCACTGACTTAAAACTACCACCTTAACAAAATATGTGAAATTACTCTTGAGGAAAGAGTTGAGGATGAGCCTGGCATTGGAGAAAAAATAAATGACAGTTTAGAGTCTTTGAATGCAGTATAGTATGTTTATCTGAGTATGTATAATCTTAAGGGCAAAAAAGCAATATATGTATAAGGTATGACAGGAGGTGCCAGAGAAATAGTATAGCAGTTAGGTTACTTGCCGTGCATATAGTAGACCCAGGTTTGATCCTCGGCATCCCTTATGGTCCCCAATGTACTGCCAGAATAATTTCTGAGTGCAGAGCCCAGAACCAATAATAACTCCTGAGCATCTCTGGTTATGGTTCCAAAAGCAAAATTCCAATATATACATATGATATATGTATAATCATATGTATAATATATAACACATATATTATATATGTACATAAGTAGCTGAAGTTTGAATAGGGGGTAAGGTACATGCTTTGCATGTAGCCAACCCAACCTTGATCTCCTACAATGGTGCTCCAGGCACTGTCATCCCTGAACATTGAACTAGGGCAAGACTTGATCACCACGGGGTGTGTCCCAAAGACCTAAATGAAAAAAAAAGAAAAGTGACAGAAGCAATTGTATTCAACTTCTCCCTCCCTCAATGAATGCAAAACCTTTTTTGGGAATTTCTCATGAGTTTAGATTGAATTTTCTCTACATGGAAGTTGCACAAATACTCTAGGTCTATGACCTGCTGGGATTTAATGGAAGGTATAACTATATAGAAATGATTTATATTCTTATATATGATATAGTTATATTTATATATTGTATATATTAAAATGATATATGCATATATATTTCTTTATATATCATTTTAAAGATATATAATATATAAAGATATTTATCATTTATATACATCATAATATATAAAGATTTTGTGTGATAAAATATTCTTGACATAAATATTGCAAATAGAGTTGCAATAGCAAGCGGATAAGAAATTTGAAGATGTTGGCATTTCTTAAGATAAAGAGTACAATAAAAGGAGTTAGCAGCCATGCTCAAGGCAGGATTGCTCAGATGAACTCCATCCAGAAATTAATCTGTTGAAAAAGTCACATATGCAGATTTTGCCACTGAAATTTCCAAGCTTTTACAGAGTCAAGGATGGCTCCCTCATCCCATCTCTCTGCTCTTCTAGAAGGCCCCATAGTTGTTCTCATGACCCAAAGTCACACAAGATTATAAATTCAATTCCAACTTCATCACCCAGTTGCAAACTTTGGAATTCCTGGTGTGCTTGGCGGTGATTGCAGTCATGAGAATTCTTAAACACTAGTATACCCATATACCAAGTAGCACAACACACTTAATAGATGTAAAGTATAAGGCAACCAATAGCAAAATATATAGTCACAATATCTATTCTGTAACAATATATCAGTAGTTTATATAAAGGGCTACAATCTACACTACCTTTCTTCTAAGAAAATATTTCTTGCAAATTAGCTCTAAAAAAGCAATATAAAATAAATTCCTGAGGGGCTATATGGAAGGTTTTAGTGGTGGTTGGGGAAACTGGAAACAATGGTGGTGGTAAGTTGCAATGGTGTTGAGATAGGGGGTTGAATATTTAACATCTGTAAGAAAGAACATGAACAAGTTTATTAAACAATTGAGTAGAAACCCATCAAGTTCAATAAGGGAAATTAATAACACAGATGGTCCAATTCACACATAACATCTGTTTAAAAGGTCATGACTTTAAAGGATCATTAAGAGATATATGATGTAATAATGATGTCAATTAATAGTGACAATTTGCTGTCACTATTAATCACAGGAACAATCAATAATAGTGCCTTCTATGGAGCTTGTGTGAGTGGTGGGTGAAACTAGGGTCTTTGTGATAAGGGCACACTGGTGGTGGGACTGGTGTTGGAATATTGAATACCTGAAACAATTGTAATATGAACAATTTTGTAAATCATGGTGTTTAAATAAAGTTTAAAATGTTTTTAAAAGGGAGGGAGGTTTAGAGTTTTTCACCAAAGAAATAAATTGCTATCTTATATGAGACTTTTTAATTAGTAATTGGTATATGGAGTTTATTTGTTCTAAAACTGATAAAGCATCTAATTTAAAATTTAGGAGTTGCTCTTATAGAGTACTAGCATGTAGTATGATTAGAAAACTGTTACCACAGACATGAAAGCAGTGAACATACAAGCAGGAGAAACGGGTGACCTGTCTCATGACTCATTTCATCTTTACTGAATCATAAGATTACTGACAAGGCCAACTTTATTCTCCCTAGACTCTGAGAATTCTGAAAATCTGACAGTCATTATCTTAATTTTGGGGTTCTCCCACTTTTTATTCTGTTCAAATATCAAATCACCATAGAGCAAAAGAAAGTCCACCAAACTCACTGGAGATAACAACTTAGAGATAACACTGAGAGATGGGGGGGAATAGTCAGAAAATACAATAATGGTAGAGACTAAGACTGGATTTTAAAACAATTTAGCACAAGAATATCCCATAATGCAGTCTATTTTATTCTTAATTTCCCATAACATGTGTAAAATATGCTGTGATCAAACACAGACTTTGAAATTTAAAAAAAATGTTTTGTTTTCTGAGCTTTGTTCTCCCATTGATAAGCCCTAGGAAAACCCCTGCTTCAAATACATTCAAAGAAATCAATTCAAATGGGGCATGGAACATGCTTACGCCCATGCTTAAGCACAGCAAGATTGAGAAATGTTGTTTGTTATTTATCGCTCCCTCTCCCCAATATAACCCTCATTTAGGAAAAGAAAAGGAATATTTGCTGTCTATTTAGAACAACGTTCTCCTAATAGTCAGAAAATAAATTTGTAAGTGTGACTTTTTTCCTTAACTTACGATATATTAATATAAATGTATAAAAGATAATAAAAGCTCAGTACCACCAGGGGTAATTTAATATCCAATTTCAAAGACAACATGAGTTTGGAACACTGAAGAAAGAAACTGGTGATACATAATTTAATCTAGTTCTCAAGTGCTTACATTTTAATTTGTACTGTTTAAACACCACTCCTGAGACTAAAGCGACTTGAAACCACATCACAAATCACAGAATGAAGCACTTTGTTTTCAAGCAAGTTTATTAAACCCAGGCAGTTGAATGACAAGTAACAAGAGTAATCATGAAAACATTTTTTCCTTGATTAAGATGGATGGCAGTAAATCTGCTTTAACAGTAGTTAGGACAAGAGATACCTTTTTAGAAAGTTGTCATCTCTGGAAAGTTCCTCCTTTTCCAGATTAAAATTCTGATTTCTGCTTCAGGTGTAACCACTGAAATCTATCCAATTTTGTTGTTGTTACTAAAAACAAAAGTTTAGATATAAGATAACTGGAAAGTCTGTTAACTTCTTTGAGGGCACAGAGAAACAAACAAGTGTTAAGGTGAATTTTATCTGGGGAGTTCTATCTCAGAAAGGATTGGCCCTATTCAGACTGAGCAGTATTATACTGTCATTACTCAGTCTGAATCGGCCAAATGCCTGCCTTCCACTTACAATCCAGGCTCTCAGTGCTGGCACCACATATGGTCCTCTTAGCCCTACCAGGAGTGGTAGCCAGGGATAAGCTACCAAGCGTGGAGCCAGGGATAAGCTCTGAAACTGCCAACTGTTGCCCCCCAAATCCCTACCCTAAAAAAAAATAATAAAAACTTTTAAGTTCTTTAAATACATACATAATATGATTACATATAATCATATAAATATATAATGCATGGTTATAAATGTATGTTTTATACAAAAAATATGAAAAGCAATATATCATATCTCTGGAAAGCACTAACAATTTGGTATTAGAAAAAAAGGAAAATTATAGAAAATAATCACTGTACTAAACTGTAATGTGAGGTAGGGTTTGCATTGAAAACTAAGAATTATCACTGTATCACTGTCTTCCCTTTCATCATCGATTTGTTCAAGCGGGCACCAGTAACATTTCCATATGACCTGTCTCATGCAAGTAGAGCCCAAGGGAACCTGCTTGCTCCAGGAACATAAAAGCCTCAAAACCATTCCATCAAGTCATGGGAATGAGGTCTATAATTGTTTCTGGTATCTGGCATATAAAATACGACACGGGTAGCTTGCCAGGCTCTGCCGTGCAGGTAGCATACTCTTGTAGTCATCTCAAAATCCAGCATTTATTGATGAACCAAGCAGCCGCTTGGCTGCGCAAGCCAGGCTGTGATAGGTTGGTCTGCTGGGTGGAGTTCTGATGAGGGGGAAGTCCAAATGTGGAAAATGGAGGTCCTCAAGGAGTGGGGGTCGTCTGGCTTGTTGTGAGGTTCTGCTGGGGTGGCGGGCCAGGGCTAGAAACTGTCATCCCTCCTGGGCGCCTCATGAGCAGCTGGGCACAGTGAGAGCCAGTAGCAGCTCTGCCCCATGTCTGTCTAAGAAAACTAAGAATTAAAAAACATTAATTTTCTCGAATCCCAGAATGATACAGACACACAAAATCCTCAAGCATCCTGGAGGGATTCAGAAAGACTTAATTTTAGGTAATAATTTTTATTCTGCTTCCCTTGCTCCCTTTCCCGTGTCCAAGTGTTATATGCTGGATTATGATACTTCAAAGGGGGCTCTACGCTGAGTTGCAGTGCACTCATGCTTCAGTTGTAGTATTCTCACACATTGGATTGTGTTTCTGGAAATTGCACACTCTGTTGTAACACAGCAATGCTGCCAGGTCTGTGCTTGGCACATGTGTGGAACTGACGGCATCAAACTCAAGAACTCACATTTGCTAGGGAAGTACTTTGTCATCGAGTCTTTCATGATTTTAGTTTGAAATGGTAATTTAATATCACACTGTGTCAATTATTTAGCTAGAATAGGATTGCTATATCATTGATAAATAGGAATAATCTAATAGTCTATAATGGCAAAAAGTTCTAGCAAAGTAGAATTTGTCATATATATTGACAGATTTGCAGCACAGTTTCTTTTTCTTACCTATAATGTAATTTCATAAGAGAAATATCAACAATTTATTGAGATATCAGCGAAAATATTTCCTTAAAGGGCTGTTGTTTTCTCTCAGAATACATTCTTCCTAATGTGCTCCAAAAGCCCTTTATGTTGCAAAATAAATGATGATACAGGGGCCTGAGTGATAGTCCAGCGGGTAGGGCGTTTGCCTTGCACGCAGCTGGCCTATGCTGGGCTGGGTTTGATTCCCGGCATCCCATATGGTCCCCAGAGCACAGCCAGTAGTGATTCCTGAGTGCAGAGCCAGGAGAAACCCCTGAGCATTGCTGGGTGTGATTCAAAAAAAGAAAAAAATGATGATACAGCTAGAGAAATAGAGCAGCAAGTAAGGTGTTTGCCTTGCTTGCAGGTGGTCTGGCATCAGTCTTCAGCAATGCATACGGCCCTTGAGCTCTGCCAGGAGCAATCCCTGAGCATAATTGGTGTGCATTTGTCCCTATTGTCCCCACCCCTAAGATGATGGTAGCATATCCTATCTGGCAAAATATAAATTAATTTATTTTTTATCAATAATTTTGTAATATATCTCTGCTCTTAGAATTATTGCACCTGTTTATGTATTGTTATGAAGTGTCTTTCATTTTTATCAATGTTAACTTAATCACTTACAATGTAAAAGTAATAAGGATATATTAGTTATATTTAGATTACTTATAACAGCTTTATTTGGATTTTCTTTTTTTATACTATAAGTTAATTTTAATTTGTATGTTAATTACAAGTATATTTGATAAAATACTGGAATATTTGTGCTGAAATCTATGCCTTTATTTTAAAATAAATTTCTAAGAATATTTTATTCCAATTTTCTCTTAACTACACTGCTTTAAATTATTTTTATTTTAGTTATTACCATGGAGATCAGATAGTCATACTTGAATTAGTTAAGATCATTATAAATTTTTAATTTTTACAGTTTCCTTAATAATGAAAAATGTTTGAATATTTGTAATTCATTTATATTTTCACACTTTTATGATAATGTGTCTTCATCTTATTACTTTGACTGTATAATTTAAAATACTCTCCACCTCAAATTTTTTGACATGTGCTAAAGTTCAGAAACTTACTTGGTATTTGATTTAATATATACAGTGACCAGTAAGGAAGGCATAACAGTTAATAAAGTTCTTTCATAATAAGATCAATGGGTTGTACTCTATAATATTGGTTTCTGTATCAAAAAAAAGAGCATTTTATATCTTTATCCAGAAACCTGTGCATATGTCCTTTGGGGAAATAGAGATCATGTATACATAATTAAGACCATAAGAAAATAGAGGTGGAAAATGGAATTATGCCAGAAGTAACTAGAATTATTCTAACCAGGAAAAAAAAGAATTTTTGAAGATATTAGACTGGAAATGACAGGATTATTTTCTGAAGCATTTACTTACATGAAGCATAACTGTTCTGATGACTAGATTTAAATTTTTAACCTCCAGAAAAGTGAACAATTTCTTTTCTTCCTTCCTTCCTTTCTTCCTTTCTTTCTTTCTTTCTTTCTTTCTTTCTTTCTTTCTTTCTTTTCTTTCTTTTCTTTCTTTCTTTCTTTCTTTCTTTCTTTCTTTCTTTCTTTCTTTCTTTCTTTCTTTCTTTCTTTCTTTCTTTCTTTCTTTCTTTCTTTCTTTCTTTCTTTCTTTCTTTCTTTCTTTCTTTCTTTCTTTCTTTCTTTCTTTCTTTCTTTCTTTCTTTCTTTCTTTCTTTCTTTCTTTCTTTCTTTCTTTCTTTCTCTCTCTCTTTTCTTTTGTTCCTTCACTTTTTGATAACATGCAGCCATCTCAGGGTGTACTCCTGACTCTGCACTCATGAACTACTCCTGGTATTGGTCAGGAGACTATATGGGATGCCAGAGATGGAACCCAGGTCAGCTGCATGCAAGGTAAACATCCTACTATCTATATTATCTTTCTGACTCCAGTAATTAATTTTATATTCTTGTGAGACAGTAAATTCATGGTATATGAACATGTTCATAGTTTATTGTCATTGGTATAGCAGTCCTACAAATTGATACAAACAGGTAAACTTTCAGAGTAGGAATGTATTGCATGTAGATAAATTGTAGAAGTGTCTGTGGATTTGGTTAGTGGCAAAGCATGAAAAAATCGGAGAATATGTAATAGAATATGACTAGATTACTTTGAGAAGTCTATTAGTGAAAGTATGTTGATTACATTTATCTTGACAATTCCAAAGGAAATAAGGAGCATGTTGAAACTAAAGATAAGTGAATCCCTTTTCATAGGTACAGAACACTTTGCTGCATCGTTTTACTCTTGAGTGGAATTCAAAGTCTGTATTTGATAGGATGGAACATATGACAAAAGAGATTTTCAACTAAAATAATGAAGTTTGACATGATTTTTCCTTATATCTTGCTAAAACATTAAGAGGAAAGAAATAAAAGAGGACCGGAGGAAATGGAGACACATTGCCTGATCATGGATTGGGAGAAATTACATTGTCAAAATGGTAATACTCCCTAGACATTTATATAAATCCTATGCAGTCCCTATAGAATACCAATGACATTATTCAAAGAAATTGACCAAACACTCCTGAAATTTATATGGAGTAATAAATCCTCACAGGTAGCTTAAACAATCCTTGGTAAAAAGATGGGAGGCATCACATTTCCCAAGTTCAAACTTTACTACAAATCATAGTAATTAAAATAGCTTGGTATTGATTAAAACAGACCTGGGACCTATGGAATATAGTTGAGTATCCTAACATACATCCGCAAATGCATGCTAATTTATTCTTTGATAAAGGAGCAAAAAATCGAAGTGGAGCAAGGAAAGCCTTTTCAACAAGTGATGCTTGGAAAACTGGGCAGCTATGTGTAAAAAAATTAATTTAGACTTAAGTCTAAAACTCTGCACAAAAGTCAGATAAAAATGGAACAAAGATACCAATATCAGACCTGAATCCATAAAGCACATTAAAGAAAATATAGGAAAAATCCTCTACAACATTGAACTTAAAGGCCTTTTCAAAGGTAAAAGACCACTAACAAAGCAATTGGAAGCAAGATAAATATATGGGACTACATGAAACCAAAAAATTTCTACACCTAAAAAAAATGGTGACCAAGATACAAAATCCATCCCAGAGTGGGACAGAATATTCACCCCAATCCCATCTGATAAGGTTTTAATATCCAGGATATATCTGGCACTAGTAGAACTTTACAAGAAAACATCCAACTCCATCAAAAAGTAGAGAGAAAAAATATGAACAGAAACTTTGTCAAAGAATAAATTAGAATAGCCAATAGGTGTATGAAAAAATGCTCATTGTCACTAATCATCAGGTAGATGAAATCAAAACAGCAATGACCTATCTCACACCACAGAGACCGGCACATATCCAAAAGAGTAAGAACAACAAGTGCTGGTCTGAATGTGGGGAGAAAAGAGATTCTAATTTACGGTTGGTGGAAATGTTGACTGGTACAGCCATTTTTGGAAAACAATATGGGCATTCCTCCAAAAATTAGAAATTGAGTTCCCATTTGACCCAGCAATACCCACCTGGAAGGCCAAAAATACACAGCAGAAACACCACCTGCACTTCTATGTTCATAGCTGCACTATTTACAATAGTCAGAGTCTGGAAAGAACCAGAGTGCCCGATAATAGATGACTGGGTAAAGAAACCTTGGTCATCTACACAATGGAATACTATGCAGCTCTAAGGAAAAACAAAGTTATGAAATTTGCCTATAAATGGATGGACATGGAGAGGATCATGCTGAGTGAAATAAGCCAGAGGGAAAGGACAGATATAGAATGACTGCATTTATTTGCATAATATAAAATATAGTATGATACCAATATCCAAGGCCAGGCAAAACATGAATCAGGAGGATTTGTCATTGGGTGTTATCTACTGCAATTGTGTGAGAATCAGAGGTTAGGTAAGACAGAGAAGGGGAAAATGTGCTAATAATCGTTGGAAATAATACCAGCCTAGAACGATCATTCAATGTAGGCAAAGGGATATAGATGATAGCCTCTAAATGTATGTATTGCAACACACAATATGTAAGAGAAGGAAGAGAGAGGAAAGTGAGTGAGAGACAGAGAGGAGATAGAGAGAAAGAGAAGTGGTAAAGTGCCTGCCATATAGGCAGACTGGGGTAGGTGGAATCAGGGGAAATTGGTGGTGGCAAATGTGTGCTGGTAGAAGGATCGGTTATGGAACACAGTGGAAAACTGTATGACTGAAACCAAAACATGAACATCTTTGTAATTGTATAGCTTATGGTGGTATGATATAAAAAATTTAATGAAAAATAATAAAATTTAAAAAATTATGGCAGAAAATTCTAAGCAAAAATAAATGACCATTTGACAAGTTGATAGTTTCTCAGACTGGAAACGATGCTAACCTGAATCTGGGACTTATACACAGGGTAGAGTGTCTCTGGAATGAAAGGTATGACAGAACAATTTTTTTACTGAAAAAATTAGGCATGAATCTATTCAACCTTTTCTGTAGATGCTACAAATAGGCAGATGGAGTTACCCAGCCTTACTATTGCAATCCCTATGACAATTGTAAAGAAAGGTCCACAAGGTGTTAGATATCATTATAGAATCAAAGCTTGGACTGAAATGGAAGAAACAGGAAAAAAAGAGAAAACAGTACCAAAGACCCAAACTTCTACAGTAGGAAAATAGGATGACTCATCTGAAAACTCAAAGATCAAGAGAAACAATGAATAAGAATGAAGATCCACTGTACTTAGACAGTGAAATATAGTCACAGGAAATTACTATCTAGTTTTGAAAACTAATGAACATTTTTTTTCTATTGGATTTCAAATGTTTAAGACTAGAGAGTCCATTTTACCTCTCCAATATTTCCTTTCAGAATGTTTATGTCTAACCTGTAGTTTTCAGTGTATAAGCAGAAGCTCTTTATGTCCAAAGATGAAGAGAACTTTGTTGTTTGTTTTTATCCAGGGTGGATAATCATATTTTAGAATCTCACACATATCTGATTCAGATGATGACATTCAGGGTTAAATTTAAATTTGTGACATTTAGGAGGAGTTTATGGGTTTAGACCTGATGCAGTAATAGGATAGGATTTGGGGGCAGATGGTGCTATGGATAAATATTATATGCATGTAAAGGAGATACTAATTTTAGAAATTTTGAGGACAAGCTGTAGTGGGTCAGTTGTAAACCACCTCCAGAAGCCAACATGTCCATGTGTTAATTTCCAAACCCTGTGAATACAATTCTATTTGGAAAATTGCTCTTTGCAGACATAAGCAATTTAGCCTCTTAAAATGAGATCATCCTGATGCACATGATGGCTTCTAAGTGTATGTAGTGCAACCCACAATGTGTAAGAGAAGAAAAAGAGAGAGAGGGAGAGAGAAAAGAGATAAAGAACCTGACATTTAGGCAGGCTATGGGAGGGGAGGGAATTGGGGACATTGGTGGTGGGAAATGGGAACTGGTGGAGGGCGGGTGCTGGAACACTATGTGACCAAAACCTCCAAACATGAACAACATTGTAATCTCACAGTGGTATAATAAAATGTTTAATAAAAAATTAAAAAATAAGAAATAAAGTATTTGTTTCCTCTAGATATTAAACTTTTTGTACTTGTTTCACAGCATTTTATAAATTCTCAAATGTCTTCCCTTATTCTGCTGAGTGTCATAATACTCTTGAAATTGTAGCTTGATTACTTCCACAATTTCCGGAAATTTCTCATGTCAGTATTTCTTTGAGAATTATTTATATTCTTTTTTCTTCTCTTAATGTAAAAATCCTACTGTATGTGATTAATTGTGTGTCTCATAGTTTTAGAGATCCCCTCCATTTTTTTTCTGAGCCCCTCTCTATATTATTTATTTATGTGATAATATTTGGATATTTTCTACATATTCTAATGATCTGGTATATATTTTTTGTTTAAGCATTTGTTGGTTTCCTAATTTCACTTTAGTGTATAATAAGTATAAAATGTGCATTTTATACTCATTTTTAACAATATCTTTATTGATTTGAATTTTCTGAAAATTTTCACATTACAAAATACAAAATTGTACCAGAAAAATAAAATTATAAAACTGTTTTACTCAGGTTTGTTTCTGCGCTCTCCAATACCCAGATCATATAATTATTTGTTTTATATTTTATGTCCTCTTTTAAGTTTTTTCATTTAGACACATGTGAAGTTCTGTATTATACTATTTTTCTTCAGAGAGGATTTGCTTTACTTCTGATAAGCATTTATAATAAACATTGATCTCTTTAATCCACTCAAAGGTTTTAGTCTGTGTGAGGGCTGATGTAACTTTTGCTTTAATTCCTAAAATACAGCCTTTCATAAGGTTTGACTGGAATCCTAGGGAATTTTTCCTCCTAGCGAACCCTGAATTTTCATTTTTTTATTCTCTTCATTAGATTTCTGAGGTTGCTGGAAACTCTGGTGGGAATTTTAAACTAAAGCTTTATGTTTGTCTTTTTTAGTTTCTCACTTGAGACAGTTTAGAAACTATCAAAAGGTCAAAGAATGTAGGACTCACAGGAACACATTGCTCCCATCTCTAGAATACTTGCCCTTTAAAACCTTAAATATAATTGCCTTTTATTCATAAAATAATATCTATTTGGTAGTGTTATTTAATATAAAGTTGTTTATTTTTTTTCGGTGGGATCATTTACTTAAAGCAAGTTACTGTTTCGTAGTCAGAAACCAGATTAATTTTTAAAGGTGGGAACTATAATTTATTGTGTGGTTATAGTGAACAATACTGGCAGTAATATAGAAGAACCTTTCATAATGAAATTTTGTTTCCCTGTTATTATTAATTCTAAAAAATAGTATATACTGTGCTTTTTATAAATTGGAAATATGCAGGAGGGAAAGGTATAAAGACATCAGCAGCTAATTATTACATAGTCTAATGTTGCAGGACTCCTTTAAGAGCCTCTGCATCTGCCCTGAATTGCCTCCTGCAGGTCACTTCGTAGATAGGGGGTAGTCTAAATGTGACAGTTTATCGGACCATGTATTCTATAATGGCTGGTATAAATATTCTCTCATGCTACCACAAATCATCGTGGGACTAGCTAGATCTTACCAGCATATTTGCCTGGCCAAGTTGGATCTCTAAGTAATTGCCTCCAAGCAAGCAAGCATGGCTCCCTGATAAATCAAAGGCAACTAAAATACAAAACTACCTTGAAGTAGAGCGAGACTCTTGTGAAGGCTTGGAGAAATATTTAACTGGCATTAGTATTAGTCTTTGGTACAGAGACATGCCATCTCAGAAACCCCCTTCTCTACCCTATAAAGGCATTTCCAGGCAGATCTTGGCTCAAAAAATTAGCATATAATAGGGCCTAGGTGAGGTGCTGGGAGAAATTACCTGAGGGCATTTGACCCTTCCTGCTTCCCATAATAGTGGGAGGTCTGAGTTGTAGGGGTATAAAACCAGCCTGCTTCCTCTCTCGCTCTTTTTTTGGGCTCTCTTTTGGGCTCTCTTTTGGGACTTGCACTCTTCTTGGGAGTCTTTTCTTTGTCTCCTCTTTACAAGGCCTTTACACGTGGTGGCCGCCATCTTGGCCTATATGTGGCTGGGGTTTTAGCCGGGAATCCTAAGCACAGGGTTTATCCTATTGCTGACTTGTGCACCTAAACCTGTGATAAGTAAAGCATTTTAAAACTGCATTGGATTCCTGAGTTTTCATCCATTCCCCGCCGACTTCAGAGGTAGAAAGGAACTCGCTTCCCGGCACTGCCGTGGACCGCCAAGGCATTCTCCGACAGTCTAATCTTTATTTATCTCCCACAAAATTACACTAATGCACACCAGGTGAACATTTAAGCATTTGCTTTTATCTATTTATTAAGATTGCTACAATAAAGTTAAAGCTTTTAAAAAAATAGTTCCTTGTTACTGTATGCTTATACCTGTTCTAGGAAATAGGACGTTATAGGATGCTGGCACTGAATAGTTACTAATGTCAGTGAGTTTGAAAATAAGTACATGAAAAGATCTATAAGAATAAGAACTTTTAATATGAATTTATATAACACTAATTGCAAGTGTAAAAGGAATATTAACATTAAAATGTTATAGAATGAGACATTAACTAAAGAGACATAAGTTTGATTATTTGACTATTTGAAACCTACATTTGTATTATAGATTTTGTATTTCTTAGGGAAGAGTATTCATTTCTTTGACATGTTTATTTATTTAAACACATCTTAATCACTATTACAAGTTCCTCAATGAGAAACTATGCATGCATGTCCATACAGACAACGAGTGAACTCTAACCAGTGAACATTCTCTAAGAACAAATTCTCATTTTCTATAGTTGTCATTATCTAGCAAAGATAAAAAGTTACTAATAATGTTATTTAAATTTTAATGTATATTTGAAATAAATTTATTATAATTTTCACAAACTATATTTTTTTGAATTATTGTCTTTTTGTGGAAAAAGCCATTACAGGACTAAATTATAATAAGTCATCAATTAAATTATATATGGTTAAATAACAGCAAGCAAGAAATGTAACTTAAACAGTAGATGCTTTATGTTAAAATAGGCATTTTATGATATAGCTACTATTTTAAGCATGAAATATATATTCTGAAGCATAACTAGATTGAAAAACATTATAAATATGAAATATACATGTTGCATTGATACAGAATTGCATAAAATATTATGACAAAATAACAAGATCCAATACATTTGTGAATACATACTGCATATAAACAAATATAATAGAACATACCGTAATTCTTAAAAGACGTAAATATTAAGTAAATGGGGGTGGAGAGTTATTTTAGGGTTTAAGATACATTCATTGCACATAACCAACGTAAGTTATATGTTAATTATAGTCACAGCATTAGCCAGTGCTGGGAGCCCCTCAGCAATCTCAAATAACCCATGGTATTGCAGAGCCCAGCAAGACTACAATCACATTGAACAATCTAACTAGCTGACAGAGAATCAGTATGAGAAAACCCTACTATTGGGTCTCCTAAGTACCTCTTGTGAAGCACACACCTATCCCAAAACAAAACAGAAAAAATTAAATATATGGAATATAGCTTCAACTTCTAGTAAAGCAAAGCTTTTCATAAGCAAATGAGAAATTTCGCTATAATCTTGAATAAATAATATATAAGTAAGTTTCTTTTCCCATATTAATTTTATATTAGTTGATAAATGTAATTTATAAAAATAAATAAAATTACCTTTGTAAATTATTAAACCACCATTACAAAGCCAACTAAATGTAAGCAGTTTTGTATATTTATAATCAGATGAAATAGAAAAAAATCTATCTAGTTTTCATAAAGCATTTCCTGTATTAGCTTGATCACTTGATCACTTGATATCCTGTTATTCTTTGATTTGCTTGAGTGATGCAGTAACATTTCCATTTGTCCCTGTCACGTGCCACTGTAGCCCAATGGCATCTGATTGCTCCAGGAATACGAAGAGCCTCTGACCATCTCATAGGTGGGTGGCCATGTGATCATTTTTCATCCCATGAGATCCAGTCGGTAATGGCTCTAGTCCAGCAGTCATCTCCAAGTCGCATTACATGTCCAGCCCATCTGATTTTCAATGCTTTGGCATAGGAGACAGCGTCCCCGACTTCAGAACAGCAACGGAGGTCAGAACTCCGGATTCCTTCTCTCACTTGAGTGAGGTGTGATATTCCAATCATAGCTCTTTCAATTCCTCTTTGGGGAGACCTGAATAGTATTCACATCCTGCTTTCATAGGGCCCAAGTCTCTGAGGTGTATGTTAATACATGGAGAACAATGGAGTAGAAGAGCTGTGCCCAGAGCCAGAGGTTCTTTGTCCTTCTAGATATTTCTTCGATGCTCTTATGGTGTTCCATGCCGCTCTCTTCTCCCCTCGCAGCTCAGATGCTAGGTCATTCATCATGTTGAATGCTCGACCTAGGTATACATAACTCACTTCATTCAGAGATGTTTGTTCTGTTGAGAGTGAATGGAACATCTGGAACTAGTTCGTTTTCATGAACATTGTTTTGTTGAGATTCAGCTGTAGACCTATCTTTTCACAGTCACTGTTGAAGTCAGTCAGCATTTGTGTTGCTTGGCTAATATTTGGTGCTATTAGAACAATGTCATCAGCGAAGTGGATGTGGTGTAGTTACCGACCATCTATCTTGACTCCATTCCTCCCCATCCTAATTGTTGCCTGATGATCTCGAGGGTGGTGCTGAAGTGTTTCAGTGAAATGATATCACCCTGCCTAACCCTCTTTTGACATCAATGATCACTTCCTTGTAGAATGGTGAGATCCTGGTGGTGAATCCGTAATACAGCTCACGAAGGATCTTGATGTATTGGATTTGAAAGCCCTGTTTAGCTAGTGCATCCATGACTGTGTCAGTCTCAACAGAATCAAAGGTTTTCTTTAAATCAATGAACATTAGTCAGAGCGGCTTCTTGAACTCCCTACAAACCTCAATGAGCTTGGTTACCGTGGTGGATATGGTCGATTGTGCTGAATCCTTTTCTGAAGTCAGCTTGCTCGCATGGTTAAACTTCATCTAATGTTCTGCCAATCCTTACAGGAATGACTCCGAGTGAGCAGCTTGTAGATGATGGACATTAGGGAGATGGGGAGATAGTTGCCAATTTCGTGGATGTCTCCCTTCTTGAACAGTAGAACTGTCCTGCTGGTTTTCCATTGGGAGGGCACCTTGCATTCAGACAGGTAGCGTGTGAAGAGCTGTGCCAGTGTATTGATGAGTACTCATGGCAGATTCTTCAGGTGTTTGGGTCTGACTTTGGGCTGGGTGCTGTTCGCTTCTTTACCAAAAAATGGCACGTCGGATTTTGGAAGGGAGAATGTTGGGAATGACATATCCATCCTGCTGAATTTGTTATGTGGGCAGGTGGACTCAGCTATCAAAGAGATTCAAGTAGAAGTCATAGATAATCTTCTCTATTGCCTTTGTAGATGTGATAGATCCATCAGGAGTCAGAGGGCAGTCAACTTGGTCTTATATTTGGCAAAGGACATCAGGCATTGTGAATATTTTTCCGGCTTCTGTTGCATTGGCCAGTATTGCTGCTCTTCTTTCTTTGAGGTCTTCCATTACTGCTTCTCTGCACTGCTTTGAGAGCTTGGACTTTAGCATATGGGTGCCTGAGGCTCTAACCTTGCCATGTTGGCGAATAATCTCGAGAGTTTTTGAAGACAGGTGTCCTTTTGTGTCTTTTTTCTCTCTTGGGGTTCTTCTCACAGTCATGGAGGTGCTGAATCAGTAGGAAGGCAAATAATGAAATTTTTTACAAACAAAATATATTTTGTATTATAAAAATAGAATATATCACTGTCTTCCCATAGATCATTAATTAGCTTGAGTGGACACCAGTAACATCTCAATAAGTCCTGTCACATGCAAGATAGCCCAAGGGCATCTGCCCGCTCCAAGAATATAAAGAGCCTCAAACCATTCCATCAAGTCATGGGAATGAGGTCCATAATTGTTACTGGTATTTGGCAGGTCAAATATGACACAGGTAGCTTTCCAGGCTGTATCAGGCTCTTGCCAGGCTCTGATCAATGTAAAAATCCATAACAAATCTTAGGAAATTCCACCTGACAATATATCAAAGAATCAATACAACATAATCTAGTGGGTCTCATACAGGAATAAAAGGAGCATCCAAGATGAGAAAATTAAATTAATGTAATATGCTATACAATAAATTATTTAATAATTTCCTTTGGTTATTTTTTATATTTCATATTACATTGACTATTGATTGGCACATCTGTATGATTATAGCAATTGATAGATGCTGAGAAAGCATTTGATAGATTCCAAAACCCATTCATGATAAAAATCCTCAATACAATAAGCATGTGAGGAAACTTCCTTAATATAGTAACAGCCATTTGCAATAAATGGCAGTTTATTTTTCACAGCCCGTTTTAAATATAATGGTGAAAACTTAGAAGCCTTCCCTCTGCAGTCACGCACAATGCCAAGACATCTACTTTCTTCTCTCATTGTTGAGTATAGTACTGAGAGTCACAGTAGCAACTAAGCTATCAAAAACACAAAACAAAAACATCAAAGGGATCCACCTTGGAGTCAAATTATCACTATTTTCAGATGGCATAGAAATATGTAAGAAGGATCTACTATTAACAGCTTTATAAATCATGGGACCCAAATAAAAGAATGTCATGCCTTCACACATGATTTTATATCAAATTAGCATTAATTAAATATTAAATGTATCCTCACTTTAAATAAAAGTGTAAGGAGACTTCATTTTACATAAAGGGATTCATAGCTTGAAAGAAATTACCTGGTTCCTTTGAACACAAAAATTTCTGAATTGAATTGTCATGTGAAAGTTAATGAATAAGTGGAATGAATAGCCAATTTTAATATATTATGAGATTAAAAGTGAAACATCTGCTGAAATAGGATTGAGCCTCAATCATGGTCATTTAAGAAGAATATTTAGTTGATTTAGCTTATCCATTGGTGCTTATTATATATTATAAATATATAATATCCATTGGTGCTCATTATATATTATAAAATATAGTATGTAATTATTATATTAATATAATTGTTATATATCATAAATAATTATTAATAATGATTAATAAGCAATATAATAATTATGGTATTGTTATGCAATATATAAATATGATATATTGTAAAATATAATATATAATTTTTACAAACAAACTATAAATTATGGCACTAGAGAGATAGTACAGCAGAAAGGGCACTTGCATGTGTTGGACTCAGATTCAATCCCTGGAACCCCATTTTGCCCCTGAACCTTGCCAGGAGTGATCCCTGAACAGAGAGCCAGGAGTACACCCTGAGCAGTTACTGAAAATGCCAAAGCTCCAGGCCCTAAAAGGAATTATGGTTACTAAGAAGTAACCAATTTCGTGGATGTCCCCCTTTGTGAAAAGTAGAACTGCCTTGCTGGTTTTCCATTGGGACGGCACCTTGCATTCAGACAGGTAGCGTGTGAAGAGCCGAGCCAGTGTATTGATGAGTATTGAAGGCAGATTCTTCAGGTGTTCGGGTCTGACTTTGTCTGGGCCTGGTGCTGTTCCCTTCTTTACTGATGAAATGGCATGTCAGAGTTCAGAAGGGAGAATGTTCAATGTACTATCATTAAAATTGCTTTTATAAGGTTTTATTTTACCTCATTGAGAGTAAAAGCAACAATGAAAGAAATATAAATATGCTAGCAAAAAAGCAGGGTACCGAGTAAATATCACAGTATCATAAGGGCTGAACTTTTGAAGTCAATAATAAATTTTAGTTATGTTCTAAACAGGAAAGTATTAAGTTGCAATTCTTTTAATTATGGACAAATGCCATAAATTTAGTAAGTAAGAGAGACAGAGGAAATTAAAATCCTCCTATTTTATTGGTCCTCTATGTCAAAGAGAATGATTTTCAGAAAGGAAGAGTGGAAATGTACATCAAATATGGAGAGTTTGAACTAAAGATGAATGTAAAGATTGTAAGGAACACACATCTACTCAAAGCAAATCTAATTTTCTGTACTCAAATACATTATCCTAAGGAACTGAAATAATTTGTTGTGGGCAGTCCTTAACTATTTTGAGTAATCACGAAGGAAGTATATCTTGATTTAAATGGTTTCAGTGGGTTACAAACTATAGCTGTGTATATTCCCCCTCCTTTATTCTTTCACTTCTTGAATATGTTCCACCATGATAAAATTAAGTAAGCTCTACAGCAAATAGTTAAATTACTTGAAATGTGATCTTGTAGAGAAGAAATTATTAATCCCTAGAAATAAGATGAGAGACACATAAGGCATGAATTTTGTAGGAATAACTGCAGAATTGATTGCTAATTTCCTTTTTTACTCAAAGGTTACTTTCATTTAAATCTCTCTAGTTTCACCCTTGTGCTACTAGGAAGTAACACCTGTGTTTCACTAAGCAGACTGAAAAATGTTTAGGCAATGAATGATATTCTTTTACTTGAGTTTGAACTTTTAATATTCTATTTATGTTTTTATTAGGAATGATATCAAACTTAAACTGTACAAGTGGATTTTATAAGGCAGTTGACAAAACTTCCAATAATAGATTTTTGGTAATGATGGGTAATTTTTTGGTACATTTTGGTTATAATTATGTTATTATTTTATAACATATTTATTATTGCAAAAATATTTTTTTTTTGCAATCCAGCCCAGGTATGCTGAACCAGAGACTCTCAGACATTGGGCAGAGCTGCTACTTGCTCTCCCTGTGCCCAGCTGCTCAGGAGGCGCCAGGGAGGCATTGCGGGTTCTAGCCCTGGCCTGCCACCCCAGCAGAGCCTCACAACAAGCCAGACGGCACCCCCTACTCCATGGGGCCCGCCATTTTCCACATTCAGACTTCCCTCTCGTCACAACTACACCCAGCAAACCAGACTATCACAGCCCGTCATCCACACCCACCCTGCAGCAGTTTTTTTTTTTTTTTTTTTTTTTTTTTTGCAATCCAGCCCAGGTATGCTGAACCAGAGACTCTCAGACATGGGGCAGAGCTGCTAGTTGCTCTCCATGTGCCCAGCCACTCAGGAGGCGCCTAGGAGGCATAGCGGGTTCTAGCCCTGGCCTGCCACCCCAGCAGAGCCTCACAACAAGCCAGACAACACACCCCTACTCCATGGGGCCCACCATTTTTCACATCCAGACTTCCCTCTCATCACAACTCCACCCAGCAGACCAGACTATCACAGCCCAGCCTGCGCGGCTGCTTGTGGCCCCACGGTTCATCAATAAATGCTTTATTTAGAGGTGACTACAACAGTATGCCACCCGCACAGCAAGCCTGGCAAGGTTCTCATGTAATATTTGCTATGCCAAATACCAGTAACATTTATATTAGGTCATTCCCGTGGCCTAATATAATGGTTTGAGGCTCATTATGTTCCTGGAGCAAGTGGATGCCTTTGGGTTCTACTAGTGTGCGACAGGACATATGGAGATATTACTGGTGCCCACTCTAGCAAATAGATGATTAACGGGAAGATAGTGATAGGTAGATAGTGATTTATTATAAATTTAAAACATATTCATTATTATTTCATAACATATTATGTTATAAAATAACATATTATTTTATAGCATAAATTAACATATTTAATATGTTATATAATATTATTATATATAATAATGAATGAGAATTATGGCTATTGTAGAGATATAATTGCATTTTAATGGGTGTTACTGAAAAAATTAGCAGAACATGGTGTATATTGACTCCATAAACTCATATCCTTAGCGCAGACGTGCTTAAAAATAAAAAAGTCTTAGAATATAGTTGAAGTCACTCAGAATCTCAAGCAAACCTTTCTACTTAGGCACTATGCTAACATATTTAGGATGAACAGTGTACAAGGGTGCTAAGTACCCCAGCACTGGACTGTTTTCATCCTGCTAGAAGCAACTAAAAATTTAAATAAACAGAAAAATAATAGGAATCTAAAAATTTTCCTGATAGTATGTGTTTTGTGTTGAGAAATAGGCTGCAGTTATGCCTATGAGACTTGTCTTGAAAGAGTACTTGGAAAGCCTGGGATGAACTTGCTAAACTATTTATTTGTACACATTTGGGGAATACTTTGAAAGATGATGGGAAAGTACATTAACAGTGAGTCATCTGGACAGTTCTATGGTTCTATAATAATACCCAAAAGATCTAGGGTGTTATATATTGGCAGTATTTGACCTAGTCTATACTGCTAAGGCATATGTTCTACTTTAGTGGAAATGATAACTGAGTTAAATCTGAAGTTACAGAGAGCGAAGGCATTTCACAGATGGAAGGAATAATGCCTGTTAAATTTAAGAGACAAGATCATGATCTTGTAGAATATAGAGAATTGCCACAAACTATGATACATGTGCTAGGATACAGCGATAAGAATCTTGTTGATAAAATTATATTATTTTTTTGTGAAATGGCAGCAAATGTATGTTTTCCATGCTAGAGTGTAATATTATACACTGTTGCTTTTAGAAAAATTCTTTAGCCAGGGGAATAATTTATACAGCATAACTTTAAAGGGAAAAATTCCCATTTAGAAAGGCAATTTTGGTGACTTAGAGGGGAATACAGACATAGGTGAACTGTGAAATATTGGCATGGTTGTATTAATAGAAATTTGAGATCTAGCACATGAGGGCATAGAATAAAAGTGAATGGGTAAATGTATTAAATTTTGTTCTTATATGGTTCTCTTTTTGTATGGTGGTGACGGTGACTTAACAATGATGTAGGGGGTGAAACAACGTGAAGTTTGGGAGTGAAGATGAGAAAGACAAGATGGCAAGTGATAAGCAGGAAAGAGACTAAAATGAATATATATGAATTAATATATAAATATTATTAATATATCTATATTAATATATAAACATATATGCATGAATTAATAGCTCTGATTTAAATCTATTTTTGTTACTTATATAGATGCTACTGAAAACCCAACTAATTCTATGGTGTGTTGTTGCAGGACACCTAAGAGCCTCTGCATCTGCCCTGGATTGCCTCCTGCAGGTCACTTCATAGATAGGAGGGTAGTTGAACTGTGGCAGTTTATTTGACCATGTATTCTGTACTGGCTGGCATAAATATTCTCTCATGCTACTATAATCATCGTGAGTCTAGCTAGATCTTACCAGAATATTTGCCTGGCCACATTGGATCTCTAAGTAATTAGACCAGAGAGAAATGTGTTTGCCTCCAAGCAAGCAAGCATTGCTCTCTGATAACTCAAAGGCAACTAAAATACAAAACTACTGTAAAGTAAAGACGAGACCCTTGTGAAGGCTTGAAGAAATATTTAATTGGCATTAGTATAGACTTTGGTACAGAGGCATGCCATCTCAGAAACCCCCTTCTCTACTCTATAAAGGCATTTCCAGGCAGATCTTGGCTCAAGATATTAGCATCTAAAAAAGGGCCTTGGTGAGAAATTACCTGAGGGCATTTGACCCTTCCTGCTTCCCATAAAAGTGGGAGGTCTGAATTGCAGGGGATAAAACTAGCCTGCTTCCTCTCTTGTGCTCTCTTTATTGGGCTCTGTTGGGGCTTGCACTCTTCTTGGGTCACTCTTCCCTTTCTGCTGGATTCTTGTCTTTGTCTCCTCTCTTCAGGGCCTGAACACGTGGTGACCGCCATCTTGGCCTACATGTGGCTGGGGTTCTAGCCGGGAATCCTAAGCACAGGGTTTTTCCTATTGCTGATTTGTATGCCTGAACCTGTGATAAGTAAAGCATTTTAAAACTTGTGTTGGATTCCTGAGTTTTCATCCTTTCCTCCGGTGCCCTCAGAGGTAGAAGAGAACTTCTCTCCTGACACTGTTGGGGACCCCAGAGGCATCCCCAACAGTGCAAAGCAAACATATACATAGCAACGTTTAGGAAATTTCTAAAGCACCTTGTTGAATGCCTGGTTAAGAAACTCTCTTAGCAGAACATATAGAGTCTCCTAAAGAGTATGTGTAGGTACACAACAGCACAAGGGTTGTAGTGGGACTATGAAAATAACAGATTTTGTTGGAGAATAATAATATATAGGTTAACTAATGTAGAGAAGTCAGAGAACTAAGAGGAAAAAGCAGGAAATCTCATGAATGAATAGAAAATGTTTCCTCATACTTAGAGGGAGTTAGTATTTTTTAAAGGAAAAGAGAGTCTCAGGCATCACAACCACAGTCATTCTCTGGCCAAGACTCCCAGCTGGACACAGCCAGACCCAAGAGAGAAGCCGAGTTCAAGCCCAGGTTTCAGCTACTAAGCCAACCAGGCGTTTTAGGGAGTCTGGACTGGGGCTACCTCCCCCCACCTCACCTCCCTCCACAAAGGCTTGGTGACCCCACCCAGAACTCCTGCTGAGGTTCTTGGCCAGATACCAGGTATTCAGGTGCAGGGTAGAGTCTCTGCCTGACTGTCCTGTGCTAAACTGATGGGGCATCTGGAGTGGGGGCAGGTTTTGTTCCTTGGTCTGTACTTTTGCCAGGCTCCCAGTAGTCCAAAAACCTCTCTCAACACAACCACAGTCATTCTCATGTCTGGGCTCCACAGCTGGATACAGCCAGACCCAAGATTGAACCCTAGTTCAAGCCCAGGCATGTGGGACTGGGCGATTATGCCAACCATGCTTTTTAGGGAGCCCAGACCTGGCCACTTCCCCCACCTTTCCTCCCTCCACACATGCCGGATGGCCCTGCCCAGAACTGTTGCTAGGGCTCTTGGCCCGACACCAGTTATTCAAGTGCAGGACAGTCTCTGCCTGCCCTCCCTGAGCTAGACTGATGGGGCATCTTGTTTGGGGGAAAGTTTTTTGCTCCTTTGCTTGTCCTCTGCCAGGCTCGCAGACATCAGAAAAACCTCGTGCAACACAACCACAGTCATCCTTCAGTCTGGACTCCCTTCTGAGCATAGTCCGAATCCCCGAGCGCCCAGGCTTCATCCCAAAATCCGTTATACCACAACGGGTGAGAGTCAAAGGTTAGGTAAGACAGACTAGGGAACTGTTTGCTGATTATCATTGAAAATTATACCATACTAGAACTGTGTTTTGACTATAGTAAAAAAGATGCACATGATAACATCTAAATGTTTTTATTACAATCCACAATGTGTAATAAAGGGAAGTGAGTTGGAGAGAGAGAGGGTGGGGGAGAGAGGAGAGGAGAAAGAGAGAAAGCAGGAGATAAATAACTTGCCTTGGAGACAGGATGGGGAATGGGGAAGGATAGTGTGGATATTGGTGGTGGAAAATGGGCATGGGTGGAGGGATGGGGTGCCCAAACATGTTGAAACTCAAACATGAACATCTTGTAATTTTATATCTCATGGAGGTATAATAAAACATTTTTAAAAAATAAAAAAAAAAAAGGAGAAGAGTCAATCAGTTGAAAAAATGTGGGTATATAACTATTTGAAGTAGCTAGAATAATGTAACAAATGCAATAAAACTAAATTTAATATTATGAAATGCAAAGATTTAAAATGTTAAGTCTTGTTCTTGGCTTAAGAGGGCAACAGGAAAATATTTATTTAACTAGAATGTATAAAAATCTTTTGGTAAATATGTATGTATATATCAATACAATTATTTTTATCCACAATATTGGTAATAGAGTAAGAAATATTAGTTCCATATTTAGTTCCAACTAGTTTTATTTTTTTTTTTTTTTTAGTTCCAACTAGTTTTAAATAACAGAAAATTGCCTTTGCAAAACTGGTTAGAAATATTGGTATTTTAGAAAATTTAAACTGAACCACTGCAACTTATAATGATGATGGTTTTGATTCAATAATTCAGACAAGAATTTCTGGCAATAACTTTAACCTAGAAATGATTGCTCTTAAATTTGAATGTTCCTCGGCAATGTGATTGTTCAATCAGAAGGGAGTACACTATGAGAAACTAACCAGACAACTATTAGTAACTGATACTAGATGTTCTTTAGATTTAAAATGCAAGCATTCATAGATATAAAGAATACTTGCAGTCTCACATTTACTTGTTATTATATGTGTTATAACACTTTTTTGTTTATTATTATATGATCTATTAGTCTATTCTACATGTTAGCAAATTTATATTCCTAACAAATTTTAAGCAAGAAATAACTTCATGGTTTTAAGTTTAATACAATAGTATTCTTTGGTTGTTGTTGATGTTTTTCCATTTTCTAAGACCTCATTTTATACGCAGGGTATATGCTGTAGCTGATTCACATTTTCAGTCCTGAAAATAATATAATTTTTAAGGTTAGCCATTTGTATAATGTAAGAAAAATCTTTGTTTTTGCTGCTAAAACATTGTTAATAACACATCAAAAAAAGGTGGAAATTTATGACTAGCTATTACCAGTGCATTCATTAACTAAACAGTGCCTGTCAGAGAAATTTTTTTTAGAGAATATTTTTCTCTGGAATTGTACGATGCATACAATTTTCATAAAATTTTATTCTTCATCACATTGCCCTACAACTATTAACAAGATTAGATACACAACTATTCTAATTAACCAAGAAGGAAAATTTCTTAGAGCTGCAATAATTTATTAAAAATGTTAGTAAAATTAATTGTCCCTCTTCATTTCGATATTTATAACACCACTGAGAAAAGTAGCCTAAAATTACAAAAAAGCAAACTTCTCATCAGAATTTGTACAAAGTGTTCTGTATTTTATGTGTGATGATATTCATACATAGTTTTAGAAGTCCTATCCTAGTCTTCTCCGTTTTCCCCAGCTTCTGAAGAAAGGAAGGTTGTACCCTGTATTGGGATCTGTCTCAGAACCTCTACCCACAGGATTTTGTTCCAGCCAGACTTTAGTGCCTTGAGACTTTGCCAAGAAACAAGGGAAAAAATGATTCCTTAGATGACTGTTTCAATGCAGCAAAGAGAAGGAAAAGTTGTATATTTTCTATGGCCCTGTGCAATTCAGATCCAGAGTGACTCACTCTTAAGCAAGAATAAGGTCTAAAATTAGCTTATGTTCCTCTACTTCAGCCTTTAATGTCAGTATCAGCCAAACTAAGCAAAGGAGTCAACCTAAAAGAAATCCTACAGCAGACAGCAATGCCTGAACTGAAAACACTCATCTTTGGGGAGTTTACTCCAAAGGAAGCTTCTAAATAAATGTCTCATGATTTAGTAAAACAGATTAATAGACTTATTTCTTTAAATGTTTTTGCAACTTGACCATAAGAAATATTCTAAAAATTGTATGCTAAATTAAAAACATGCACAATATCTTCAAATAGAATCAGTGCTATCGGAGCAATTATTATAATATAAGTATTATTAATCATAATATCATTATCATAAAATTACTTTTATTTTGTATACACAAAAGCATTGTGTTGAATCAAGAATGTAGACCTGATAACTCATTCCATTCCTACTAAATGGATCCATAGGCCAATAAATAATCCTTCATCTGGGCCACAAAATATTTTTTTAATGTCAGAAAGTGTTCAGGTGCTTATAAAATGATAAGGGAGAGAATCGGGGACATTGGTGGTGGGAAATGGGCACTGTTGGAGGGATGGGTGCTGGAACACTGTATGACCTTATCCAAAAATACCCAAATATGAACATCTTTGCAATTGTATATCTCACGGTGGTATAATAAAATATTTAAAAAGATAGTCAAATAAAAATAACACACACTCAAAAAAATGACAACGTTTTGTTAGTTTCATTGTTACATTGTTGTATCCAATTTCTCTGTACTTCATATGATGCTTTTTTTCAAAATGCTTTGTTCTCCAAATGTTCATAGTTTCAAGTTGTTTCCAAAAACCCCTCAAACTCACTATTGTATTACTTTATGAGGATTAAGTTTATCTTTCAGTCCACATGCTTATCAAACAAAATTTGGAGTCCAGAACCACAAAGTAAGCTTTTCATTTGGATTTGTATTCTTTCTCCAAATCAGAGTATCTCAAAGTTTCGCTCAAACTTTCATTCTAATCCTGGTACAAGGAATATGATGACCTTGTTATTTCACAAAGAGTAATGTTCCCTCCCTATTAACTCTCTCAATATTCCTCTCTTCCTCCAAGAATTTTGTCCCTCTCTAAATACCTTCTCTTCATTAAAGACTTCAGTACATCACATGAATCACTTCACTTCACTTGAATCCCGTTATTCATCGATTTGCTCGAGCCGACACCAGAAACGTTTCCATTGGACCCTTGTGCCAACGTAGCCCAATGGCATCTGGTTGCTTCAGGAATATGAAGAGCCTCAAAGGCGTTCCTTCAAGCTCTTGACAAGGAAGTCTGACCATCTTGTAGGTGGGCGGCCACGTGATCTTTTGACATCCCGTGGGATTCAATCGGTAATGGCTCTAGTTCAGCAGTTGTCTCCAAATCACATTACATGTCCAGCCCATCTGGTTTTCGATACCTTGGCAAACAAGACAGCATCCCTGATTCTGGAATAGCGACGGAGGTCAGAACTCCCGATTCCTTCTCTCACTTGAGTGAGGCGTGATATTCCAAGCACAGCTCTTTCGATTCCTCTCTGGGAGACCCAAATAGCATTCTCATCCTGCTTTCGTAGGGCCCAGATCTCTGCGGCGTATATTAATGCAGGGAGAATGGTGGAGTCAAAGAGATGTGCTCAAAGCCTGAGGTTATTTGTCCTTTTAGCTATTTCTTCGATGCCTTTGAAGGCATTCCATGCCGCTCTCTTCCTCCTGAGCAGCTCAGCCTTTTAGGTAGTTCATCATGTTGATTTCTCGTCCTAGGTACACATAACTGCTGCATTCAGAGATGTTTGTTCCATTGAGAGTGAATGGGGCCTCAGGAACTAGTTCATTTTTCATGAACATAGTTTTCTTCAGATTCAGCTGTAAACCTATCTTTCCACATTCTCGGGCAAAGTCAGCCAGCATTTGTGCCGCTTGGCTAATGTTTGGTGTTATTAGAACCATGTTGTCAGTGAAGTGGAGGTGGTGTAGTTGCCGACCATCTATCTTCAATCCCATTCCTTCCCATTCTAATTGTCGCATGATGTTCTCGAGGGTGGCGCTGAAGAGTTTTGGTGAAATCGTATCACCCTGTCAAACCCCTCTTTTGACAAAATGATCACTTCTTTGTAGAATGGTGAGATCCTGGTGGCGAATCCATAATACAGCTCACGAAGGATCTTGATGTATTGGGTTTGAACACCCTGTTTGGCTAGGGCTTCGATGACTGCTTCAGTCTCCACAGAATTAAAGGCTTTCTGTAAATCAATGAACGTGAGACAGAGCGGCATCTCGTACTCCCTACAAACCTCAATGAGCTTGGTTACTGTGTGGATATGGTCGATTGTGCTGAATCCTTTCTGGAAGCCTGCTTACTCCCATGGTTGTCCTTCATCTAGGATGACTCGTGTAAACAGCTTGTAGATGACGGACAACAGGCAGATGGGGTGATAGTTGCAGATGTCGTGAATGTCTCCCTTCTTGAACAGTAGAACTGTCCTGCTGGTTTTCCATTGGGAGGGCACCTTGACACAGATACACCCGGCAGAGCAGAAACCAGCTTTCCCTGTTAAACCCCCTGCATCCCATGGACCACGAGAGCAACTTAAGACCCGAGTCCACCATCCTGATGGAGCCTCGGAACAGCCCAGAGAAACCCCCACACCTTGCTGGTATCGATCTTCACAATCCACACTCTGTAGCTCTTAATATCTCCACCCAGCAGATTAATCCAGTCTCCAGCCTGGCTTGTCAGAAACCCAGCCTACAAAGACCCACCCTGCAGAGACCCGCCCTTCAGAGAAGAGTATTTCAAGCCCAGGAATGCTTGAGCCTAAGACACACATACACCCGGCAGAGCAGAAACCAGCTTTCCCTGTTGCGCACGGCCGCCAAATTACCGAGAATATTCTACCCACCCCTCTGAGAGAGCCCCACAAATTAATGAGAATATAGTGCCTGCAGGCAGAGCCTGCCAAGCTGTCTGATGCGTGTTCGATATGCCAAAATCAGTACTTCAGTACATACCCTAAAAAAACAAACAAAAAAAGGCAAAGAAATTGGAACCATATGGGAAGAACTTGCACTCCAAAGTACTGAACCACAACAACTAAAGGTACAATTTCAAACCATTGGAGGAAGCATGAGTAAATCCACCACATTGATACTAACAGATAAAGAGGGATATAACAAATAGAATAATAGATAAAAGACAGTGAATATTTAGCTATAACAAGAGGGAATGTCAAATGTTAAATGTAGAAGTGAAATAATTAAAAATCACATGATTTTGTATGCATCACAGGAAAATATTAGAACACGTAAAAATAATTAATAAAAAATAAGTATGGTAGAAAATTTACATATGATTACTACAATGGACATAAAAATCTCATTATGGTTGGTAACAAAACAATGTAAGAACTGGACAACTTACTGCTAAGTGATGGAAATGAACATCACTGATGAGGGGCATATTGATATCATATGCACTTAGATGTTAGATGTTGAGAGTGGCCAACACAGCTTGATCATGCCTGGAAAGAACATGAGACTAAATCAAAATGTGAAGCTGTTTATTCAAGTGGAACGTGAGTTTATTCTTCAAAAAATATTAACACCAAAAAAGGACAAAGATTGAAATGTGCAATATTTAAAGGAATTGAAGAGAATTAACTAAATGAAAGTTGATTCCAAAATTAATTATGTAGGAAGGGGAAAACTTACCATTCAAGCATATTATTGGCTAAACCAACAAAATCAAATATAAATAAAGATTTTAAATACAAACACTAAGTTATATATAAGTATTCTCACAATTTGTCAAAAGTGCTAATACCAACCTAGAACTGAGCATTAAATACAGGCAAAAAGATAGACGTGACAACTTCTTAAAGTATGTATTGTAATCCACAATGTGGAAGGGAAGGAAAAGAGAAAGAGAGAGAGAAAGAGAAAGGAATTAAGAGCCTGCCATAGAGGTAGGCAAGGGGGGGGAGGGAGGGAAGGATTGGGGTGGGGACATTGGAGGTGGGAAATGGGCACTGGTGGAGGGATGGGTGCTGGAACACTGTATGACCGAAACCCAAATATGAACATCTTATGAACATCTTTGTAATTCTATATCTCATGGTAATATAATAAAAGAAAAAATAAAAATAATAATTTACCTGGTAGTATAAATGTAAATTCTGAACCATTAAGCACCAACACAAAAATGTTTTTCTTATAGACTTTGAACCTCTGATAAATTATGCAAGATACTTCAAACGGTTTTAAGGAAAAGCAAATAAAATCAAGCTATGTGAGAGCAGTCCACATTCTGAGACCATAACTGTGGTTCTCTTTCTGGTCATTCAGGGTTGTTATGCTCAACTGCTGCATATTCTGTACTCCATCATTCTATCATAGTGCACAAGGAATAGTTTTCTGGTTCAAGAGATTCATTTAAAATGGTTATATGTTGTTTGCAACTAAAAGTTATTTCACAAAGGTAGTCACTTGTACATACACATATGCATCGCTTATATCACTTGTCTTCACATTGTTCATCAATTTGCTGGAGTGGGCACCAGTAACATCTCCATACATCCTGTCATGTGCTAGTGTAGCGCCAGGGCATCTGCTTGCTCCAGGAATACGAAGAGCCTCAGACCATATGATAAGAATGAGGTCTATAATTGTTATTAGTTTTTGGCATATCATATACAACACGGGTAGCTTGCCAGGCTCTGCTGTGCTGGTGATATACTCTCAGTAGTAGGCTCTCATCTCATGCATTTACTGATGAACCGCTTGGCTACAAAGCAGCCGTGCACAACAAGGGAGATATTGTCTTTTCTCCTGGGTGGACTTCTGACGAGCTGTTGAGTCCGGATGTTGAAAATGGCAATCCTCATAGTGTGGGGGTTCCTCTGGCTTCTTGCGAGGTTCTATTGGAATGGTGGGCCAGGGCTAGAACTCACCATCCCTCTCAGGCGCCTCATGATCAGCGGAGCACAGGGAGAGCTAGTAGCAGCTCTGCACTGTGTGTCTGAGTCTCTGGATCAGGCAAACCTTGGCTTGACATAGTCTTTGCTGTAGGGTGGAACTCTGATGAGCAGGGCTTGAGATTGGCTTTTCTCTTGGGTGGAGCTCTGATAAGCTATGGAGTCCAGATGTTGAAAATGGTGGCCCTCGTGGTGGGGGGTTCTTCTGGCTTCTTTTGAGGTTCTATTAGGATGGAAGGCCAAGGCTAGAACTTGCCATCCCTCCCTGGCACCTTATGATCAGCTGAGCACAGGAAGAGCCGGTAGCAGCTCTGCCCTGTGTATCTGAGTTACACATATGCATACATGAAACATATCTGAATTGCTGAGTTTTTTGTGAAATCCGAGTTTTTTTGAAAGATGTTTTGATTTTTTTTAAAGATCTGCAACTGGCAGACTGGGTGAACTTGTGGAAAGCATGTTTTTGGTTAACCTTTTTCTCTCACTCCTCGTTATGCTGGCTGCTTCTTCAGGCTTAGGATGAATGAGTGAATCAGTGAGTGAATTAATGAATCAATACTGAAGGAATGCAAGACTTTAGTTACCTTCTTAGATTTTCAGCTTTCTTAAACAAAAGGTAGATTAACAAGTGAAAACAATGCTTAATTGTTTGTACTTCATATCTCATGGAAGATCCCATAAAACAAAACGAGCCGCTCAAAGTGTCAGACAGATTAAAATTGTAGTTTATACAGCATATTCAACAAAGAGTCATAAATTTGAAGAGAAATGAAAGGTCAAAGGAAAATAGTTCTACTTTCCCAAAGATGGCAAACTGACAAACATATAAATGCAAATTAATGAAACAAAGTTGGTTTTCGGTTTCCTCTGGTGCATTCTTTGGAGTAGCAAGAGTTCATCCACTGAAGGAAGGAATTTATATACTATATCTGGACAGAAAATGAGAATCTCTTATGGTTTTCTGTTTTTAATTTTTTCAGCTCAGTACAAATTTCTATTTAAAAAATACAATTGATCGGGCTGGAGACACAGCAGTTAAGATGCTTGCTTCCAAGCAACCAATCCAGGTTCAGTCTTCAGCATCCCACAAGGTTTCAAGTGAAGATCCAGAAGCAACCCCCTGAAGTAATCCAGAAGTAACCCCTGAAGTAATCCAGAAGTAACCCCTGAAGATCCAGAAGTAATCCAGAAGTAATCCAGAAGTAATGCAGAAGTAACGCAGAAGTAATCCAGAAGTAATCCAGAAGTAATCCTGAAATAATCCAGAAGTAATCCAGAAGTAATCCAGAAGTTTGGGGTGAGGACCCCAAACAATACAAAATAATAAAATAAAAGATGTAATTGAGGGTGATATATTCTGGGAAAGGAGGGGAGAAGACAGGAGGGAAGGAGAGGTGAAGGTAGGGGAGGGAGTGGAGGAGAGTGGATGTGAGGCACAGGAGATGAAGAGAGCAGAGGAGAATCACACATGATAATTAAAGAATACTTAAACCTTGATTTTTCCACTGGCATTGAACTATTTCCATGAGTCTTGGATATAGTTTATTCTGAAATTTTAAAAAATGATACTATGAAACATTTTAAACTTCATCATTTATGTTCAAATCATTTTACAGATTAGGCACAGGGTTGTCCTGAAAGATTACACAATCAAATAAAAATGCATAAGAAAATGAAAACCAATGACAAGTTTCTGCTTCAAGTATCTTATTTAGAAAATGTTGACATGACCATCAATGTTAATGATCAATTTGTAGAGGGAAAAAGGAGATGCTTTGCTATCAAACTTATCAATCAACTGTCTTGATGGTGAATTGCTGTGCTGTTTTGCTGCAGGACTCCTCTAAGAAACTCTGCATCTGCCCTGGATTGCCTCCTGCAGGTCATTTCGTAGGTAGGGGGTAGTCTAAATGTGGCAGTTTATCTGACCATGTATTCGTACTGTCTGGTGTAAATATTCTCTCATGCTACCACAATCATCATGGGACTAGCTAGATCTGACCAGCCTGGCCATGTTGGATATCTAAGTAATTAGACCAGAGAGAAATGCTGTTTGTCTCCAAGCAAGCAAGCATGGCTCCCTGATAACTCAAAGGCAACTAAAATACAAAACTACCGTGAAGTAGAGGAGACTCTTGTGAAGACTTGGAGAAATATTTAACTGGCATTAGTAATAGTCTTTGGTACAGAGACATGCCATCTCAGAAACCCCCTTCTCTACCCTATAAAGGCATTTCCAGGCAGATCTTGGCTCAAAACATTAGCATATAATAGGGCCTAGGTGAGGTGCTGGGAGAAATTACCTAAGGGCATTTGACCCTTCCTGCTTCCCATAATAGTGGGAGGTCTGATTGCAGGGGTATAAAACCAGCTTGCTTCCTCTCTCTCACTCTCTCTCTCTTTGGGCTATCTTTTGGGCTCTCTTTTGGGGCTTGCACTCTTCTTGGGAGTCTTGTCTTTGTCTCCTCTTTACAGGGCCTTTACACGTGGTGGCCACCATCTTGGCCTACATGTGCCTGGGGTTCTAGCTGGGAATCCTAAGCACAGGGTTTTTCCTATTGCTGATTTGTATGCCTAAACCTGTGATAAATAAAGCATTTTAAAACTGCATCAGATTCCTGAGTCTTCATTCATTCCCTGCCGGCTTCGAAGTAAAAGGGAACTTGGCACTGTTGGGGGCCCTCGGCAGCGACCCTAACACTATTTAAATATGCTTACTGAGATATAGAGAAGTTGAAGACTAAGGAAGATATTCACTGCTGCCCTGACTTACACAGAGTGACAAAACGTTTATAGATAGATATTCAGTGGTCTTGGTGAGTAATGTCAAAGTCACTACTTGGTCTGGACCTCATGCAGATGGTGTTGCAAGCAGGAGTAGACATCACTGAATTGCAGTTGTGTAAAAAATGGATGTTGCAGAAGATAAATGACAGATTCAGAATGAACAAATTCATTTGCAAAATATAAGAAAATAGTTGAGACTAATATTCAAGGCCAGTCAAAACAGTTACCAGGAGGACTTGATGATGGTTGGAATCTGCCACAAGTGTGTGGGAGTCAGAGGCCAGATAAAATAGAGAAGGAACCAGTGTGCTAATAATTGTTAAAAATGCTAATGCCAGAATAGAATTGAACATTGAACATAGGCAAAGTGATATACATGATAACTACTAAATGTATTTATTGCAAGCTACAATGTTTAAGAGAAGAGACAGAGAGAGCAAGAGAGAGACAGAGACAGAAACAGAGACAGAGAAAGAGAGAAACAGAGACAGAGAGAGAGAGAGAGAGTAGAGAGAGAGAGAGAGAGAGAGAGAGAGAGAGGAGTGCCTGCCATAGGAAAAATGTTGTGGGATATGTGCACTGGTGGAGAGATGGGTTTTGGAACATTGTATGACTGAAATCCAGTCATGAACAGCTTTGCAATTGTATATCTCTCAGTAGTATATAATAAAATTGAAAATAAATAAAAAATAATAGACATTGCTAATTAAGAAATAGTATTCACTCACTGTATGAGTCTTGAGGATATTTGACTATAGAGAACCTTTTTATTGAAAGCAAACTGTGATAAATGATGCAGTAAAGATCATAAATGGAAACTCAAGTCAAGCAGTTAACTCTGAGTGTTCACATGCTGCTTCGAGTATGAACTCTCAACAGCAGCATCTCTTTCTCCATGCAGAAGGGAGGTGCTATCGAGGGCAGGTTCTTTCATGCCTTGTTGAAGGAGGGGAGAGGGAAGAAGTAAGACATTTCTGTATAATCAATACTCTGCACCAGTAGAGTCTTTGTTGCATAAAAAATAAATGACTGAACTTACAGTCTTGTTTATCATTTTAAAACAGTATTTTGCTTCAGGGATGTTAAACAAATATTTTACACTGATAAACAAATGGCCATTTCCCAAAAGAAACCAGTTCTTTGGAATAGTTGCATACGACTTGGAGAAATAGAAAACTTTCCACCTTTGCAAGAATTTCCAATTGCTTCTGAAATAGATCAGAAAGTCTTATTAAATATATTACATCAACATAATAGGGAATTTTCATTATTAATTTAAAAATGAAGATTTCCACAAGGATAATGTCTAGATTAATTATTTCTTTATGAAACATAGCAACTCATGCATTCTTCATACTGGAAGCAAAACCTGATCTAGTGTTTTGATGTCTCTGGTATTTAAAGAAAATGTACACATGTCTTGATTTTGAAGAATATTGTGAAAAGAATATCTGTCACTCACTTAGAGATATTTATATTATTGGTCATATTTTCATCTGTATATTCATGTAAAAAGATTTGTTCAGCTCAATCAATGTTCAAATCCAAAAAAATACATATAGTGCATGTCAATGCAGGACTCTGTCTCTATATAGCAATGATGCAGCCACTTTTCTTAAATATTCCAGCAAAGAAGCAGGAAAAGATTTTGCACTAGGAGCATTTAGTTAAAGATTGCTAGTGCAAACTTTGATTAAATATTTGAGTTGCTCACTCCAATGGTCTTCTGAAGCATAGGGAGGTGAGGGAGGTAAGCCGTGCCAACTCTCATAAAGCCTGGAGATTTCAGTCACAAAAAAAACCTGCATATTTGAATTTTCAGCAAGCTAATTTCTGGGTGATGTTCAGTACCAAAACAATGGAGTCCAGTCAGAGGCATAGTGGTGATTTTGCAGGGTGGTTATGAGCCACTCTGGGGCTCTGTTTGGGCAGACTAGTCCAGTGTCCACCCAACTCTGGGTGCCCCGAAGTCTCAGCTATATGTGGTTGTCCAAATGATTTTCAGCATCTGGTTGTTATCTTTTGAGGTTTATTTATGGAGCAAAGCTAGTAGATCTTACTTCCAATTATTAGTTCTAAGTTTTGTGATACTTTTCTCAGTGGTAGATAAGTTTTCTTCAGTTATGGCATGGATGTTAATTATGTCTTCAGTCAAAATATTTTCCCTAAATCTTATCAAACTATAATATAATTTCTATCTGAATTCATAAACATTAAAAATTATTCCAAAAAATATATCTAACTCAATCATCTGAAAATTTATTTTATTCTGATATTTTATTTCTTAGGGAATAAAATGTGGGGATAACACAGAAGTTTGATTTGTGCTTTGTTTTTCTGACCCAAATCCATAATTTACCACTATTAAAGTATCTTTCTAATTATCACCATAGTCTAAGTTATCATTATCTTTTTCATGTTATCTTAATTAGGATTAGGGTTGATGGCAATAATTAAAACAATCACTTGTCACTTTTCTTCCTATTGTTCATTGGTTTGCTTGAGCGGGCACCAGTAATATTCATTCATTAAAACAATATCAGTACAATATTGTTAAAACATCATTAAAATGATATTAACAATATACTGATACTGTTTTAATGAATAAATGTTACTGGCGCCCGCTCAAGCAAATCAATGAACAACGGGAAGAAAAGTGACAAGTGATTGTTTTAATTATTGTCATCAACCCCAAAAAGCTTACTAGTTAATGATTTTATGTTACTGTCTTCCCGTTCATCATCAATTTGCTCAAGCAGGTACCAGTAGCATCTCCATATGTCCATGCTTATTATGTACAGTAAATAAAATTTGTGGACCAGAGCGATAGCCCAGCGGGTAGAACGTTTGCCTTGCAAGTGGCCGGCCTGTGCCGGCCTGGGTTCAATCCCTGGCATCCCATATGGTCCCATGAGCACCACCAGGAGTAATTCCTGAGTGCAGAGCCAGGAGAAACCCCTGAGCATTGTGTCCCAAAAAAGCAAAAAAAAAAAACAAAATTCTGTATGACAGATATATAGTAAGGTAGAAAGTATCCATTCTTTAGTAAGTGTTGTGGACAGTAAGTTATAACCATTGCTCTTAATTTTAAGCTTTTTAGAATAAGCCTAATTATATCTATGAGGAGCTCAGCCTGTCCCCCCATACTTGATTAACATTGTGCTTACAGTTTGACATAAATGGTTACAATCATTTTTTGCAATTCACATTTTAATATAGGGATTTATCAGCAAAATTCTGCTAATTTGTGGAGATTTAACTTGTTTGCTAAAAATAATCTCAAGTTTTAAACTATTCAACAAGAGTTGCCCATGCTTATCACCATGTCATACAACTTTTGTATCTCAAGTCCAGCATTTTTATATTTTTTTTTTATTTGGGGGCCACACCTAGTATTGCTCAGTAGCTACTCATGTCGTGTTGCTGGGGGCGGGGGATAGGAGTCAGTTCTGATGGTGCTTGGAGGAACTTGGCTTCTACAATACGAGGAATGTGTACTCAACCCTCATATTTAATATTTTTAACATTAATACTCACATAGCAATAGAAGAGTATAATGGAAATGTAGCACATCTTTCATAAAGTTCAAGTGAATAGTATAACCAATAATTCATTGAATCACTCTCTGGTTAATGATAGGTGTATTTTAGACAACAAATTTAAATTCAGCTTTGAAATAAGCATTGACAGGCAGAAAGAAAAAATAAAAGATCAAAGTGTGGGGCTGTGGAGAGACAAGACTAAATCAAACAGGGAAGGATCCTAAACCACTCTCCCAGGCAGGCCCATAGACCAAAAAATTCATTAAAACGAAATTAAATACAGAATCCTTCATGGAACCCCTTGCAAAACTTCACTGGAAAATTCGATCAGCGCCATCCAGAGAATAATCTCCTATATAACAATTCCAGAGGATTTAAAAGCTGAGGAATAAAGACATTGTCATGGGAGGGGTGTAAGGCTAAATGGAGACTGCTAAGATTCAGTTTTTCAGTAGGGTAAGGAAGTCAAGCCAAAAATTGACACTACAGTTATAAAACATTGGAAGTTTTATTTTTTTTTTATTTATTTTGCTTTTTGGGTCACACCCGGGATGGTCAGGAATTACTCCTGGTGGTGCTCGGGGACCATATGGGATACCAGGGATCGAACCAGGGTCAGCAACATGCAAGGCAAACGCCCTACCGGTATTGCTCCAGCCCCGATGCTGGATGTTTGAATTGCAGAATACCAGGTTTAACTTTTTACAAAAGTTGGTCAAGAGGCAAGAACTACATTGGACCCAGAATTTGGGGACAGAAATTGTGGCAGGAAGCACAGTTTGCAAGCAGGTAACCCTGAATATTCTCTAAACAAGCAACAGCCTGAGGGTAAACCGAGGCATTCAATGCTACTTCAGGAAACTGAAGTGTTCAGGAAACCGAAGTGAGATCTTCTTACACCAGCCCAAACAAACCCAGCTCCTCCAGATGAACAGTTGGCTGATCATAGGCTGCCTAAATATGTGTCATGAATCAGATATGACTTCAAATATAAGAAATCCACACATCAGGGCTCTGATTTTCCATTGTGACCACATTACGCCCTTTGTTTGAACATTTGACTAAAGCCCAAGCCAAACATCATGCCTCTGGGCCACTGGATGCTTCCCTAGTGTGCGTGAGCTGGGAAATACAAGTCCTTCTGCTTGTTAACAAATGTAAATAAATCCATAGAAGCTATGGAGGGCTGATTAGCACAGTGTTTTCTATAGCGAACATGGCGCTGGTGACCACAAGCTTTCATTGGTTTCCTAGATCAATTAGGTGTTGATACCACAAATAGTGTCGGTAACCAGTAATCGTGAGCTTTGGAATGTAGCACTGGGCTGCTGGTCCCTAAGATTACTGCTGCTGATATAAATTTACGACTACTAATTCCCAGTAATGGTTAAGAGCAACACAAACTTGGAGTAAAGATCTCCGGATGGAGTTAGTGAGTGTTGACACAGGTTACCAGCCAGGCCTATACAAAGCCAGATTCTAGAAAATGATGACTCCAAGGACATGTTGGCAGAAACGTTTAAAAAGCTATAATGAAATGCTAAATATCAAAGTATTCAGATTCTTGTTTTGTAACAAATTCTGATGAAATTTTAGTTAATCTTTTGAATAATAAAGAGAGAAATTGGAAACAATATCCTGTTTCAGTCTCAAAGCAAAAACCAGGAAGAAATAATGCATTAGATTTTGCACATGGCAATAATTTATTACCTTATAAAAACTTTGTCTCCAGAGATCATGGAGTGGCATATGTAAATATTCACCTCCTGATAGTTTTGTGCAGAGGCTTTCTCACTATAGATTACAACACAATCTTTTAGATGACAACTTAACAACCAGTTGCCTTTCACACAATTTTTTCTATTCATTGTATATCTTTACTGCCTCAGAGAGATGTTGGGAATTTAGGGTTTTATGTCCCAGATTTCATCATAGATGATGGCAAAACTGAAAAGGACTATACTACTTGCTGGATAAACTAAACTATTTGTTACTTTTAGTGGCTCCAATATCACTTATTGCTAGTCATATAAAGGTCTCATGATTCTTGACTAAGTTTTTAATGCTTTGACTCAACAAAAGCGCAAGAGAGCTAGACTTGAAGTAAAAAGTTTTAAAAAATCAAATACTTGCTATTTAAGATAAAAAATTTCTAGAGATACCACTGCAAATAATAAAACTAAATTTCAAAGACAGTATATAAAATCTGCCTATGTGGATACCAATCACCAGGAGAAAAGAAAAAAAGATGGCAAAAAGGATTGGAAAACAAAAATAGAGGCTTATTTTTAGTGTATCTTTCCACAGAAAGAAATAAGGTCTTTTTATATAACAGAGGACATTTTATAAGAGATTAGATTGTGTCCTTTCAAAAGTTATAGAATCATTTGAGAACAATAAAGAACTGAAGTCATCCATAAAGCACAACACTCAGTGCTATATGAAAAACTGTAAAAGGTACATCTATTAAAGTTTCTTTGAAGAATTCTCCAATAGAAAAAAGAGTTTTTATATCTTTATAAGATATACTAAAACTATATTTTTATCATTATAGATACATTAGTGTTCAAGAATGCTTATCCTTGATCATACTAAATTGTAATCCTGGAAATAGGGCATATGCAAATAAATACATACATTTAAAATTTCCTCTGGAGAAGCCAGAGGAACTCCCACACCATGAGGGCCGCCATTTTCAATATCCGACTCCCCTCTCCTCAGAGCTCCACCCAGCAGAAGAGCTGATCACAGCCCGGCTCATCAGTGACCCACCCTGCAGCAGTTTTTTTCAAGGCCAGCCCAGGTATGCCAATCCAGAGACACACACACACGAGGCAGAACTGCCATTTGCTCTTCCTGTGCCCAACTTATCATGAGGCATCCGGGAGGGATGGTGGGTTCTAGCCCTGGCCCTCCACCCCATCAGAGCCTCGCAAGAAGCCAGAGGAACCACACCAGGAGGATCGCCATTTTCCACATCCAGACTTCCCACTCCTTAGAGCTCCACCCAGCAAAAGAATTGATCACATCCAGGCCTGTGTGGTTGCTTTGCGGCCACGTGGCTCATCAATAATTGCTTGAGTTTTGAGGTGACTACTAGAGTATCCCACCCGCACGGCAGACCCTGGCAAGCTACCCATGTTGTATTTGACATGCAAAATACCAGTAACAATTATGGACCCCATTCCCATGACCTGATGGAATGGTTTGAGGCTCTTTATGTTCCTGGAGGCGGGATGATGCCCTTGGGCTATCTCACATGTAGTGTATTGAGATGTTACTGGTGTCCGCTAGAGCAAATCGATGATATATGGGAAGACAGTGATACAGTGACATTTAAAATACATAGTAGAAAATATTTTTAAATGTTTAATTAAGTTATTTTAGCATATTTATTTCATAATATTAATATATCTTATACTTACTAACCTTTTTATTATAGTTAAGTGATGATCATAGACTGAATGAACTTTACTCTTCTAATTTTTTCATTATTTATTTAGTTATTTATTTTCCTGCTCATTTATTTATTTATTTACTTTTTCATTTTGGTCACACCCAGCGACACTCAGAGTTTACTCCTGGCTCTTCACTCAGGAATTACTCCTGGCTGTGCTCGTAGACCATACGGGTGCCAGGGAGAGAATCCAGTAGACCGCGTGCAAGGCAAATGATCTACCCATTGTGCAATCACTCCGGCTCCTGCACTTTACTTTTTATGGCTAGAATGAACCTAGTTATATGAGCATTGTTTGGCTACTGAGGCTAGAGCCTATGAGTGAAAGAGAATACTAGCATAAATTACTAAAGAAATATCTTATTCATATATATTATTTTACTTCAAAATCATTGTTCATTTATTATATCCTTCTCATTTTAAAAAAGAGTAATTCCGGGAAATACTACTTCATATCCTATAGGATCTTTGATCACTTCACTTGATCACTTGACATCCCATTATTCGTCGATTTGCTCAAGCAGGCGCCAGTAATATTTCCATTTGACCCTATCACGTGCCAGTGTAGCCCAATGGCATCTGGTTGCTTCAGGAATACAAAGAGCCTCAAACCATTGGTTCAGGGTCTTGAAGAAAAAAGTCTGACCATCTTGTATGTGGGCGGCCAGGTGATCTTTTGACATCCCGTGGGATCCAGTGAGGTTGGGGAGCCCCTCGACTTATGGCCCTCATTCCTGGGTGACTCCGGCAGGCCTCAGACCCAGCCCGCAGGGCAACACGATTACAGACATGTGACAGTTATCTTTCTTTACCATCTTTACCGCTGCCATGTTCGCTGCACTCATCAAGGACTGCCAGTGGGACGACCGGGCACAGGCCATGTGTCCTCCGGCTACGTGGAGCGGCTGAAGGGTATGACCTGCTTGTCAGGTGGAGAGCGATATCACGCTCAGCAATGCTCAGGGGTTACTCCTGGCTCTGCACTCAGGAATTACTCCTGGCAGTGCTTAGCCCAGCAAGCTACTAAGAGTATACCCTCCACAGCAGAGCCTGGCAAGCTGTCCGATGCTTATTCAATATGCAAAACCAGTCATAGGATCTTTATAATAATATTTTTGAATTGCAAAATTTCTATTTAGAAAATTTATGAAAGGGAAATCTTAACAAATTTTTAATCTATTTAAATTGCTCATCAAAGCAAGTAAATGATTTCTTACATTTCTTACATTTCTTTCTAGTCTTCATGTAAAAGTTTATCTATAACAAAACTATTCAAAGTAATATTTGCTTTGGTTAAAATTTAATTAGTATTTTATTAAGTAGTAACTATATTATTTAATGCACTGAACTAGCAATTTAATTAAAATAATATACAGATAATAAAATGGAATTTTATTATTTTTCAAAAATATTTTTGCTAATTAATATTTCATAACATTTTCCTAGTATATGATGTAATTTCAATTGATAGAAGAGAAAAAGTAGGAATTGCAAGAAAAATAATTATTTTTTCTTTATTTTTTTATAAAGTTATTTAATATATGTTCATAATAAAGTGATACCTATTAGCTATTTTATATAATTTTAACTAATTTGTTAAATTGAAAAATACATCTACTGTTTCCATGAATGCAATGCTATAAGAAATAGATATTTTTTTTTTTGCTTTTCGGGTCACACCCCGCTATTCTCAGGGCTGACTCCTGGCTCTGCACTCAGGAATTACTCCTGGCAGTGTTGTGGGACCATATGGGATGCCAGGTTCAAACCCAGGTCAGCCACATGCAAGGCAAATGCCCTACCCGCTGGACTACCTCTCTGGCCCCAGAAATGGAATTTTTTAAAAAAAAGTGATTGTAACATTTTACAAACGGTCATCTGAGAGTTTTGAAAGATTGTTTTGCCACTAAGCCAAGTATATTTGAAGAAATAACGTTGTCATACCTTGATCCAAGCATTATAGCACTTGGATTTCTACCATGTAACCATGACACTATTTCTAGCACCATTTGAAACCTTGACTAATTCATGGGGAGCTTAGAACATTTTCCCACACTTTCTTTAGTCCACTTGTTGCTGTTTAAATGGGTACTTTCTCCAAAATTTGGCATTTTGACTGGCTACGTAAGAACCATTTAAATAAAGTTAAAGTTGTGTACTCTTGGCGGGGGTGATTTCTTGCATGCATTTCAACTGGAATGCATGTAAGACTAGCCAGAGGATGAGGGTTTAGTCCTGATGCCGGTGCTGATTAAATATGCATCTTGTCTCACCAGCACCACTGGGTGTGATCCTGGAAGCTTGCAGCACTGCCAAGTCAGCCCTGTCATCTCCCAGCACCAGAGCAAGGACTGACCTAATTCTTCTGGGAATCTGGGCATTACTTGGGGAGACCATCCTCACACTTGAAAACAAAAAACAAAATAAATCGGAAAACTCTACAATGCTTATTCAGACGGACATATCCACATGATTTAGGACAGTCCATTATTGTTTGATTACCTTTGTTCACAACCCTCTGTCTTCTACTCTCCAACGCTGGGTTTTGTATTGTAAGTGAAAGGTTGTTTCTTTTCTTTCCTGTATGCCCTTTACATATTCTTATGCTAGAAAAAAAAGGTTTTTGTATTGATATATGAAAAGAGTTAAAGCTATACACTTGTGATATATGAGTTATTAACTCTGAATTAGTTATTCCTAGGCATCCATCATATTTCCTAACTTAAACCTCAGTTGCCCTTAGATTGATTCTAATTCCCTATACCCAAAAGGAGGATCCCATTGTGGGACTGGATTGACCCAGGCCAAGCCAGGAGTAAAATACCCTGGCCTTAACATGGGACATACTAAATGTACTGACAAATATAATAGGCTAAAAGTGATGTCATGAACAAACTCTGTCATGACAAAAGATAAGCAATAGATTGAAAGGACCCCATGGAGATTAGGAATTAAACCACCTGGCCAGGGGAATGTAGTCTTGAAAGTATGGAAAGATGATCCCAGGAAAAGTCACCCTATAATTTAATCCTGGGTGTACATAAATGTCTGTATTTCTTACTTTGTTTATATAAAATTACTTGAAATATTATTAAGATGATTGTTTACCTGTTAAGAAAAGGAGAAAACAGCATGCCATGGTTCAGCCCTTTCGGGGGGGGTGTGGCATAGGATAAGTTCCCTCTCTAGGACAAAGTCCCCTGGTGGTTTGCCCTGGGAAGGCAGAGCTTTTCCTAGATAAAAGTCCATTACCTCTTGTAACTTCCTCTTCCCAATCTTTTGTAAAGCATATATCTCTAGCAGATTACATAGATTATGTGGAATGAGGTGGAGTGAGGAGTGAGTGAAGAGAGATTAAAGGAAATAGTTTATTACCTTCAAGACTGTGGTCTTGTTCCTTTGTCCATCGGTCACAGGAAATGGTTGTCAGCCCCAAATGCACCCAGGGAACTGGCCAAACCACAATTTCTTTTGAGGAACCTATTGAGATCCCAATACCTTAACAATGTATAAAATGAAATTAATATTTTCACTTTTCATATTATGTGAATTTATACATTTCTTTTAAAGCACAAATAAATATAAAGTTAAAGCACAACATCAAATACAGAACAAATATGTAACACATTAAGAATATTGCATTTACACTTCTAAATTTAATTTGTTCAGTGTAGGCTTTATTGTCTTAAACTAGACAATCAGGTTTTGGAAACAAGTTCTTGAGTCCAATATCATCTTAATCTCACTTTTAGTTATAACTAATTAGGTATTAATAAGACGTAGGCAACCATGGCATGTTTCTTTATCTTTAAAGGAAGCCATCACTTCTTTTTAAACTATCTTTATTAGGTATCAAATATTCCTATCACTATCACTATCCTCCCGTTGATCATCTATTTGCTAGAGTGGGCACCAGTAATATCTCCATATGTCCTGTCTCATGCTAGTAGAGCCCAAGGGCATCTATTCGCTCCAGGAACATAAAGAGCCTCAAACCATTATATTAGGTCATAGGAATGACCTAATATAATTGTTACTGGTATTTGGCATATCAAATAACAGGGTAGCTTGCCAGGCTTGCCATGCAGGTGGCATACCCTTGTAGTCACCTCTAAATATAGCATTTATAGATGAACCACGCAGCCTCTTGCGGCCACACGAGATGGGCTGTGATAGGCTGTCACTGAGTGGAGTTCTGATGAGAGGGAAGTCCGGATGTGGAAAATGGCGGCCCTATGGAGTGGGGGGGCGTCATCTGGCTTGTTGTGTGGCTCTGCTGGGGTGGCGGGCCAGGGCTAGAACCCACCATCCCTCCTGGGTGCCTCGTGAGCGGCTGGGCATAGGGGAGCAAGTAGCAGCTCTGCCCCATGTCTGTAAGCCTCTGGTTCAGCATCCCTGGGCTGGATTGAAAAAAAACTGCTGCAGGGTGGAACTCGATGAGACGAGCTGTGTAGGCTGTCGCTGGGTGGAGTTGTGATGAGAGGGAAGTCCAGATGTGGAAAATGGCGGCCCGATGGAGTGGGGGAGGGGTCATCTGGCTTGTTGTGCGAGGTATCAAATATGATGGTGATAAATTTAATTAACCAATTTATATTTTATATGGCCATATATGGCTGGGAAATAATCCATAGAGTTGTCATACATGAACTGAATGTAAAAGACTGGATTTAGGACCATCACCACTTGGTGCCCCAAACACTGCTAAGAGTGATCCCTAAGCACTTAATCAATCAATGGTAGCTCCTGAGCACCATTGTTGTGGCCCCCAAAAATTAATGAATAATCTTTTAGTTTACTATATGTTTTTTACAGTCCTTCTTCTTCGCTTGTATCACTTGTCTTCCTGTTGTTCATCGATTTGCTCGAGGGGGCTCTAGTAACATCTCCATTAGTCCCTATTACATTCTGTATAGCCAAAGGGCCTCTGCTCACTCCAGGAACATGAAGAGCCTCAAACTATTTGTTCAGGTCATGGGAATGAGGTCTATTATTGTTACTGTATTTGGCATATTAAATATGACATGGGTAGCTTGCCAGTCTCTGCTACACAGGTGCTCTCAGTTTTTGCATGTAGTGATGTACTGCGAGGCTGCAAAATGGCCTCACACAACTGGGAGAGCTTGTAGTAGCTCTGCCTCATGAATCTGTATCTCTGGTTCATGGCTGACAGCCTTGGAGCATTTTGTAGGTGGGTCTACTGGGCCTCCTGGATGGACAGAGGTGGGGGAAAGGGACCCCATCTCCATTTGCACAGAAATATGGTGACTTTAGCAGCCAAGACCAGCATACCTGGGCTTGAAATAGGCTTCTCTTCAGGGTGGTGCTCTGACAAGAGCCTTCTAGTTATCTACAAAAAGGTGAATGCGTATTATTATTACTGATGAGGTTAAGGGGAAGAAAAAAGTAAGTTGTGTGCATTTTCCTTTCAATTAAAACAATTTAGACTGTAATAATGGATAAAAGTATCACTTGAATCCCTTTATTCATACTATGCAAAATATGTATTTATCTTTGAGGTTTCATGTGGTAGCTATACCATTTTTTTTTAGTTCTTTCCCTATTTTTTCATAGTTGGAATATATCAAAGTATGTCTTTTGACTGACTAAACCTAAAGATATATTAATGCAAAAATCGAAACCTCATGTTTCACCCAACTCCAATTCTACTCCCTCCTTCCAATTGAAATGAAAACCTACTTGGATTTAATTTGATGCTTTAAGTATTCAGATTTTCTTTTGACACATCTAAGCTTCATTAAACTTAACATGGTAGAAAACATTAAAAAATTAATATATATAGCAGGTCTTCAGGAAGTCTAGTCATCCAGTTTTTCATCTTGAAACTTACTGAATATAATAATTATGATGGATATTTTGGTGGACATTTTATAAACATTCTCTGCAGTTAGACAACTTTAAAGTAGTGGTTTTTTGTTTACTTGATATTAAAACTATTCTATAAACAGTTTCAGGGTCACAACTTCTTGGTAAAGAGCTTAATTTCTCTCTGCAAAGATTGTGTTTTTGCTTCATATTAATGCTTTATGAAATAATTTCTTTATTTTTAAGTAAGTAGAATTCTCCTATATAAAACAAAATCATGCTCTGTAAATTTGCAAACTTCTTCCTGGAGTTATTTCAAGTCTCTAATAAAAATAGAACTCTTAATTGCAACCTAAGTAATTTTAGGTTGTTTTCTATCTTTTGTTCAAAAATAGCAATGTTGATTTCTGGATTATTGGATAAAGATGATATCATAATCAGTGTACAGCATAAATGAGCTCTCTATATTCATCACCTTCAAAAAACTACTCTAATTCAGACTGCATATATATTTCCCTTCATTTGATAATGATAAAACTAAATCTGTACTTAGGATGTTATTCTTTCCTTATGGTGTTTTAAGCAACAGTTAAAGAAAGACATTTGGCTCTTGACACCTTAAAGAAAAACTTAGCAAACACTTCTAAATTAGTAGATGTATTGGCTAAGAATGTAATATTTGTTTATGTATACCTTGACCATAAAAATATCTTCTGTGATCTAAATAGAGCGAATTATGGCAAATTCACCTTTAAATATTACAGTAAACTTGTATTTATTATGTTATGCTAGCTATTTGATATCATTCTCCATATTATTTTATGAACTGTTTTAATTTTACATAAAATATTAGCAGTTTCAGTTAAATAGTAAAGGAAAATGCTATGTTTAATAAGCATTAAGTATTTTAACAAAATTCTGCCACTTTGATAATATAACTATTTAAAGTAGCTTCTGTGAAATCTGGGAAGCTGTATACTTCAACTTTTTTAAAATTATATAAGAGAAAAAATGCTGAAGATGGTAGTATTGGATGCTATAGAATGGGGCAAGTAGTCGCGGCCTAAAAGAAATGGAACAGACCCTCTTTGCAAGTTAATCACTTGATCACTTAACATCCCATTATTCTTCAATTTGCTCGAGTGGGCAACCGCAACATTTCCATTTGTTCCTGTCACATGTCAGTGTAGCCCAATAGCATCTGGTTGCTTCAGGAATATGAAAAGCCTCAAACCATACATTCAACGTCTTGACGAAGATGTCTGACCATCTTGTGGGTGGGCAGCCATATGATCATTTTTCATCCCGTGGAATTCAGTCGGTAATGGCTCTAGTCCAGCAGTCACCTCCTAGTCGCATTACATGTCCAGGCCATCTGAATTTTGAGGACTTTGCAAATAAGAGAGTTCCTTGACTCTATCATTGACGGAGGTCGCAACTCCGGATTCTCTCACTTGAGTAAGGCAGAAATTCCAAGTATAGCTCTTTGCATTCCTCTTTGGGAGACCCAAATAGTATTTTCATGCTACTTTATAGTGCCCAGGTCTCTGGAAAATGGCAGAGTTGAAGAGATGTGCCCAGAGCCAGAGATTCTTGGTCCTTTTAGCTATTTCTTCGATGATCTTGAAGGCGTTCTATGCTGCTTGCTCTCTTCCTCCTTCAGACCTCAGGTGCTATTTCGTTCATCTTATTGAGTTCTGGACCTAGGTACTAAAAACTTCTGCATTCAGAGATGTTCATTCCATTGAGAGTTAATGGAGCATCTGGAAATAGATCATTTTTCATCAACATTGTTTTGTTGAGATGCAGCTGTAGAAGTCAGCCAGCATTTGTGCCACTTAGCTAATGTTTGGTGTTATTAGAAAAATGTCATCAGCAAAGCCTAGGTGACATAGTTGCCAACCATATTTTCACTCCCTTCACTTGATCACTTGAATCCCGTTATTCAATGATTTGCTCGAGCGGGTGCCAGTAACATTTCCATTGGAACCTATCACGTGCCAATGTAGCCCAATGGCATTTGGTTGACTCAGGAATATGAAGAGCCTCAAACCATTCCTTCAGGGTTTTTACAAAGAAGTCTGACCATCTTGTAGGTGGGCAGCCACGTGACCTTTTGACATCCCGTGGGATCCAGTCAGTAATGGCTCTAGTTGAGTGGTTGTCTTCAGATTGCATTACATGTCTAGCCCATCTGATTTTTAATGCCTTGGCAAATGAGACAGCGTCCCTGACTCTGGAATAGCAACGGAGGTCAGAACTCTGTATTCCTTCTCTCACTTGAGTGAGGCATGATATTCCAAGCATAGCTCTTTCGATTCCTCTCTGGGAGACCCGAATAGCATTCTCATCCTGCTTTCGTAGGGTCCAGGTCTCTGAGGTATATGTTAATGCAGGGAGAACGGTGGCGTCAAAGAGATGTGCCCGGAGTCGAAGGTTCTTTGTCCTTTTAGCTATTTCTTCGATGCCTTTGAAGGAATTCCATGCCACTTTCTTCCTCCTGCGCAGCTCAGGTTTTAGGTCGTTCATCATATTGACTTCGTTCATCATGTTCACTCCCATTGTTCCCATTAAATTGTTTCATAACATTCTCGTGGGTGGTACTGAAGAGTTTCATTGAAATGGTATCACCTAACCGAACACCTCTTTTGACATCAATGATTACTTCCTTGTAGAATGGTGAGATCCTGGTGGTGAATCCATAATTCAGCTCACGAAGGATCTTAATGTATTGGCTTTGAATGCCCTGTTTGGCTAGGGCTTCGATGACTGCTTCAATATCAACAGAATCAAAGGCTTTCTTTACATCAATGAATGCTAGGCAGAGTGACATCTTGAACTCCCTACAAACCTCAATGAGCTTGGTTACCGTGTGGATGTGGTCAATTGTGCTGAATCCTTTTCGGAAGCCAGCTTGCTCACATGAGTGTCCTTCATCTAATGTTCTGCCAATCCTCTTCATAATGATTCAAGTGAACAGTTTTAAGATGACAGACAACAGGCAGATTGGGCTATAGTTGCCAATGTCATGGATGTCTCTTTCCTTGAACAGTAGAACTCTCCTGCTGGTTTTCCATTGGGAGGAACATCGCATTCAGTCAGGCAATGTGTGAAGATTCGAGCCAGTGTATTGATGAGTATTGACGGCAGATTCTTCAGGTGTCCCTGTCTGACTTTGTCTGGGCTGGGTGCTGTTTGCTTTTTACTGACAAAATAGCTTGTAGGATTTCAGAAGGGAGAACATTAGGTTAGAAAAATAAATAAAAATGATAAAAATAAACCAAGATAAATAAAAACAATAAAAACAATAAAAATAAACCAAGAATATCTTCAGTAATTCCTTTAACTGTAAAAAAACCCTTAATTTTGAAAACTGAGTTACAAACAACGGTATATCTAAGATGTAAAAGAAGGAACAATTAAAATATACCAAGGGCAAATGAAAATGGAAACTCCATGCTATAAAATATCAAATGTAAAAGTGGCTTGTTTTGAAAATATTATTGAGTCAGACTCATTTCAAGCTAGAGTAATTATACAGTGGGTAGGGAGCTTTCCTTGAATGCAGCCAAACTGTGTTCAGTCCCCAGCACTCCATATGGTACCACTCAGTCTTGGCAGGAATGACCTCTGAGCATAGAGATAAGAGTAAGCCCCTGAGCACTACCGGGTGTGGTCTCTCTTTTCCCAAAAGTGATGCCACATATATCATTAATCAAATTATCAAAAGTTTATTTTACTTGGAATTTTAAAGGCAAGTAAACATTATACAAATAAATAGGATGAAGAATATTAAGACGTAAGATGTGGCACATTAAAGGTTTTTTTCAATTTATTTCAGCAAAAATTGATTCAGAATAGGTTTCATTCAAACTAGCAGATTTAATGAAGCTCCAAATAGTTGTATAGAATATAAGCTGTGACTCAGTAGAATAATGGAAGTTAGAGGAAGTAAGCAAGTGAGTTAATATTTTCAAGTTTACACTCCTTCAGTGTATGGGAGTGGTGTATCTTGGAGATAATGTACCTCATGCTTATCAGCAGGTTCCTGTTCGAAAATATAAGAACCCATTTCTGGCACAATCCAAATTATACCCAGAATAAGTTGACCATATGGGATTTCAGCATAAATAATTCCCTTTAAAGTTGATGCCATGTTATTTATTAGAGATTACTAATCCACATGAAAATATATATATATATATATTTACAGATATAAAACATACATTTATGACACTGACATATTTAAACATTTCTTTACCTACTGCATTTATTTTGTACCTTTAGCATGCAATGGGGTCTTCTTCAGGAGTCAAGGGTGCTCTTGACCTCATGAAGCTCACAGTCTAATCAGAGTAAAAAATAAACAAGTATTTTCCTTTCCTAGTGTTGTTTAAAACAAATCATATAATTACCGTAACAAAGTTTCTGAATCTTTTGTGCAATAATCAGGAATCCAGAATATGGCTTCTTTGGGCTAAAACCAAGCTGTTGATAAAGTTGTGTCCTTCCAGAGGCCTGGAAAAACAGCAACCATTTGTTCTTCTCTTGAGTCCTCAGCAACTCCTTTAAATGTAAGAAAATTCATTTTTTAAAACAACTACTCCTTGTGTCATTAGGTCTCAGAGGACAGCATTTCTAAATCTGTTTTTTTCTCATTACATGATGCCACGTAGTCTCCTCTCCTCTCCCTCTTCTTCCCTTTCTTTTCTTTCCTCTTCTTCCTTCCCCACTACCTTTCTCTTTCACTTTACTAATCCTCCTCTTCTAACACTTCCTTCTTTCAATAACAAGAAACTTTGGATTGGATCCCATGTATCACTTACCTTCCCATTGTTCGATTTGCTCAAGTGGGCACCAGTAACATCTCCATACGTCCTGTCACATGCTAGTGTATCCCAAGGGCAACTGCTCATTCCAGGAACATGAAAAGCCTCAAACCGTTCCTTCATGGCATGGGAATGAGGTCTATAATTGTTACTGGATTTTGGTATATCAAATATGACACAGTAGCTTGCCAGGCTCTGCTGTGTGGGTGGGATACTCATAGTAGCCTCTCACCTCATAAATTTACTAATTAACCAAAGCAATGGTGCTCTGATGAGCTGTGGATCCAGGTGTTAAAAATGGCGGTCCTCATGGTATGAGGGGGGTCCTCTGTCTTCTTGCGAAGCTGTGCTGGGATGGCGGGCCAGGGCTAGAATCCACCTACCCTCCTGGGTGCTTCATGATCAGTTGGGCACAGAGAGAGCCGGTAGCAGCAATATCTCGTGTCTCTGAGTGTCTGGATCAGGCATACCTGGGCTTGAAATAGACGGCTGTAGGGTGGGACTCTGATGATCAGGGCTGTGATCAGCTCTCCTGCTGGTCCTTTGGATTACATGAAGTAATTTATATATTCTTGGTAAACTTTCACATTACAAGATTCTGAATTTAACTCTTCAAAACTACTTTTTATATATAAAGCAACATTATCATAATTTTTGGCAATTTTGACATTATAGTCTTGATGGACTGAAGGAGTTGGGGGTAAATGTTATTTACCTATACCATCTAGTAGTTATGATCTCTTGAGGTAGCCAAGGAATACAAATACAATGTAAATTTATAAGAACAATGAATAAAGTATAAGGAGACTATAGACTATTGATAACAATCAAAGGATACATTTCTCGAGAAATTCATTCATAAATAACTAAACATGTCATTAATAACAAGACAATCAAAGTATACATTTCTTGAGAATTAGTTGAAAAATTCATTAAAAATTCTTGAGAAAAAAGAAGATAACTATTGTAAAAGTTATATTCTGGTATCTCTCTATGGAATAGTTAGAACTTTGAAAGTGTTAGTATGCTGGAGGTCATTCAATATATAAAATAAGATGAGATTGGCTTTGTTGATGTTTTCTGTGTGAATGATGAAGGGACATAGAGAAATCAGAAGAAATACTGGTAGTCAGATATTCCTCTTAGAGATGATAAAGTACCTTATTGGATGTTTGACATTGTAGTCATGGTGAGAAATTGGTCCAATTTAGATTGTGTGTCATCTGTGTTAGAGAGTATTGAAAGAGCACTGAGTGTGAGCAGACATGAGTTCTCCAGAGGAATGCAAAGACTAAAATAACTAACAGCAGCTAAGTACTTACTAATGTTTTCTTTGGATCAGGATACCTAATCCACTTTAGAAAGACTGGGGGCTGGCTTTTAGGACCACACCTAATTGTGCCTGGGGGCCTCCTGAGCTATGACCTGTGATGCTTGGAATCATGTGATCCTGGGCATTGAATCAATCGGGTGCATACTAGTTAATGCTGTTTTATCACCAGGACAAAGAGAACAAATACTTGCATCAATTTATTAAGATAGCATTAGTTTATGGCTGCATGTATTTTAAGATAGAATTCCCCCCCGCACGATAACCAAAATACTAATACACTTCATCCATGGTTCATTGGATGGTTTCTCCCATTTATTCCCCCAATCCAATTTTTATTTTCTTATGTAGTAAAATTTTGAAGTACCAAAGTTAACCTAGAGGAGAGAAAAAATTATAAGAGAATTATAAGAGACCTCAAAAATCTGAAATTTCACTATGAAATATATGAAATGTTTGTTGTTGCAGGACACCTAAAAGCCTAGGCCTCTGCATCTGTCCTGGATTGCCTCCTGCAGGTCACTTCATAGATAAGGGGATAGTCTGAATGTGGCAGTCTTATCTGATCATGTATTCTGTACTCACTGGTATAAACACAAGTGCTGCTACCACAAGCATCCTGGGACTAGCTAGATCTTACCAGCATATTTGCCTGGCCACATTGGATCTCTAAGTAATTAGACCAGAGAGAAATGCTATTTACCTCCAAGCAAAGAAGCACGGCTCCCTGATAACTCAAAGGCAACTAAAATACAAAACTACTGTGAAGTAGACAAGACTCTTGTGAAGGCTTGGAGAAATATTTAACTGGCATTAGTATGAGTCTTTGGTACAGAAACATGCCATCTCAGAAACCCCCTTCTCTACCCTATAAAGGCAATTCCAGGCAGATCTCAGCTCAAGATATTAGGTGAGGTGTTGGAAGAAATTACCTGAGGGCATTTGATCCTTTCTGCCAGGGAAGTTACATTTGGCTTGTAGCTTCTCCCAGCTCTGCCAGGAGGCTTTTAATTAGCTCTGGGTCCTTGTAAGCACCCAGATGGCCTCCTAAAGTAGCTGTTTTCCTGCTTTCATCTCTAGATAGCCCAGCACAGAATGGGCTGGGCAGGGGAGTTTGGGCGGATTTCTAGCTATAAAATAAGCTGCAAGAAGAAAGAGGATCTCTCTTTTTTTTCCCCTTTTGCCATTTCGGCTTCCCTTGGCATTTTGCTTCTCCGTCCTCTCCATTCTCTGTTGGGCCTCAACACGTGGTGGCAGCCATCTTGGCCTACACTGGGAACCCAGAGTCCGGAGGTTTTCCTGCTCTTGGATTGTATATTGGAACCTGTGATAGTAAAGCCCTTTTAAAACTGCATCGGATTCCTGAGTCTTCATCCATTCATGCCGACTTTGGGAGTAGAAGGCAACTCACTTCCTGACACTGCCAGGGACCCCAGTGGTGCTTCCCGAAGTTTACGATATATCTTATGTCAAAATTGAATTATTTAGCAAAATATTTCTAATGACATTAGTGTTTTACTGATTAGTGTCCCCTTCAGGTTCTTGACAAGGAAGTCTGACCATCTTGTAGGTGGGAGGCCATGTGATCTTTTGAAATCACGTGGGATCCAGTCAGTAACAGTTCTAGTCCAGCGGTTATCTCCAAATCGCATTACATGTTCAGCCCATCTGATTTTCGATGCCTTGGCAAGCGAAACAGCGTCCCTGACTCTGGAATAGCGACGGAGGTCGGAACTCCGGATTCCTTCTCTCACTTGAGTGAGGCTTGAAATTCCAAGCATAGCTCTTTCGATTCCTCTCTGGGAGATCCGAATAGCATTCTCATCCTGCTTTCATAGGGCCCAGGTCTCTGAGGCATATGTTAATGCAGGGAGAACAGTGGAGTCAAAGAGATGTGCCCAGAGCCAGATGTTCTTTGTCCTTTTAGCTATTTCTTTGATGCCTTTGAAGGCATTCCATGCCGCTCTCTTCCTCCTGCACAGCTCAGGTTTTAGGTCATTCATCATGTTGATTTCTCAACCTAGGTACACATTACTGCTGCATTCAGAGATGTCTGTTCCATTGAGAGTGAATGGGGCCTATGGAACTAGGTCATTTTTCATAAACATAGTTTTCTTTAGATTCAGTTGTAGACCTATCTTTCCACATTCTTGGTCGAAGTCAGCCAGCATTTGTGCTGCTTGGCTAATGTTTAGTGTTATTAGAACGATGTCATCAGTGAAGCGGAGGTGGTGTAGTTGCCGACCATCTATCTTCACTCCCATTCCTTCCCATTCTAATTGTCACATGATGTTCTTGAGGGTGGCACTGAGGAGTTTTGGTGAAATGGTATCACCCTGTTGAACCCCTCTTTTGACATCAATGATCATTTCTTTGTAGAATGGTGAGATCCTGGTGGTGAATTCGTAATACAGCTCACGAAGGATCTTGATGTATTGGGTTTGAACACCCTGTTTGGCTAGGGCTTCTATGACTGCTTCAGTCTCCACAGAATCAAAGGCTTTCTTTAAATCATTGAACATGAGACAGAGCGGCATCTTGTACTCCCTACAAACCTCAATGTGCTTGGTTACTGTGTGGATATGGTTGATTGAGCTGAACCCTTTCCAGAATTCCATGCTTTCCAGAATTCCATGCTTGCTCGCATGGTTGTCCTTCATCTAGTGTTCTGCCAATCCTGTTATATTAATAAACAACTAACGTTAAAAACATTTTTTGTTCTTTAGGAACTATCTCTGTTACTGTTACTGGATTTGGCATATCGAACACGCTTGGACAGCTTGCCAGGCTCTGCCATGCAGGCAGATCACGTGGCCGCCAACCTACAAGATGGTCTGACTTCCTTGTCAAGACCCTGAAGGAACGGTTTGAGGCTCTTCATATTCCTGAATCAACCAGATGCCATTGGGATACAGTGGCACGTGATAGGGTCCAATGGAAATGTTACTGGCTCCCGCTGGAGGAAATCGATGAATAACGGGATTCAAGTGATCAAGTGATCAAGGAACTATTACATTTTCATGGCAATAACCAACAAAATTCTTCTCAATAATAATGTCATTGTAAAGGAAAGTAATTGATAATCAAATCTGGATAGATTTGTTTATATGCAACTTAATTTTCCAATAGTCTTAGTTTGTCAATGTTAAAAAATAATGGCCACTTAAAATGTTCTCCTTTTCTGGCCTTCCTTTGTTATTTTTTTTCAGTGGCAAGAGGTCACATACTCAGTTGCAGTACTTGTACATGTGACTGTAATGCTTTCCGTATGTCATTTCCTTGTAGTTCAGAAGATTCCAAACAGAGGGAATATTGGGATTTCACTGGGTCTGTGGGCAGTGCCAGGGTTTGACCCATTATCCTCTCTAGTCTGTTTTGGGACAGTTTCTTTTGCTACTGAGCTTTACCCAGATCCTTTACTTAGAGTCATAGAAAAGAGATAAAAAAATTGAATAAAATGTGAACTAGATTGTGCTAGTTATGAAATACCCTTTTAAACACAATAACGACATTTTAAAATCAAGTGCATAAAAATCTATGCTGCACATTTCTGATTCTGTTTATAGAAATTAAATTTTTTTTCCACACAGAATTAAAATGGCTTTTCTTAGAGTTTAAAAATATATTGTGTCTTAGACTCAAAAGCTCTGGAGAACAATTATTACATTGGCCAGCTTCAATAAGAGAGAGAATAAATTTTTGATTACTGAAAAACAGAAGAAATTGAGCTATAATGCATCATATAGTTTATCTATATAATTATAAATACATGATTATATATAATATAATTATTATACATAATTATAAATTGAGACTCACAGACATGGGGCAGAGCTGCTACTGGCTCTCCCTGTGCCCAGCCGCTCACGAGTCGCCCAGGAGGGATGGCAGGTTCTAGCCCTGGCCCGCCACCCCAGCAGAGCCTCGCAACAAGTCAGACGACTCCCCACTCCATGAGGGCCTCCATTTTCCACATCCAATTTCCCCCTCGTCAGAACTCCACCCAGCAGACCAGCCTATCACAGCCCACCTCTGCCGCACGTTTCATCAATAAATGCTGGATTTAGAGATGACTACAAGAGTATCTACCCGCATGGCAGAGCCTGGCAAGCTACCCGTGTCGTATTTGATATGCCAAATACCAGTAACAATTATAGACCTCATTCTCGTGACCTGATGGAATGGTTTGAGGGTCTTTATGTTCCTGGAGCAAGCAGATGCCCTTGGACTCTACTTGTATGAGACAGGACATATCAAGATGTTACTGGTTTCGTTTGAGCAAATTGATGATGAACAGGGAAGACAGTGATACAGTGAATTATAAATTATGTCCTATTAAAGCAAATTTAGGAAATAATTGGAAATAAGAAATAAATTTTATAGTGAAAAACTATGTCTATAATACATTTTGGTTTAATACTAAAAGAGCTATCAACTTAGGTCGAGACCACCTTATTCATAAGGGATCTACTGTAATTCAGGAATTATCAATAAATTTACCTGTATTATTTAATGTCTGCAACAAAAGTTTGAGGTCATTATATTTCTGGTTACAAGCAGTAAATTTATATAGTAAAAATGGAGTTTCAGCCTCATTCTGGCCCTATCTAGTCTTCCTTTTTTTGCCTAACCACTTTCCTACTATCCTAGCAAAGAATGAGTTCCATCTTACTTATCTATTCCATCATGCCAGAGACCTGAGTACTCAGAACTTCTTAATCTGCCAGTACTTCACTCATTATCTGTACAAATCCTACAGTCTAAGGGAGAATATCCTCTGACATTCCATCTTAATGGCTGACCTATTTTTTAATTGCCAGCTCATTTCTCAGCTGCTGGGTACTGTCCCTTTTTTGTGTAGTTTGCTTCTGTCATACGGATTTTTTAAACAATTTGACATACTTCCCATTCTTCATTTACATCTACTTTGTTTTTGGAAGCTATATTTTGGTAAGGTTTTCCAGAATGAGGCTTTGACTTTATTCCCTACAGTAAATTCTCCTTTCAAGTGATTATACTCTTGTTTCTGCTTTACATAGCTCAGCATTACAGGCTAAGCTGAATTTCTTATTGTTAAACTAGGTCTCCTCCTTACCCGTGCTTGCTTGTTGGCTACCATTGCACAAAGCAATATAAACTCCATATCATAGAGCCAATGTGATCATGAAAGAGTATACATAGAAACAAGAATAGAAATCCACAGAAATGGCATGTTTAGCACTTGCATTAATGAAAACAATTCATCCAGTTTGGCAAAATGTCAGCTTCTAAACAGAGAAAACATGTTTCTACTATAAATTATTTGAATGCTTTACCATATTTTTAATATAGATATGTTTTTAAGGCAGTCTTTGGGATACACATAAATTATTTTGTTTTACCTTGAACCAGCTTTCCTCAATTTAGAAGCCATGTACTGAATTTGCAGCAACAATACTGAGAAATTCAAATGCAAGAGAATTGTTGAGGAACATTAAAGTATGAATTGAGAGGGAAACACTTTGAAACAAAGTCAATTATTGTCTTACCCATTTTACTATTACTCTGGCCCCCTCACAGTCACTTCAAATTCTGGTATGCTCTAAAACAAACAAGCAAACAAACAAACAAAAACACCAATCATGTCATTACAGTCTCCTAGTAAGAATCACACTTTACCAAAATCATTGTTCCTGAATAATGGTACTCATAGGAAAACTGTTATATCCTTTAACTCCAGGTTTTTTACAATATCTCGAAATTTATTATCTATTTACAATCCAATGCTGTATACTTGACTCATTCATGTGGTGTTTTCAAATTACTTTTGTGGAATTAAACCAGGTTCTTGTGTGTTTGAAAGTCTTACAAAATAATTTATTGTTAAAGAATATTATTAATCTATATCTATATATTAAAGGACTATCTATTAAAGATAGAGTTTCAGTCTCCATCTGGCCCTATCTAGTCTTCCTTTTTTCCCTAGCCACTTTCCTAGTATCCAAGTGAAGAATCCATTATAGGACATAGATATACTCCACCCAGCAGAAGAACCTATCACAGCCCAGCTTGCGCGGCTTCTTGAGGCTGCATGGTTCATTAATAAATGCTGGAGATCAGAGGTAACTACATGAGTATGCCACCCGCATGGCAGAGCCTGGCAAGCTACCCATGTCATATTTGATATGCCAAATACCAGTAACAATTATAAACCTCATTCCCATGACCTGATGGAATGGTTTGAGGCTCTTTATGTTCCTGGAGCAAGCAGATGTCCTTGGAATCTACTAGCATGAGACAGGACATATGGAGATGTTACTGATGCCCGCTCCAGCAAATCAATGATGAACGGGAAGACAGTGATACAGTGATATAGTGATCTATCTATTAATAAAATTAATATTATTTATATATATCAAATACATTTTATTTGTGACACACTCAATAGTACTCAGAGGCTATTCCAGGATTTGTTCTCAGAGGATGCAGTGGCAGTGTTTTGTTCCCATTCAGTGCCAGGGATTGAACCTAGGCTTTCCACATTTAAGTCATGCATTCTCTGCCTTAAAACTATCTCTCTAGTCCTTCAAATACATATTATAAGTATCCAAAAACAAAATTAATTTCTCAAACCAGAGGATAGAAAGCTATGATTTGTCTTAAGTGGCAAAAAATAAGCTGTTGAGGAACTCTAGAATGAGTCTTGCGCTTCAGATAAAGAGCGAGTCAAACCCACAGGAAGTTATTATCCCTGACGCAGGGATGTTGACAAAATAAATCTTTCAGTCTTCTAGAATACAGCCAAATTGGAAGCTAATTTACTGCTGGCTGATGTCAGAAGCAATCTAACTTGTTCACCACAGAAGCCATACAAAGAACATTATTCATAAGCAACCTACCTTGATAAGAAACCATGCTCAGAGAATAATTAGGAAATACAAAGGCCAGAATCAGAGCTGGAGTTCTAATAAAAGATGGCAAATCCTTTTTATAACTTTCATGGCATAAAAGTAAAATATGACACTGGGGGTCAGATTATTCTAAGCTGATGTCACCCCAGAGAAGGTAAATATAGGAAATAGTTTTTACAAGAGTAAAAAAATGACAATGTATTTTAAAGATGGCAATTGCAGTTCCGAGAGACTTCCAGATAAGCTCCCATTTATATTCATTAGTTCAATCAGTAATTACTGCACAGAACATCACCAAATAATTTTTGTAAGCCTATCAATTTTGCTGTTTGCTATTCAATGAAATCTCTAAAAGCTATGCCCAATGTCTTAAATTTTGCTGTAACTTTCAGAAAAAAAAACAGTGATGCTTCCTGGCTTTTAAAAAATAAGTATTTCAAGAAATCACTTTTAATAATCAAGTATAATATACCTATATTCATAATTCCTTTACCATAATTAAGATTATTTATTACGGCATCAAAGTTCAGAAAGGTTATCCTAAATGTTTTAGAGTCACACTTTTATTTTACATTTCTGTGGTTCATAGGTGACTAGATCACTAGGAAATCCCATTGTACATGGATTAGCTCAAGCGGGCACCAGTAACATTTCAAAATGACCCAGTCACGTGCCAGTGTAGCCCAATGGCATCTGTTTGCTTCAGGAATACGAAGAGCCTCAAACCATTAGTTCATGGTCTTGACAAAGAAGTCTGACCATCTTGTAGGTGCCGGCCATGTAATCTTTTGACGTTCCCTGGAATCGAGTCAGTAATGGCTAGGTCCAGTGGTCATCTCCAAATCGCATTACATATCAGCCCATCTGATTTTCGATGACTTGGCAAATGAGACAGCATCCCTAATTCTGGAAAGGCGATGGAGGACAGAACTCCGATTCCTTCTCTCACTTGAGTGAGGCGTGATATTCCAAGCATAGCTCTTTCGATTCCTCTTTGGGAGACCCGAATAGCATTCTCATCCTAATTTCATAGGGCCCAGGTCACTGAGGCGTATGATAATGCAGAGAGAATGGTGGAGTTAAAGAGATGTGCCCAGAGCCGGAGGTTCTTTGTCCTTTTAGCTATTTCTTCGATGCCTTTGAAGGCAGTCCATGCTGCTCTTTTCCTCCTGCACAGCTCAGGTTTTAGGTCATTCAACATGTTGTCTTCTCGACCTAGGTACACATAACTGCTGCATTCAGAGATGTTTGTTCCATTGAGAGTGAATGGGGCCTCAGGAACTAGTTCATTTTTCATAAACATAGTTTTCTTTTAGATTCAGCTGTAGTCCTATCTTTCCATATTCTCAGTCAAAGTCAGTCAGCACTTGTGCCGCTTGGCTGATGTTTGGTGTTATTAGAACGATGTCATCAGCTAAGCGGAGGTGGTGTAGTCACCGACCGACCATCTATCTTCACTTTCATTCCTTCCCATTCTAATTGTTGCATGATGTTCTTGAGGGTGGCGCTGAAGAGTTTCAGTGAAATGGTATCACCCTGCCAAACCCCTCTTTTGACATCAATGATCACTTCCTTGTAGAATGGTGAGATCCTGGTGGTGAATGCGTAATACAGCTCATGAAGAATCTTGATTTATTGGGTTTGAACACCCTGTTAAACTAGGACTCGATGACTGCTTCGGTCTTCAGAGAATCAAAGGCTTTCTTTAAATCAATGAAAGTGAGACAGAGCAACATCTTGAACTCCCTACAAACCTCAATGAGCTTGGTTATTGTGTGGATATGGTTGATTGTGCTGAATCCTTTTTGGAAGCCAGCTTGCTCACTTGGTTGTCCTTCATCTAATGTTCTGCCAATCCATTATGGATGAATCGAGTGATCAGCTTGTAGATGACAGACAACAGGCAGATGGGTTGATAGTTTCAATGTCTTGTATGTCTCCCTTCTTGAACAGCAGAACAGTCCTGCTGGTTTTCCAATGGGAGGGCACCTTCCATTCAAACAGGTAACTCGTGAAGAGCCGAGCCAGTGTATAATGAGTACTGATGGCAGATTCTTCAGGTGTTCGGGTCTGACTTTGTCTGGACCTGGTTCTATTCCCTTCTTTACCGTCGAAAGAGCATGTCGGATTTCAGAAGGGAAATCCTTCTGAACCTATGGACCTTGGATTCATAGGTACTCAAATTTAACAACAATTTCTCTCAAAATTCTAAAATTATATTGATCTCAAATTGATATTCCAAATGATTTTTTAAATTCTTAACCAGATACTCACCCTCAGATATTTTAAATATTTAAGAGTGATTGCATCTTTAATTTTATATTACTTTAGTAGTTCTCATGGTGGTTGGCAGATACTTGTATAAAATATTTTGCTTATTGTAAGTGCACAGAGAATTTTAGTATTTCATAGAATGTATTTCATTTTACTGCCCCTCACTGTGTTGCAGGTGTGGCTGTGGTGCCTGGCTGCATCAGCAGGTAGTGGACAGGAGACAGGCTTCTCTACACCCCCACTGCTCTACCCCATGGGTCCTGGATGGTTAATGGTCTGACATAGAAAAAGACTAGGTCCCTTGGGATGAGCCCACAGCCATGGCAGAGCCTGGCAAGGGGTACCCGTGGTGTATATTATATGCCAAAAACAGTAACAGTAAAGAACCTCATTCCCAATGAATGCAGACATTACTGGCACCCGCTTGAACAAACCAATGAACAATGGGAAAGTAAGTGACAAGTGAATTTCATTTTGCACTATGTTAAATGATACAACAAAAATATGCTAATGTTTTGTAACCAGCAGTGGACAGATCTTATTCCTGACTCTTGCAAACTCAGGGATCATTCCTGGAAGTGTTCTCCGTGCCTTGTGGCATTCTGGTTTTCAAACCCAGTCAGGCATATTCAAGGCAAGTGCCCCTACTTGCAATACTGTTGCTTCAGGACCTGAATTAAGTTATTTTTGAAGTCTGGCAATGGTTTCAAATCTTTAATCTTACACATTCTTAAAACAGTGGATGGTTCTGTTGTGAAATTGTTCAGAGCACATAGTATTTCTATATTTCCTAACTAACTGTAGGTTATACTAAACCTTAGAAGTTATGTGATCTATAGTACAGATAGTACAGTTGGTACAAGCAGCATGCCTTGCACGTTGCTGACCAGCGTTTGATCTCGAGGACACCATACAGAACTATGAGCCCACCAGCAATGATCATGTAGTGCAGACCTGGGAGTGAGTGCTGAGTATTTCAGCTGTGGCCCTAAAAAAAAAAAAAAAAAAAACTTTGTAAGTAGAATTTCTTTTGAGGAATTGTTTGCTCCTGGTAACTGAAAACTGTCCTTATTCATGATATTAAATCTAAGTTCATATGCTATGTCTGTGTATAATATCTCTCCGGGAGTAAATAGAAAACCTTGGACTAATAGCTAGATTTCTAGCATTAGAAAGATGTTTGTCACAATTCAGCTCTCTTGACCATGAATTATATCTAAATAACACTCAATGTCACTGCATATTGCACATGAAATGAAGATTACCCTAAAGAGCAAGACTAAAAAAAATTCCTCCAAATAATCAATTGATACAACAGAAATCTGGCTCATCCACCATAGGTAGTTATGGGTCACTCAGCAGAACAATCTGTTATATAGCCACGGAGTATAGCATGACATTTCTTGATCTGAGGACTTAACTAGGACTATGAGTGTGATGGATGGTGTTGTCCATTGGATAATAGCCATTGATAATCATCAAAAGATAGTCGGGATTTATTCACATAAGTAAACTCATATTGACCTGCTATTTTTCTTCATATACAAAAATCTCATATTCAGAAAACAACAGTTAAGTTATAAATTAGGATGTTAAAATTTTAAACATCAAATTAGACATTATTTATTCATTTTATAATTACTAATATAATAGCTTAGATTATTATATAGATGATCTCATTTATTTTGAAAGTATAACTTATGAAATCCTAACAAAGGTTAGTATTTTGACAGTCCACTACTGAGATGGTGATTTTTTGAAAGATAATCCTCTGACTGGCACAATCCCAACTATTACAAGAGAGGGTCAAATTAGTTTTTCAGGAAAATGACTACTGAAAGCCTACTCCAATTACTATGAAGGCATAATGGATTACTCCAATATTAATGCTTTAAAGTAACCATTGTGGGGCTAAGAGGTAGCTCAAAGGGTTAGAGTGCATGCAAAGCGAGCAATTTGCATGCTCTCAAGGTCCTCCTTTGATGCCTTGCACTGAAGGGAACTTGTAATCTACCAAAAAGGAATTCTGACCTCAGTCTGGAATATCTCCTGAGCTCTTCTAGGTGTGACTTGTAAACAACAAAAATAGCTTATGTTGTGAGTAAGGATTTCAAATAAGTCAGTATGAATGGCTTGTATTTCTGAAGGGATTCACATTTAAAACATATTTACTAGTGGTATCTTAATGGCTGGTTTTAAGAAATGTATGGATTGTCTTCATATAGAAACAATAGGGTTGATGTTATTTCAGCTTGAATATTGATTGTCAACTAAAACACCTTTTTGTGGTTATGTGGCCTTGACTTCCTCGCAGTTTGGTCACTTTGAGGTATTTAGGCTTTTTACCCTGTAGTTCAGTATGCTAAAATAGGGAGCAATGAGAAATCTGTTCTTCAAATTTAATGCAGCATCAGTTCCACAGGATTCTCCATTTCAGTGAGTACAAGCATGCCCAGATTAAGGATTAGGAAAGACAGGCATCACTTCTCTGTAATGAGTGTCAAATGGGTGTGCCCACTTCTTGAAACTACTACTGTCCCCAATAATCCCAAGGCTGGAATATTGTCAAGAATTTCAGGGTAGATCTCAACCATTCTCAGCAAAAGTAAAGTAGAAATTAAAAAACATCTGTTCTGCAAAAGGCAAGGTCAAGATAATGAAAAGACAAGTTATATCCTAGGAAAACACATTTACAAAGGGCATATTTCAGAAAGTACATAAAACATTTTGTGATTTTATGTCATAAGAATCAAGCATATAACAATTATAGGTGGCTAAAAACTCAAATAGACACCTTGTCAAAGAAAATATACATATAGCAAATAATCACTTGAAAAAAATCTTCCTATTGAATACCAGAGAAACAAAAGTTTACACACCAATGGGATCTCACTATGCACCTATTAAAATAGACAAAGTCCAGATGCTTATAAAAATATAGAGCAAAAATCATGAAAGATTCTGGAAATGCTAAAATGGTTCAGCTTCTTTGGGAGACAGTTGACTGTTGCTTAGAGAGCTAAATACAACCCTACCACAAGAGCTAATGATTATGTTTCTTCATAATTTCCTTCAGGATGTGAAAACTATATGTGTTTGAAAATAAAACTTGCTTTTACAATAACATATATGGGAACTGGAAGGAGTCATGTCAAGTAAAATAAATGAGATAAAAAAGACAAATATGTAGTGATTTCACTTGCATGTAGGATATAGAAAAGGAAAGCATTTGGGCAGGTAATACCCATGGGAAATAAGCTCATATAATCAGTCTAAAGTGCTGTGGTTACCAGAGAGAAACAGGATGGGAAGATCAAACGGGGTGGGACTCCAATTGACTGTAATGGAGTGATATTGGCACTTTGGTGGTAGTTCTGGTCTGGTAATACGTACTTTGAAGTGACATAAAATTATATATCTAAAATACATATGGACATCTAATTTTATATCAATCAAAATTTTAAAAATAACAAAAAAACTGTTTCTACCCAAAATTTGTGCATGTTTGTTTATAGAAGCAGTATTCACAATGGTGAAAACTTAGAAATGACCAAAAAATCTTTCAGTTATGAATAATTAAAGAAACTGTCATACATCCAGATACTCAAATATTATTGTTGCAAAAATCAACAAGCTATTGTCTCTTGTCACTTGTTTCCCCATTGTTCACCCATTTGTTGATCAGGCACCAGTAACATCTCCATTCATTGGGAATGAGGTCCATCATTGTTACTGTTTTGGGGCTTACTGAATGTATCACAGCAGCTTTCAGGGCTCCCGATCCCAGGGGACCCAGTCTTTTCTATGTCAGACCATCAACCATCCAGAGCCCACATGGCAGAGCCCTGGATGTAGCCTGTCTCCTGTCTGCCACCTGCAGTTGCAGCCAGGCACTGCAGCCACGGGTTTGATCCCGGTATCCCATATGGTCCCCTGAGCACCGCCAGGAGTAATTCCTGAGTGCAGGGTCAGGAGTAAGCCCTGAGCTTCGCTGGGTATGACCCAAAAAGCAAAAAAAAAAAAAATCTCGGAGCATAATAGGATGGACTGGATAACCTCTGGTACTGCAGAACCCAAGCAACACCATAGTCTTGGGTCCCAGAACTGAACTGTATGGCCAGTGTGTGGAATACAAAAAATAACGAATAAAGGCAAGTTATAAAGTAATTGTGAATAAAAAGTCTTTAGAGAACATCAGAGCTCTTGTCCCAGCATTTTACAATCACACAATTCATTTTATTCTCTACTTATGAACCAAGCATTATTCTCTACTTATGAACCAAAAGTATAAGCAAGTAATTTGTTTACCTATAGAGATAGATAAGCTATCTCTATAGGTAAACAAATATAAATAGATAGGAATAGATATCTATTTTTTCATTTACTGAAGAAAATAGACATCAGTCTTAGTGTTAAAAATTTTCTTCACTCTTTTCTGTAAAAATTGCATCATAAAATTTGATGAAAGAAGTAAATACATGAAATTCTGAATATTCACTCTCCTTATAAAAGCTACTGTCTCTATTTTAATATTTTTGTTTTAGAAGCCGAGTTAAAACAAGTATTATAAATAGACTCTTATCCCCAGGGGCCAGAGTGATAGTACAGCAGAAGGAGTATTTACCATACACAGGGCTCTGATCCTGGCTCTGTATCTGGTCCCTGAACACTGACAAGATACCTTAAATGAAAACCAGTAGTAAACTCTGAGAAAAACCATGTGTGGATGAAAGCCAAACAGAAAACAAGCAAAAAACAGAATTTTAACTCCAAACTAGTTTTCAATATGAATTAAAAATTCCCTAAGCATAAGTATCACTATAGTAAGTCTGGGAAAGATATTTGGAAACTTCAGCAATATCAATTTTACTAAATTTACCACACAAATTTGCTAGGCTTCCTGAAACTATTCTTTCTCAAAAATGATTTTTAAATAGACAAGATATTATTCTTTACCAAATAACACCTAAAGGAGAATTAAAGAATCTTGTCAAGTCTGAAAATGAGTTTCAACTCAACTTATACTTTAATGTAATACAGTGAAATTTGGAAGGCTAAGGTGGACGTATTCTCCCTGGGGGGGTGCGGCTGACTGGGTGGGCACCTAGGGTCATGGTAGAGCCACAGGCCTCGGCAAAAGGTGGAACTACAACCACCTGAAGTCCGAGCAGAAGCAGAAGTAAATGGACATTTTGAACTCTCACACCGGCCTGTCTCCACCTCAGGTATTCTCCCTGGTGGTGCAGCTGCTCTGGTGGGCAGCCACTCACAAAAACTAGGAAATTCAACACCAAGGGAAGGTAATATCCTCAAGAAAATGAAACAGTATGCTAGAGGAATCTATCCCTGAACACCAAAAACACCATGGGGAAACAACGCAGATCCCAACCCAAGCAGAATGAAACAATTAAACTTAGAGCAGAAATCAATGAGATGGAATGTCAAAAAACAATCCAGAAGATCAATGAAACCAAAAGCTGGTTCTTTGAAAAAATAAACAAGATTGACAAACCACTTGCAAGACTTGTAAGAAAAGGAAAAGAGAGAACCCATATAAATAGAATCAGAAATGAAAATGGGGACATCACAACAGAAACCACAGAAATTCAAAAGATGATCAGAGACTACTATGAGAGCCTGTATGCCATGAAACAAGAGAACCTAGAAGAAATGGACAAATTCCTGAATTCCTATAGCCTCCCAATTCTGCAACAAGAAGATTTGGAATACCTCAACAAACCTATCTCCATTGAGGGGATGGAATCGGTGATCAAAAGTCTCCCCAAGCACAAAAGCGCAGGTCCAAATGGATTCACCATTGAATTCTACCAAACCTTTAAAGAGGATCTACTCCCAATTCTTTTCAAGCTCTTCAGGCAAATTGAAGAAAAGAAACACTCCCAAATAGCTTTTACGAGGCACATATCACCCCGATACCAAAAAGCAGTCAGAGATGTCACAAAAAATGAAAACTACAGACCAATCTCTCTGATGAACACAGATGCTAAGATCTTCAACAAAATACTAGCAAATAGAATCCAAAGAGTCATGAAAAAGATTATACACCATGACCAAGTGGGATTCATCCCAGTAATGCAAGGATGGTTCAACATCTATAAGGCAATCAACATAATACATCATATCAACAAAAAGAAAAAAAAAGAAAAAATAAAAATCATATGATCATATCAATAGATGCAGAGAAGGCATTTGACAATATTTAACACCTGTTCATGATAATAGCTCTCCGTAAAATGGGGATTTAAGGAACCTTCCTCAATATAATAGATGCCATTTACTACAAGCGCAGGGTGAGCATCATTCTCAATGGGGAAAAAACTGAAAGCCTTCCCCTTTAGATCAGGGACAAGACAAGGCTGCCACTCTCACCACTTCTATTCAATATAGTACTGGAAGTACTTGCCATAGCAGTCAAGGAAGAAAAGACATTAAGGGCAACCGAATAGGAAGGGAAGAAGCCAGTTGTCACTATTTGCAGATGACATGATATTATACCTGGAAAACCTGAATCTCTCTACCAAGAGGCTCCTAGAAATAATACATTCCTATAGTAGAGTGGCAGGGTACAAAATCAATACCCAAAAGTCAATGGCCTTCCTATATGCAAACAGCGAAAGAGAAGAAAGGGACATTAAAGAAACTATCCCATTCACAATTGCACAGCAGAAAATCAAATACCTAGGAATCATTTTAACAAGGAATGTAAAGGATCTCTACAAAGAAAACTACAAAATGTTACTAAAAATGTAAATAAAAGAGGAACTGAGGAAATGGAGACATATTCCCTGCTCATAGAATGGAAGGATTAACATTATCAAAATGGTAATAACCCTAGAGCTTTATACAGATTCAATGTGGTCCCTATAAAGATACCCATGATGTTCTTCAAAGAAATTGAACAAACACTCCTGAAATTTGTATGGAATAATAAACCCCCACAAATAGCTAAAGCAGTCCTTGGGAAAAAAGAAGATGGGAGGTATCACTTTCCCCAACCTCAAGCTCTATTATAGAGCAGTTACAATTAATACAGTGTAGTGTTGGTATAGAGATAGACCATTAGACCTATGGAATAGAACTGAATATCCTGAAACACACTCTCAAATATACAACCACTTAATCTCTGATAAAGGTGCAAAAAATATTAAGTAGAGCAAAGAAAGCCACTTCAACAAATAGTGCTGACCTCCTTCTAATTCAATGCACAAAAGTCAGATCAAATGGAATCTAGATCTCAACATCAGACATGAATCTATAAGGTACATCAACGAAAACATAGGAGAAACACTCTACGACATTGAAACTAAAAGTATCTTTAAAGACGGCACACCACTGACCAAGCAAATGGAAGCAAAGATAAACAAAGGGGATTATATAAAATTGAAAAGCTTCTGCACCTCAAAAGAAATGGTGACCAAGATACAAAGACTATCCACAGAGTGGGGAAGGATATTCACCCAATACCCATCTGACAAGGGGTTAATATCCAGGATATATAAGGAACTGGTAGCACTTCACAAGAAAAAAAAAACTCATCAAAAAATGGGGAGAAGAAATAAACAGAATCTTCCAAAAAGACAAAATTCCAATGGCCAAAAGGCATATGAAAAAGTGTTTTTCATCTTTAATCATCAGAGAGATGCAAATCAAAACAACAGTGAGGTACCATCTCACACCACAGAAACTGGCACACATCCAAAACAGCAAGAACAACTGGTGCTGGTGTGGATGTGGGAAAAAAAGGAACTCTCATCTACTGTTGCTTGGGTGACGAATGGTACAGCCCTTTTGGAAAATAGTATGGGCATTTTTCCGAAAACTAGATATTGAGCTCCCATTTGATCCAGCAATAGCACTCCTGTGAATATACCCGAGAGACAGAAAAACACATAGCAGAAACACTATCTGTACTTCTTTATTCATCTCTGGGCTATTCACTATAGCTAGAATCTGGAAACAACCTAAATACCCGAGACCAGAGGACTGGCTAAAGAAACTGTGGTTCATCTACACTATGGAATACTATGCAGCTATCAGAAAAGATGAAATTATGAAATTTACCTGCAAATGGATGGACATGGAGACTATCATGCTGAGTGAAATTAGTCAGAAGGAAAAGGACAGATATAGAATGACAGCATTCATTAATAGGCCATAAATAGATACCAGTGTTTTACTAAATGTGGGAAATGGTAATGGCAGATTAAAACTCACCATTGAATATACACAAAAAGATTTAAGTGATAAACTCTAAATATCTTCAGGGCTAGCCACAATGTGTAAAATAAGAGGGAGAGAATTCAGAGATAGAGAGAGAGAAAAAAAAGAGGAGAAATGGGGCTACCTGCTATTGAGGCAGCCTGGGAGTGGCTGGGAGGGGGGTGGGGGTACATTGGTGGTGGAAATGGGGCACTGGTGGAGGGATGGGTGCAGGAATACTGTATTACCAAGAACCAATTATGAACACCTTTGTAATTGTATGTCTCATGGTGGTATAATAAAAAAATTTTAAAAAATTTTACTTTAAAAATAGAGTTTTTGTAGCTCAATTCATTTATTAGTTTATTTGGGAAAGATTGGGGCATAACACAATTTTTCTTTTTATTTGCTTATGTTCAATTACATCTTCAAGTCAGAAGGAAAAGGACAGATATAGAATGACTGCATTCATTAATAAGATATAAATAGATACCAGTGTTTTACTAAATGTGGGAAATGGTAATGGCAGACTAAAACTCACCATTGCACATAGAGACTTAAGTGATAAACTCTAAATATCTGCAGGGCTTGCCACAATGTGTAAAAGAAGAGGGAGAGATGCAGAGACAGAGAGAAACAGAGAGAGAGAAAGAGAGGAAAGCGGGGGTACCTACTATTGAGGAAGCCTGGGAGTGGGAGGGATGGGGTGGATACATTGGTGGTAGAAATGGGGCACTGGTGGAGGGATGGGTGCTGGAATACTGTATTACCAAGAACCGATTATGAGCACCTTTGTAACTGTATGTCTCATGGTGGTATAATAAAAAAATAAAAAAGAAGGCTAAGGTGGTTAATATATATTCATGCAATAAAATTATTTGAGGGAGAGAACAGATTCATGACTTTCCAAAGACTTACAGTTCAACAAGTTAAAAAGCAAACCACTTATCTGTAGATTAAAAGAAGGATGTGTTTTTGGTGTGGACTAAATAAAAGAAGTAAATAAAATATTCAACAATCAAGTTTAAAATGAGGTAAAATATAAATAAAGGGACAAAATGATAGAAAAATCCGATTTGTATAATGACCACGTTAAAAAGTACTTATTATGTGCCTGACAATATGAGAAAAACAGGATTCCCTTTTACATAGTTCACAGTTTTATGAGTAGCTCATATAGTAGCAAAAAATTTAGACCCTGATATGGTAGGTGTGATACTGCAAAACTATAAACCTGGAACATTGTTATTACTGGCATCATAAATCATCTGCCTAAATAAAAAATTTAAATAAATATTTTAAAATATAAACAAAATTCAAGAATATAAAACCACTTAAAATTATCATTAATGAGATATAAATATTGAGTTTCAATAGAAACTAGTATGTATAAATATGATGAAGGCATTATTTGAGGAATTTGGTGCCTTACATCACTTTAAGGATATGATCAACTAAGTGGTTTATGAATGAGATAGGAGAGGAGCTATCCAGATCTTGGAGACTTAATGACATGGCTTGGAGTGACAAGGTTCATAATGAAAGTCAGAGGTAGTTAAGAGTTATTGAGAAGTATCAGACTATTTATAGGAACACACGCAAAAATAAACATAACAATCTTCTGACATTCATACCATCTTCATTATTATCTATTTAGCAAGCAAGGAAACTAAGCATAAAAGTGAGAAAATATGCTACACAGTTCATACAGATTAGCTACAAATGGTAATTCTGATTTTGTTTTTATTTTTAGTTAATTGTTTTTTGATTTGGGTGGACCACACCCAATGGTGCTCAGGGTTTTCTCCCAAGTCTGCACTCATGAATCAGTCCTGGTGGGGTTCAAGAGAGCCCTTGGAGTGCTATGGAGAGAACCTAGGGTTAGCCATATGCAAGGTAAATACTTTGTCCTCTGTACTTTGTCTCTAGTTACATTGTTTATATTTTTAAGAATAAGAAAAATTTTGCATAATGATAGGAAATATCACAGTATCATGTGTTTTGTTTTCAAAATAAGTTTAATAGCAATGAAAAAAGTTCATAGCATATTTGTAAGTGAAGTACATAAGATGCATCTGATAATTAGATGTCTAAAACTTAACTTGGAGTCCTGGTTGAATACACACATTTTAGAACTATTACGCACTTCAATAATATTAGCATATTCTACTTCCAGGCTATACAAAAGTAACAGGACCATAGGGATGGAGCTGAAGAATATCTTGCTGAGTGAAGTCAGTCAGAAGGAGATAGACAGATACCAAATGACCTCTCTTATATGTGGGATGTAATGAATGGAAAAGAAAATGTTCCAAAGCAACATAATCTATGAAATGATCTACATAATTGACTTAACTAGGGCAAAGTAAAGCTTGCAAAGCAGTGCAGAGAAGTGGTAAAGGAAGACCTCAAAGTGAGAAGAGCAGAAGTGCTGAAGGATGCAGCGGAAGCCGGGAAAAGTATTCACAACGCCCGCCTGTCCTTCACCAACTATAAGACAAAAATGACTAACCTCCGATGTTCTGATGGATCTATCACATCTTTCATAAAGGAAATAGAGAATATTATCCATGACTTCTACTCAGATCTCTTTGATAGCCACGTCCACCTACCCACATACCAAATTCCACAGGATTGATATGTCATTCCCAACATTCTCCCTTCTGAAATCCGACTTGCCATTTCGTCGGTAAAGAAAGAAACAGCATCAGACTCAAACAAGATCAGACCCAAACACCTGAGGAATTTTCAGTCAGTAATCATTAATACACTAGCTCGGCTCTTCACACGCTACCTGTCTGAATGTAAGGTGCCCTCCCAATGGAAAACCAGCAGGACAGTTCTACTTTTCAAGAAGGGACACATTCACCACATTGGCAACTATTGCCCCATCTGCCTGTTGTCCGTCATCTACAAACTCAAGTATTCCTGAACAGGATTGGCAGTTTGGCAGACATTAGATGAAGGACAACCATGCGAGCAAGCTGGCTTCCGAAAAGGATTCAGCACAATCGACCATATCCACATGACAACCAAGCTCATTGAGGCTTATAGAGAGTTCAAGATGCCTCTCTGTCTCACGTTCATTGATTTAATGAAAGCCTTCTAGTCTGTGGAGATGGAAGCAATCGTGAAGTGCTAGCCAAACAGGGTGTTCAAACCCAATACATAAAGATCCTTTGTGAGCTGCATTATAGATACACCACCAGTATCTCACCATTCCACAAGGAAGTGATCTTTGATGTCAAAAGAGGGGTTGGGCAGGGTGATACCATTTCACTGAAACTCTTCAGCACCACTGTCAAGAACATCATGCAACAATTAGAATGGGAAGGAATGGGAGTCTATCATCTATGGGAAGATAGAGGGTCTGCAGTTACACCACCTATGCTTCATTGATGACATCGTTCTATTAACACCAAACATCAGCCAAGAGGCACAAATGCTGACTGACTTTGACCAAGAATGTGGAAAGATAGGTCTACAGCAGAATGATAAGTCAACAAACCTATGTTCATGGAAAATTAACTAGTTCTAGAGGCCCCATTCACTCTTAATGGAACAAAGATCTCTGAATGCAGTAGCTATGTGTACCTAGGTCGAGAAGCAACATGATAAACGACCTAAGACCTGAGCAGCGCAGGAGGAAGAGAGCGGCATAGAATGCCCTCAAAAGCATCGAAGAAATAGCTAAAGGACAAAGAACCTCTGGCTCCAGGCATATCTCTTCGACTCCAACCATTCTCCCGGATTTAACATACGCCTCAGAGACCTACGCCCTACGAAAGGAGGATGAGAATGCTATTTTGGTCTCCCAAAGAGAAATCGAAAGAGCCATGCTTGGAATATTATGCCTCACTGAGGGAAGAGGGAAGAAATCTGGCGTTCGAACTCCGTCTTTATTCAAAATGCAGGGATGCTGTTTCGTTTGCCAAGGCATCGAAAATCAGATGGTCTGGACATGTAATGTGATTTGAGATGACCGCTGGACTATGCCATTACCGACTAGATCCCATGGGGTATCAAAAGGCATGTTGCCACCCACCTACAAGATGGTCAGACACTTGTCGAGACCCTGAACTAATGGTTTGAAGCTCTTCATATTCCTGAAAGAAACAGATGCCATTCTGCTACACTGGCATGTGATAGGGTCAAATGGAAATATTACTGGTGCCCTCTCGAGCAAATCGATGAATAATGGGATGTCAAGTGATCAAGGGCAAAATAATGACAGGTTGAAAGAGGGTGAGTGATGGTGTGCCGAGACAGCTGTGGAGGGAAATGGACACTAGTGTAAGGGTTGGGGTTAGAATTTTGTGCTCATGAAACCTGAACATTGATAGTATTTAAATCATGGTGACTAAAATAAAAATGAAATAAAATGTAATAGGACTATAATGTGCTCAATTCTGAAGCAAATAAAATAGACAAAACAAAGCAATGCTATCGAGATGGCTTCTATCAGACAATAGCAGAGAAACTTGAGAGACAGGATATAAAACAATGTGAGCCTTATGATTGTACCAGTTTACTATCTAGAAGTTTTCAGGCTTCAGTGTAGTCATGGGAGCTTATATAAAACCAAATGATTTTCTGAGTTGAGAACAAAGTCAAAAGTCCTGAAGTTCAGTAAAAACTGACTTCTCATAACAGACTTTTAGAGTCAAAAGTTGTGCCAAGATCACATAAGGATGAAAGTATTTTTTCATCTAGCAAATCTGCATTAAGCTTCATTGTTGTACAGTTGTCAGTCAGATTAAAATCTAGCGGTCAACAATTAAAATTAGCAAACCCTGTTATTGTCAGGATTACAAAAAAAAAAAAATGCCTATTTAAGAGAAAAATAGATTAAAATTCAGAACAGGCATAGATGTAATTAGCAGGAAATAGAATTTAAACTATGGTTATTATATTATATAAGTACAAATTATACATTTAGGCAGGAAAACTAGAATTAATAAGACAAATAAATGCAAATTATACATTTAGATATGAAAACTAGAATTAATAAGGTAAATACTTTGGATAGAATTATGGCCAATTAGAGGTGACAGAATAAGACATCATTGCACTTAAAGACATAGTTTAGCTTAGAAATCTTTCAAAAACATACATACATCATAATGCATTATCATGCATATGTAACTGGCATTTTTAAAGTAGTGGTTAGAGTAAACATAAAACATCATTTTTTCAAATTTTATGAATTTTATAATTCTGATTACAACTGAATTGAATCTAATTTTAAGAAACATAATAGACTCCAAGTACTTGAGGAAGATGAATATTACATCATGATACATCAGAATAAAAATGCTCCAAACCAGTGATAAAATCATTAAAGCAGAGGAAAATATGGAGAACAAATATATAAATTGCCCTATACTTTCAATGGAAACAATAAATGCAAGAAGACATTGACATAAGTCTGAATATCTTAAGGAATATTAGCTTCTTAATGTCGAATTCTACTACAGCAAAAATATCTTCCAAGGATGAAAAATTCTTGTATATCTCTGTATATATACAAATACATGTGTGTATAAAAGTTTAGAGAATTTAACACCACAGGTCCACTCGATCACTTGATCACTTGACATCCTGTTATCCGTCTCTGTGCTCGAGTGGGCCCCAGTAATATTTCCATTTGACCCTATGATGTGCCAGTTTGGCCCAATGGCATCTGGTTGATTCAGGAATATCAAGAGCCTCAAACCATTTGTTTAGGGTCTTGACGAAGAAGTCTGACCATCTTGTAGGTGAGCAGCCACGTGATCTTTTGACATCCTGTGGGATCCAGTCGGTAACAGCTCTAGTCCAGCAATCATCCTAAATCGTATTACATGTCCAGCCCATCTGATTTTTGATGACTTGGCAAATGAGACAGCATCCCTGACTCTGGAACAGCGACAGAGGTCGGAGCTCTGGATTTCTTCTCTCACTTGAGTGAAGCGTGATATTCCAAGCATAGCTCTTTCGATTCCTCTTTGGGAGACCTGAAGAGCATTCTCATCCTGCTTTCATAGGGCCCAGGTCTCTGAGGCATTTGTTAATGCAGAGAGAATGGTGGAGTTGAAGAGATGTGCCCAGAGCCAGAGGTTCTTTGTCTTTTTTAGCTATTTCTTTTGATGCCTTTGAAGGCATTCCATGCTGCTCTCTTCCTCCTGAGCAGCTCAGGTTTTAGGTGGTTCATCACGTTGACTTCTTGACCTAGGTACACATAACTGCTGCATTCAGAGATGTTTGTTCCATTGAGAGTGTGTGGGGCCTCTGGAACTAGTTCATTTTTCATGAACATAGTTTTGCTGATATTCAGCTGCAGACCTATCTTTCCACATTTTCGGTCGAAGTCCACCAGCATTTGTACCGCTTGGCTAATGTTTGGTGTTATTAGAGCGATGTCATCAGGTAAGCGGATGTGGTTTAGTTGCCGACCATCTATCTTCACTCCCATTCTTCCCTTTTAATTCCAATTTGTAGTGTGGACCATAGGTCCACACTAAAAAAATAAATAAAACATTTTATGGAGAATGCAAATGATAGTATATGAAAAAATAAATCTCACAGGGAATGAAGTCTTCAGAGTTCACATCTATATCATTATTTATATGTATATATGTATTTCTCTTATTATTGAAGTTTATTAAATGAAAATATGCTGTTTAAATAAAATAAAAATTTTAAGAATTATTGTAAAGTTTACTAAATATATAAAGTTAACGATGATAGCATAAGAAATTGGAAAGAGATAAACATAAGTATAATAATGTATTGTGACACCGTGTAGTCTTGTAGACTGCTTTGAGTTAAAGATAAGTATTTTAAACCTCAACACTAGCATTATTTTAGCTAACAAAACTGATAAAGTAGAATAAAAAGTACTCAATTTGTTTGAAAAGTAGAAAAAGATAATAAAAGGCTAAGCAAAAAAGAGCATGATGATGTAATTAAATATATAAATAATCTCATTAAATATAAATGGAATGGATATACAAAGTTATTTCAGAACTTTTCTTATGGAATGTGAAAATGGGAGACTACTACATTGCATCAACCTCATGATTTTATGACAAAATATGAAAATCAGGTAGGGGCAGTAATAGAGCAGGGTAGGGTTTCTGCCTGCTTGGGGCCTAGGCTGGGTCAATTGCCACCATCCCATATGGTCCCCTGAGCCCTGCCAGGAGTAAACCCTGAGTATCACCAGGTGTCACCCCAAAAAGCAAAAGATAAAATAAAATATGAAAAGCACTCCATATCCTGATATCTATCAATGATCAATAATACCTACCTTCAGTGAACTCTCTATAACCATTACCTAGCCCCACAAATAAAACAAACATTACAAGGAAATAACCAATAAAAGTGTGGAATAATGCAATGTAATAGGGAGCTAATTAATTTGTGGTCTATAAATGATCCTCTTCCTATTTAGTTACCATATAGTTCCCAATAGTTGTAATGATAGTTTTGCTTATTGAAATAATATTCAATACAGTGATACATGTTCTTTAAGGGTACATGTGTCTTAAACTATTCCACAACACAACAAATACCAATATCCTTACTTACTGTCACCTGGACTTCCTCTTGTTTTTGATTTCTCCTTCCTATTTCTCTTCCCTATCCATAGCACTACTCTGAGGTCTAAGTCCATAGGTTTTTTTCTTTCTATACTTTCTGTTTTCAACTTTTGGCAATCTATATTATACATTTGAGTGAATGTATTTGATATTTGATATTTCTTTTTCTGTCATAGTTCACTTAATATAAACTCCTCTAGTTCCATTCATGTTACAGAAGCAAGATTTCTTTTCTTTTTGCACTGAGTAGTGTTTCATTGTGTACATATAGTCCACATTTTCTTGATCCACTTATGTGTCATTGGGCACTTACTTCTATATACTGACTAGTAAATAATGCTGCAAAGAACATACATGTGCGTATTATTCTCAAATCAACCTATAGTACATCGTACCATACAGAGCAGTTAATGCAAAATTGATTAAAGACCAGACCTGGAAGTCGGATCCAAAACAATAAAATCCATTGAAGAAAATATAGCAAAATACTCCAGGATATAGGCTTCTGTGACATAGTTAGGGGATTACACTCATTGGGAAAGAAACAAAAGTGAAAGTAGACAAAGTAAGCTAAGATAAAAGACACTCACTATCACTAAAACCGAAAGTGAAAACTATCACTACTCCCTCCATAAGAGAAAATCTCAGCAAACAATACAGTCGAGAAACTTGTGATATCCTAGACATATAAGGAATCACAAAACTCAGCAATAACAAACAACCCCATCAAAAATGGAAAAGAACTGAACAGACACATCCTTAAAGAAGACATATAAATGGACAATAGGCAACACAAAAACTTCATTATCCTTATCAAGAGGTGCAAATCAAAATGAAAAAGAGATATTACTTGATACCTTTGAGAATGGCCTATATGATAAGGCCAGAAATTAGGAGTCAAGTGCCAAGTTATGGAGACAGTCCAAGAACCCAACAGCAGAATTTGATCTTAAATGACATTTGTTTTTAATTAAAAACAAATGTTTGTTTGTCATTAAGGCTTTTATCTTTTTCCTTTCCAGTGTTACATAATAATTACTAAAATAGTTAACTCAGGAAATATGGTATTTCCTATGTTTTAACTTAAAATCTAACAGTCTGATTCTTAAGAAAATAAAATTGCTCTTGGAATTTGAAACTTAAACTATACAAAAGAAATATTCTATTTATAGAATATTTATAGAATATAGAATATTCAATAAATAGAATATTTTATAGAATATTTAAATATTCTATTTTAAATATTCTAGCTACAGAATATTTAAATATTCTAGTTATAGAATTTTTAGATATTCTAGTTATAGTATTTAAGTTACTGGATTTGGCATATTGAACACGCATCGGACAGCTTGCCAGGCTCTGCCAGGAAAAGAAGCGCCGGTAGCGTTGGTGTCCTTGTCAACACAAACATGGCTGTCAACATTGATTCATTTGAATGCCTAACAAACCAAATAGGACGATTACACTTGAGGAGATGTGGCCCACTGCCAGCAATTTCTATCTTCATTGTCTATACACCAACATCCACATACAAAGAAGATGAAATTGAGAAATTCTACATGGAATTGGAGGAGTTCTATAAAAAAGATTACACCTTCTACAAGATCATAGTCGGCGATTTTAATGCCAAGATAGGACCAAGAAGATTGGCTGAAGAACTCCACATCGGGACCCATGGCCTAGAATGGAACGAACAGGGTGAGAGACTATCTGAGTTCATCATGTCCACCAAGACCATTCATGGGAACTCACAGTTTCAGAAGGCTGAAGCGAAACGTTGGACATGGGAATCTCCTGGCGGACAGTTTCACAATGAAATTGACCACATCAGCTTCAATCGACGGTTTTGTCTGACCGATGTTGCTGTCGTCCCCAAATTCCAGACCTGATCGGACCACCGTCTCCCTTCGTGCAAAATTCTACTTCCCGTAACGGGGAGAAAAAGCTGCAAAGTTTAAGAAGAGAACTCCCAGAACGACCACCAACTGGGAACTCTTTGGAATCATTGCGGCAACATGGGAAGATACCATCATTGATGACATCGATGAAGAATACAACCGACTGGTTCAGCACCTCCATGATTGTGCGAAGAATGCCGAGAGAGAGAGAAGACACAAAAGGACGCTTGTCTTCAGAAACTCTTGAGCTCATTCGCCAGCGTGGCAAGGCGCGAGCCTCATGAGACCAAATGCTAACGTCCAAGCTTGCTAAACAGTGCAGAGAAGCGATAAAAGCAGACCTCAAAGACAGAAGAGCAGAAATACTGGAAGATGCAGCAGAAGCCAGGAAAAGTATTCACACTGCCCGCCTGTCCTTCGCCAACTATAAGACCAATGACTGCCCTCTGACGCCCTGATGGATCTATCACATCTTCCAGAAAGGCAATGGAGAAGATTATCCAGGATTTCTACTCAAATCTCTTTGATAGCCACATCCACCTGCCCACATACCAAATTCCACAGGATGAATATGTCATTCCCAACGTTCTCCCTTCTGAAATCCGACATGCCATCTAGTCGGTAAGGAAGGGAACAGCACCAGGCCCAGACAAAGTCAGACCCGAACACCTGAAGAATCTGCCATCGGTACTCATCAATACACTAGCTCGGCTCTTCACATGCTACCTGTCCGAATGCAAGGTGCCCTCCCAATGGAAAACCAGCAGGACAGTTCTACTGTTCAAGAAGGGAGTCATTGATGTCAAAAGAGGGGTTTGACAGGGGTGATACCATCTCACCAAAACTTTTCAGTGCCACCCTCGAGAACATCATGAGACAATTAGAATGGGAAGGAATGGGAGTGAAGATAGATGGTCGGCAACTACACCACCTCCGCTTCGCAGATGACATTGTTCTAATTACACCAAACATTAGCCAAGCGGCACAAATGCTGGATGACTTTAACCGAGAATGTCGAAAGGTAGGTCTACAGCTGAATCTGAAGAAAATTATGTTCATGAGAAATGAACTAGTTCCACAGGCCCCATTCACTCTCAATGGAACAAACATCTCTGAATGCAGCAGTTATGTGTACCTAGGTCGAGAAGTCAACATGATGAACGACCTAAAACCTGAGCTGCGCAGGAGGAAGAGAGCTGCATGGAATGCCTTCAAAGGCATCGAAGAAATAGCTAAAAGGACAAAGAACCTCCCGGCTCCAGTCACATCTCTTCAACTCCACCGTTCTCCCTGCTTTTTAACATACGCCTCAGAGACCTGGGCCCTACGAAAGCAGGATGAGAATGCTATTCGGGTCTCCCAGAGAGGCATCGAAAGAGCTATGCTTGGAATATCCGTCTCACTCAAGTGAGTGAAGGAATCCGGAGTTCTGACCTCCGTCGCTATTCTAGAATCAGGGACGCTGTCTCGCTTGCCAAGGCATCGAAAATCAGATGGGCTGGACATGTAATGCGATTTGGAGACAACCGCTGGACTAGAGCCGTTACCGACTGGATCCCACGAGATGTCAAAAGATCACGTGGCCCCCCACCTACAAGATGGTCAGACTTCCTTGTTAAGACCCTGAAGGAACGGTTTGAGGCTCTTCATATTCCTGAATCAACCAGATGCCATTGGGCTGCATTGGCACGTGATAGGGTCCAATGGAAATGTTACTGGAGCCCGCTTGAGCAAATCGATGAATAACGGGATTCAAGTGATTCAAGTGATAGATATTTAAGTATTTTGGTTATAGAATACTTAAATATTCTAGCATAGAATACTTAAATATTATAAGGAAAATATTTCAAACAAGGGGTGTGAGAAAATATATTTTGCATAAGATCTTGTGATATATCTCCATGGGTTAGGAGCATGCTTTATACGCATGAAGCCCTGAGTTTGATATCTGAGCTACATGCTACCCTAGACAGCATTTCTCAGTGTGGTCCTGGCATCCCATGGTACTGCTGGGAAGGCCCCTACGAAATATTTAAAAATAAATGCTTGTAAATTTGTTCTGTTGCTATTCATAATCAAAAGTTCCTTAGAATTGAAATGATAGTTGCTTTACCTGAGTAATCACAGTTAACCGCTAGTGACAACTCCTGGAAGAATTCAAATTATTTTTTGAAAGACTGGAGATGTAATACAGTAAGTACTAAGCACACCAGGAAGGATGCCCTGAGTGCTGAGTCAGGAATAAATTCTGAGTACAGCCAGGTGTGGTAAAAAATATTAAAACATTTTAAAAAGAGATTGTCGTAAGATGTAATGGTGGAATCTAGGAAGCACTGTCATTAGTTGTAGTATAAAAACTGTAGTATATACAAAACCCCATTTCTAGAAAATACCAGAAAAACCATGTTACTTTTATATGGCATTTTTTAGTTACTTACTGGAGGGATAAAAAAATGCTTTATGCAATCCAAACAGTCCACTGTTTCTTACTAACGGATAGACTTTACATATTTGAAAACTGACCAAAGAATCTATTTTGGTCTCAAGTATAGAATGTTTAGCAAGGACATGCATTCCCTTACATTTACTTGTCTTTTCAGCAATTTAAGCCCCATTTTCTCTTTTCTTTTAAAGAGATTACCACATAAAAGACAGGTTTAAAAATAAAGATAAGACACAGGCCATGTTGTTATGTTCTGTGGAGATGATGTCTCCATTAGTAAAACACTAGAAAAATCACATGGTGCTAGTATTTTGTAGGCAGTGTAGCTTTTTCTCATTCCAAATAATGTTGGGTTCAAAAGAAATGTTAAATGATTAGAAGTGAATAGGTTCAATAGACTTATCTCTTATTCTGAAATGGTAATTAGACATGTAAACTGTGTATGTCAATAAAAACCTAGCTATAGATCTGCAAATAGGTGAATAGAAGGAAGATCAAGTGCAATCTAATTACAGGCTTAACCTTATTCAGACACCATCTCCTTATGGTATAAGGACCACAGTGAAATCTTTAAATAAAACTTGTAAAATAAGAGAAATGGAACAAGACACAGAAGTATTACAGAAGCATAGACCCCTGAAAACGATCTGCTGTACAAGCAAGAAATAAGTGAAAAAAGTTTCTTTTCATCCTTTATATATGTGCAAAAGTAGACTATTAAAATAATAGTATACTATCATAGAAAGTAGACAGGATAGATTGAAAGGGAACTTGAAGAGACTGAGAGTTGGTACTGAGACTAACAAAACTGATGTCTAAATTAGAATATATTAACAATCTAATTGATAGTGCAAAAATTAAAAATTATTACAGAGGTAAAAATTCAGTTCTCCCATTTTTTAAAGAAAATGATACTATTTTCAAATATATAGTTATATATTCCAAATATATCACTATATTTGGAATCCATACTTTTATGTTACAAAAATCTCAATAAATATACTAAAGCAAAGGTAGTGCTGGTCAATTTTCAAGAAAAAACATTCTAAAGCTAAAAGATAATAAAATAATTTACAACATAAAATAAATCTATATAAAATAAGTCCTATTTCCAGGCAGGGGTGAAAAATACATTTGTTTTAGTATTTTTAAAAAAGTCATAAATTGCTATAATGGATGGAAATGGAGAAGATTATGTTGAGCAAAATTAGCAGAAGGAGAGAGACAGATACAGAATGACTGCATTTATTTGCATGGCATAAATATATATGTACATATTATGATACCAATTCCAGGTCAAGTGAAACATATGCGGAGGTCTTGTCAGGTGGAAATTATCACAAACGTGTGTGGGGAGTCAGAGTTTAGGTAAGACAGAAAATGGAACAGGGGTGCTAATAATGTCGGGGGTACTAATGCCAACCTAGAACTGGCTTTAGAGGCAAAGGATACACATGACAACCTTTTAATGTATGTTCTGTAATCCTGTCTGGAAGGGAAGGAAAGAGAAAGAGAGAGAAAGGGAAAGAAATAAAGAACCTGCCGGAGCAGGGCTGGGGAGGGGGAGGGGGACGGGGGTGTTGGTGGTGGGAGAGTGGGCCTGGTGGAGGGGGGGTGCTGCACTGTATGCCAAGCCCAAACTGACTTTTTAATTGTATATCTTTTTATTTGTATTCTCACGGTGGTATAATAAAATACTTAAAAAAAAAAAAAAGTGAGCAACTTTGCAAAACCATAAATGTCGCACTATTGTAAATAGTTGACTGCTATTAATCAAATTAAAAGCATTTGTTGGTGATGTAAAAATAAAAATAAAAATTTCATAATTATTTTTACAGAACATTTAAAAACTAAAATCAGGGCCGGAGCGATATTTCAGAGGGTAGGGCATTTGTCTTGCACACAGCCGGCCCCTGCCGGCCCGGTTTGATCCCCGGCATCCCATATGGTCCCCTGAGCACCGCCATGAGTAATTCCTGAGTGCAGAGCCAGGAGAAACCCTGAGCATTGCCGGGTGTGACCCAAAAAAGAAAAAAAAACTAAAATCAGAACACCACAGCAAATTTAAAAAAATTCAGCTAGCTTTATATAGAAAAAATGCATAAACCTGAAAATTTTAGTATCCAACAACCTAAACTCATAGACAATATCAACATTATGAAAATTATAGTTGATAAATCATATAAATTTAATAAAATTAACGTCCTATAAATTCTAATGAAAAAGCAGAATTTCCTTATTTGATTATCTGTCAGTTTCCAGAAAGTAGTATTAAAAATGGATAAATAAAAAAATAGCAAAACACTGTGAACACTGTAATGTCATAATTGATCCCAGTATCTAGTTTGTTTTAAAAATGTCCTTGCCTTAAGGATAATTAGTCACCATAGGTTTACTTGAGATTTTAATCTTCTGTTAGCATGAGATATATGTGATAAGTTAACTATTAATTCTGATAACTATAATCACTGCCATATGGGTACCATATAGGATGCCACCCGACTGAATCCCATGAGATAACAAAAGATATCATGGCCACCCACCTACAAGATGGTCAGACTTCTTCGTCAAGACCCTGAACGAATGGTTTGAAGCTCTTCATATTCCTGAAGCAATCAGGATGCATTGGGCTACACTGGCACATGATAGACTCAAATGGAAATGTTACTGGTGCCCACTCGAGCAAATAGATGAATAACGGGATGTCAAGTGATCAAGTGAACATAATCGCAAAATCCCTGGTGTATACCTGATGGCATTAACTTTCTCTCCAATCCCCTGATACAAATCTACATGTCAATGCATATTCTGAGAATCAGATTTCTTCTCTAAAATAGATCATAATTTTTCCAACCACATATGCTACTGGTGTTTTAAAAATGATATGCACTTTGTTTTTAAATTGCTAGAGCTGATGAAATTTTGTCTTATCATAGGTAAGGGCATATTCTCGGGCATTAAATACAGTTCAAAAAAATTTTTTAATTAGTTTTAACTTTGGTTTGGAGGACACAACTGTCTTCCTCCTGGCTTCACTCAGGGATCACTCCTGGAGGGAGTCAGGGAACCATTTGGGGTGTTGCACATGAAAAGGTTAGCAATCTTAAGGCAAGAAAATTACTTGTACTATCTCTCTGAACACTCAAAATAAATTTTGGGGTTTTTGGGGGCGGTTTACTGCACCCAAAATTACCTATGGCTAACTCCTGACTCTGAGCTGAGAGGTTACTCCTGGCCAGCTTAGGTACCATATAGGATGCCAAAGATCAGAACAGTTATGCCAAATGTAAGACAAAATCCCACTGGTTAGTGCTGGAGTGATAGTACAGTGGGTAGGGCATTTGCCTTGCACGCTGAAGGTCGAGGTTGGATCTCTAGCATCCCATATGGTCTACTGAGCACTGCCAGGACTCATCCTGAGAATCACTGGTTATGATTCCAAGAGCCAAAAACAAAACAAAAAAAAAAAAAAAAAAACGCTCTACTGGCTATACCATCACTCTGACCACTTCAAATTTCTCTTTGACTCCTTCAATTTTTCTGAGGATACTTTCTTTAAATCCATTGACCCCTAATCTGTGCTTGAATTCAGTTACAATAGCTATTAAGGTATCCTTTAAAAAAAGAAAGAAAAGGTCATTATGGGGAATTTTCATAGTTAAGACATTGGTTTGGGAGTTTGTTTTTGTTTGGGAGACTAGAACTAGGAGAACTTGAGGGGCCACATGTGGTGTTGGGATGGAATCCATGTCAGTTGCATGCAAGACTAGCACTATTTCTTTTAATTTTTTTATATATTAGTATACCACTGTGAGATATACAATTACAAAGAAGTTCATGTTGGCTTTCGGTCTTACAGTGTTCCAGCACCCATCCCTCCACCAGTGACTGCTGATGTTGAGAGAGATTATTATCATAGGATTTTGTGCCATGTTTAAACATGTTGTAATTTTGGGTTTTGTCTTATTTTACAATAGACCCTTCAGTTCTCCTTTTAAAGTTGGATTTGAGTCCACAAAGTTCCTGAGTTGTTGTGTATCCATGAAGTTGTGTATCTTTCCTTCATATCTGAATGTGAGTCTAGCTGGATAAAGAATTTTTGGTGAGACCTGCAGTTCATCGATTCTTTTCACAATATCCCACCACTGTTTTCAGGTTCGGAGTGTTTCATCTGAGAAGTCTGCTGTAAATCTTAGGGATGCTCCTTTGTATGTGATTTCCTTCTTTTAACATGCTGCTTTCAGTATTCAATCTCTATCTATAGTTTTTGTCATTCTAGTATCTTGGAGTATTCTTATTGGAGTTTCTTTCAGCTGGTATAACCTATGGGCCTCCCTGAATCTGGGATCAAGCATTCTTCAGTTCCCAGAACTTCCCAGCAATGATGGCTTTGGCAGTTTCTTCTTCATCAGGGTTTTCTTCTTGCCCTTCTGAGACCCCGATAATGCGTATGTTGTTCCGTTTGGCCTTATCCTGATTATCTCTGGTAGTCTGTTCATTAATTGTGAGTCTCTTTTCCATCTTCTGCTGTTGTCTAGAGAATCTTTTGGACCTCATCTTGGAGATCACCTATTCTTTCTCCATCAGTTGTTAGTCTGCTTTGCAGTTCTCCCAAGTGCGTTTTTCATTACACTTACCACATTTCTAATAACTGTCATTTCTGCTTGCATTTTGGTCTGCACTTTACTCATTTCTGCTCTCAATTCTCTTGCATTTTATTGATTTTTGTATTTCATTGCTTCCCTTGAGTTCCTTAGCATCCTTAATTCCTTCAAAATTTCCTTATCAGAGAGGTTATATAGCTCATCATTATCGCTCGCTCATCTGGGCTAGTGACTTCACTCACTGAGTTTGATGGAACTCTGTGTTGCTTTACCATTACGACTATTGTAGTTTGCAATGTGTGTTCTTGGGTGGCTAGATAGTACAGTTAGTAGGTGTCTGGGTTGTTTGCAGAGTTTGGGATGGGTGGCAAGGAATGTAGGGATGAATGCTCATAGGTAGGTGGGATTGGAGGCATCTGAGGGAACTGGGAGGAAGGGGTCCGCTTGCAGGTCCAAGGCTCTGTGCACCTCGGCCCCGTTGATGAAAGTCCCGGGCCTTTAACCTGGGCCTGGTTGGTTCTTTGGGGTACACAGGGCTCAAACCCCGACTAGCACTGTTTTGGCACTCTTGTCCCATCCATTCCATTTTAATAGTTTTCTGATCTCTTTAGATTATGCAAACAAATATAAGCACAAAATTAAACAAGCAGGCTATATATATTTTATGTGTTGTATGTTTGAAAAAATAGATCTAAAAACATTGATCAGAAATCGTACCAGGTGACAAAAATACTGATATGTCTTAAATCACCTGCTATAATTCAGAAGCTTTGCAACTGTTATCTTGTTCCCAATACAAAATTTAAATTAATTTCAAATTGTTAAGTATATTGTAGTAATTTGTTATTTAGCAGGACTACATCTTTTTAATCAAATTTATGTGAAAACTTTTCCATAAGAGAAAATAAAGCATTTATATTGCATTCCCATTTAAGTAGGAAGTCAATCATATTTCTGATTGATTAAGTCAATCAGAATTTTTGTTTGTTTTGGTTTGATTCAGGAGCTACATCCACTGGTGCTCAGGACTTACTTCTGATTCTCCTCACAAGGATCACACCTCCTGGGTTCAGGGGACTATATGGGTGCCTGGTATTGAAACTGGATCAGTCATGTGCAACCCTATCTGCTCAACTATTTCTCTGGCCCCATCAATCATAAAATTGAAACACATGATCTGCAAGCAATACAGGTAAAAAGCAGCTAACAAAATGGTTTATGATAATTTTCAATTAAGGTTTTAGAAAAGTAAAGTTTAAATTTGTTTATCTGTGTAGTTTCCTAATCTAAATAAATCTGAATTCCTCTTAAGGATATGGAAAGAGTTAGAGAGATAGGTCAGTACAAAAAGGGAATGCTCTAAAGCATAAATTCCCAAGTTTGATACTGACCATTCTCTGATCCTATAAACAATACCAGAAATAGAGGGATTCTAGCAGTGCCGCTCCCAAACAATTTACTGAATTCAACAGGTTTGACCAGGTATGACTATGACTGGCTAACCAACACCTAAACACTGCCTGGGAACTTCCTACATTGCCTTTCCGCCTAAAAGAGGAAGAGACAAGGATACTATTCCAATCTCATCCCCACCTCTTGTCTGAGACAGGAATGAAGACCTTCACAGAAACCAACTGTGATTTCACTTTGATCTTCGACTTCTTGGCTCCAGACTCAATAAGCATTTGTTGATAAGCAGCTCGGCATGGGATTTAATCAGTGACAACCTGAGCAGAGTAGCATATTGATATTTTTCTTAAGGAAAAATCTCAAATTATCTAACATTAAAGTCCTGTAAACCCTGCTCTGATCTTCAGACTAACGTAAAAAATAAGGAGAATGCAAGTTGAGGGTTGGTAAATGGAAAAGAACCTACCTTCTTTCCTTATGATCAGCACTAAGTCTAATACAAACTACAATTTTCATGAGTGAATTATCAAAATAGAGTTTAATTATGAGCAACTTCTATCTTTCAGTATGAAAAAATAAGATATTAGATGAAGTATTTCTGTTTCTCTATATTATACTTTAATCTTCACAAGTAGTCAGAACTCAATAAATAAATAATACAGTAATCAAAATCATTATATTAATAGTATTGCATGAGCTCACTGTTTGTGATTGCAGTTCTCATTTTAGTCTCACTATAAACAGAGCTTACATAGACAGGAATTCATATGATTAAACATCCTACTTGCAAGCATGAATATATTATGAACTGTTAATGTGATACATTAATAAGTTATATCATGTGGCATAGATTTGCTGTTGGGGTAAGGAGAACATTTTCAGTTTCTTTTTTTTAACTTCAAAGCTATTGATTTTGACAAATTGGAAGGAGTCATAAGTCGCAGAGAATTTTTTTATACCACAGAGAACTCAAGATAAAAGGCAGCTACTCTGGACTTTTGGATATGTGTCTACCCTCTTAGATCACTAATTATGATACTTAGTCTATTTGCAAAGTAATTATACTCAGAAATTCTTGCTGACTTGTGTCATTTACCACACATTAAGATGTAGCAATTTTCCATTTCTACCTGAGAAAACAGATTATAAAGATAGTTTGGGTTCACAAGATAAAGTTCTTATAAAAAGAATGTTTTCCATTTCTTATCGTATAATATATCATCAAAAATTGCTAGCTACAACCACAATGATTTCCCAGGACATTGTGTGGTTTATGATAAAATATGAAAGCTTAAGTGAAATCTAGCTGTATGGAATTCATCAAGAGTCACTAAGACCTTTTATTGTTATTATGCCACAACACCAGGTATTCAATAAGTGAAGTCAAATGATATGTCCTCTAGAACCTAACTCTGTCTAGTAAGCCAAGATAAGAAAAAATCATTATCCTTTATGGATGGTAATATAGACTCAGGCATTCTGAAAGTAATTCACAGAAAGTGTATTATAGGAAGTAGATTTATGGAAGAATTCTGATGACCTATATTAGTTTATGTAGAAGTTTGCCATATTAAAACTAGAAAATCAGAAAAGTGATCTCCAAAGAGAGTGACCAACACTTGCAAAGATTTGAGTCTAAGAAGCACAGTATTTTCAATTATAAAGTTTATTAAAAATCAATTATGACATCCTATGAAAATGTAATAACACAAAAAAAAACAATCAAATCTCCCTGGTCATTTTTGATGCTCTTTCAGTCAATATATGCCTAGCAAACTAATGATAGCTGCATTTCAACATATCAGATTTAATTTAAAATATTCTGCTAAAATTCCTGAAGCAGTAATGTTTTATACACTTTTAGGAGACTGATTCTACGATACAAAAAGAATATTAACAAATAACATTTTCTCAGTCATGTCTCAAAATCTTTCCTTACCCAAACAATCTTATTCCAAATCGGAATGACTGATATCTGATTTTTTCTATAAAGTGATAAAGCAGGGCCAGCTCACAGGGTTCAGTTTTCTGAGCTAATGTAATTTTGTTTCCAATAACAATGTAGTTATTTCTTTTTGAAGAGCAAAAGATTTCATGCTAGAAGTAGTGATGTAGAGATTAAGGTGATATTGCACACATCACAACAGACTCTAGCAAGAAAACATTTGGGAGGGAAAAAAAGTAAAGGTAACAGTCAGCTCAGATAGCCAAAATTGCTGGTAACTATTAAACCATAGTCAAAATTTCTGATGCTTTCACACACACACACACACACACACACACATTTCATAAATACGTGTTTCCTAGTGATTTAGATTGTGAATACTGCCAGCAGTCATAGAGTCATTTTACTTAATTCATTATTTTATAATACTTCATGTCATCATACATAGCAGTTATTTGTACTTGAGGTACTTGAGCATTTCTAGGAGAAAGCAAAAAGTCTTACACATGAGCTAAAAATGGAAAATTATCTCTGACAAGATGCCTGTGTTATTCTTTAAATCATTTTATTGATTTCACCATTATCTACAATGGTGTCAGTAAAACAGGGTTTCTGGTTCTCAATGTCCCAACTTTAAACTCATCTCAAATGTTGACCATTGCCAAGAACTTAGGTATATATTAGAAAGTAAATTGGGAGAGGCTTAATGACAGTTCAAAATGTTTATACTACGTGTACGTGTCCAAGAAGCAAGAACGAGTGATTGCCTGGACTAATTTTACCTGCAATCCAGTCAATTGAGAAAAATTCAACCACTGACTAATTATGTAAATAATCAGAACCAAAGCCACAGGGTTTAAACTTCCACTTATGCAGGCATACTATGGTCATAATATTCTGTATGAAAACTTTTAATTGTAATAAAAATATAAATATCAAATAAATACAGCATTATACAAATAGTTTGATATATATAAACTTGTAATCATGGTACCATATGAACCCAAATGTATTTGAGGCCCTCATTCTAATTCTCTAATCTTATTCATGATTTTATATATATATATATATATATATACACACACACATATGTATAGTACACAAATAAATGATGCTATATATACTGTTATATGCTGTTGCAAGCTATATTGGTGCTTATTTAGCACATTTGTATAATTCTGTTGATAATAAACATTATTAGTCTTAGAATTGGTTTAATTATTTTATGCGATTTCTGTCTTTTTTTTTCTTTTCCAATTTATTCTCAGGAACACCTCTCTCAATATATGTCTAACTTTACCAACAGTGAATTCAGTTTAACAATAAATAAGGTTGGGACTCTAGATTATATCATATCCGGATTATATCAAATTACAGCACAAGCATATGCCACTGGGCTATCTGAGTTGACTGTTACCTTTAAAATGAGATGGTTGGCAACTATACCACCTCCACTTTGCTGATGACATTGTTCTAATAACACCAAACATTAGCCAAGTGGCACAAATGCTAGCTGACTTTGACTGAGAATGTGGAAAGATAGGTCTTCAACTTAATCTCAACAAAACAATGTTAATGAAAATGAACTAGTTCCAGAAGCCCCATTCACTCTCAATGGAACAAACATCTCTGAATGTAGCACGTTGAGAACTCAACGTGATGAATGACCTAAAACCTGAGCTGCACAGGAGGAAGAGAGCAACATGGAATACCTTCAAGAGCAACAGACAAATAGCTAAAAGGACATAGAGCACTCCACTGTTCTCCCTGCATTAACATACACCTCGGAGACCTGGGCCCTACGAAAGCAGGATGAGAATGCTATTCAGGTCTCCCAAAGAGGAATTGAAAGAGCTATACTTGGAATATCACGCCTCACTCAAGTGAGAAGGAGAAATCCCGGAGGTCCAACCTCCGTCAACAAACCAGAGTCAGAGACGCTGTCTCGTTTGCCAAGGCATCGAAAATCAGATGGGCTGGACATGTAATGTGATTTGGAAACAACTGCTGGACTAGAGCCATTACAGACTGGATTCCACAGGATGTCAAAAGATCACATGGCTTCTCACCTACAAGATGGTCAGACTTCTTCATCAAGACCCTTTATGAAGGGTTTGAGGCTCTTTGTATTCCTGAAGCAACCAGATGTCCCTGGGCTACACTGGCACATGATAGAGTCAAATGGAAATGATACTGGCACCCGCACAAACAAATTGATTAGTAATGGGATGTCAAGTGATCAAGTGAATTTTATTTTTTAATCAACAACGAAATAAATCTGACATCAGTTTGAGAACAAAATAATGAGAGTCTGTTGTCTATTCTCATACTTAACGCCTCTTTGTGGTTTCTCCACATACAATTTTATACATCATTCTTATAACTACATACATTAGTACAATAGCAAAGTATTTTGTAGGAGGGAATCCAAGGATGATTGATCTAACAAAAGATGTGTAATCCAGAGGAGTCTAGAATGATTCTCCTGTGGTAGAGAGAGAATTAGAGCTGGAGATGTGCCACTCTATGTACAGCCAACTGACTTTCTTCCATTCCTGTTCCCTCACTTTGCATTCTAAACACTTCTTTTCTTTAATATTCAAAATGTTCTCAGCCTCTTATCTGCACAAAAAAAAGAGAGAAGAATTCCTGAAATCTAAGTCCTAAGTTTGTTCTTAAGTGAATGTTATTTTAAGTTTTAAATTTTATGGTAATGGCGATCTTCTGTGAAATAGCTTTGCATCTTTAAAGTTCAGCACCACTCTTGCCATTTGAAATTCTTATAACTCAATTCAAGTAAATTGCAGGGAGCTAGTATGTATAACTTTACCTCATTACACATTTTAAGAAGAGAAAGTGGAAATAATTGCACAAAGACTGTGCTATTCATTGATTTCATAAGATTTTTAATCCTCTCTCATAAATGGTCAGCTCCCTCACGTTTGAATGAGTGTTTTGTATGCTGCAAGAGCCATGTGAAGATTACATATAGAACCCTGCAAACTTTAGACAAAAATTTTTTTCAGTATTTGTTCCCAGTTGTTTCTCGGTTTCTTTCAATTTCTCATGAAAAAGAATTTCAATATGTTCAGTCTTCTGAAAAGGTCTCTGCCAGATATGTTTTCTTGATATATAACTAAGTAATGTGTAAGAATCTTGGAATATATAGCAGTTTACCAAAAATAAACTTGGAAAAATAAAACTCTGTAAGTTTGAGGTCTTGTTTTCTTCTAGGAGCACAATCGTATAAGACACTCTTCTCAAATTGTGACTGCTCAGAGTTATATATAGGGTTGCCTCAGGTACAGCTGATGAGAAAACTGAGGACAAAGTCCTGGGGTACCTCAGAACCTGTGAAAATAAGACAGTAGCTTTGCTTCTCCAGAGATAACACCAAAACACTGTGAATGAGTGAGATTCTGATAAGTACTATAATAATAGGTGTACAACCATTAAATAGGAGTGTGCATTCTAAAAATGACTTAAAGGAATATAGAAAAGTGTCTTCATACCAGAACAATTGCCTGTTTCTCAAGATTAACTCTCAAATATGTCCCTCATTTGGTTCTAAAAGTTTTGATAAATTATTCAATCTTGCATGTCTCAGTTTTGTCATATGTAAAATGTGAATAATAAAATAATAACTTATAAAACTATAGTAAATATTAAATAATTCATATGTGCTAACCCTTTGACAGTGCATGATATATTACAAATTCAATGTTATAACTTATTGTTGAACAGAAATGATAATGGCACTTATATAGAGTGTGTGTGGAGTTACCATTTTCATGGGAACCTTAGGGTCAAACTCTATATACAGTAATCATAACAAATCATTGTCATCAGCTCATCTAACACTCAAAGCTCATGGTAAATTCAGTTACTAAGTGTGTCATATCTTACTAATGATTTTCAGTCAGTCATACACAATTGTGCATCACTATGCATCAATCATAAGGAAAATTTTCAGCCAATAAGACTGAACAATTACAGTTTTTTGATATATTCACCTATTGCATATTCTTTAAAAGTATTTCATAAATTGGGGCCGGAGTGATAGCCCAGTGGGTATGGCATTTGCCTTGGATGTGTCCAGACCAAGGTTAGATCCCTGGCATCCCATATGGTACCCTGAGCACTGCCAGGAGTAATTCCTGAGTGCAGAGACATGAGCAACCCCTGAATAATGCCAGGTGTGACACAAAAAACAAAAAATAAATATTTTATAGTCATATGGTCATGGTTCTGTATGGCATTCAGAAATATAGCAGTAATTAGAGTTAAAACCATTGGACCCTAGAATAATGATATATAAATATTCAACACTTAGAAAAAGATCTCTGGGGCTAGAAAGATAGTGCAATATACGGTGCTTGACTGCACGCAGTTGACATGGGTTTGATCTGGAGATCACAGAAGATTCTGAGCCCCACAAGAAGCAGTCAATGGGTGCACAATAAGGAATCACTGTATCACTGTCTTCCCATTCATCATCAATTTGCTCAAGCAGGCACCAGTAACATCTCCATATGTCCTGTCTCATGCAAGTAGAGCCTAAGGGAACCTGCTTGCTCCAGGAACATAAAGACCCTCAAACCATTCAATCGGGTCATGGGAATGAGGTATATAATAGTTACTGGTATTTGGAATATCAAATACGACACGGGTAGCTTGCCAGGCTCTGCTGTGCAGGTAGCATACTCTTGTAGTCATCTCTAAATCGAGCATTTATTGATGAACCGCGCCGGTTTGTCATAAGCTGGTCTGCTGGGTGGAGTTCTGATGAGGGGGAAGTCCGGATGTGGAAAATGAAGGCCCTTATGGAGTAGGGGGTCGTCTGGCTTGTTGCGAGGCTCTGCTGGGGTGGTGGGCCAGGGCTAGAACCTGCCATCCCTCCCAGGCACCTTGTGAGTGGCTGGACACAGGGAGAGCCAGTAGCAGCTCGACCCATGTCTGTGAGTCTCAACAAGGAATAAGAATGAGTATAGTCAGGTGTGGTACCCAGATTAAAAATAATAATGAGTTTTTTAAGACTCCTGTCTCTTTCACTCAGAGATGTATATTTAAAACTCTTAAAAGAAATTTCCACGTCTTCGCAAAGATTTTACGTCTTTATAGAACTGAATATAATATTATGCTATATGGGTGTACTATAGTTTGTACACATGTCAAATCTTGGTTGCTTTCAAACTCCTGCGATAATGAATAAATCTGCTATAAACATCCATGTGCAGGTTATTTTGTGGACATAGATTTTTAGCACATTTGGATAAATATTAAAGACTGTGATTGCTAAATTTTATGCTAAGACTGTTTTATGAAAGTGACAAATTGTCTTGAAAGAGATAATAACATATTGCATTCCCACAGCAGTAGATATAATTTCTTTAAGTTCCATATTTTTATCAGTATTCATTGTTTTAAGTATTTAGAATATTATCATTCTAATATATATGTATTGATACTACATACTGTTTATCTTTACTTGAGAATTCTCTACTTAAAAAAATAAATGGAAAGATTTCTTGTAGTTGTTTGGTTGGGTTTAGATATGTCTAAAAGACATCACTTGGTCACTTGACATTTCGGTATTCGATTTGCTCAAGCGGGTGCCAGGAACATTTCCATTTGACCCTATAACGTGTCAGTGTAGCCCAATGGCATCTGGTTGATTCAGGAATACCAAGAGCCTCAAACCATTCGTTCAAGGTCTTGACGAAGAAGTCTGACCATCTTGTAGATGGGCGGCCACATGATCTTTTGACATCCTGTGGGATCCAGTCGGTAATGGCTCTAGTCCAGCAGTCGTCTCCAAATTGCATTACATGTCCAGCCCATCTGATTTTCGATGCCTTGACAAACAAGACAGCATCCCGATTGTGGAACAATGATGGAGGTCAGAGATCCGGATTCCTTCTTTCTACTTGAGTGAGGCATGATATTCCAAGCATAGCTCTTTTGATTCCTCTTTGGAAGACCCAAATAGCATCCGAATCCTGCTTTCGTAGGGCCCAGAACTCTGAGGCATATGTTAATGCAGGGAGAACAGTGGAGTCAAAGAGATGTGCCCAGAGTCAGAGGTTCTTTGTCTTTTTAGCTATTTTTTCAATGATTTTGAAGGCAGTCCATGCTGCTCTCTTCCTCCTGCCTAGCTCAGGTTTTAGGTCATTCATCATGCTGACTTCTCGACCTAGGTACACATAACTGCTGCATTCAGAGATTTTTGTTTCATTGAGAGTGAATGGGGCCTCTGAAACTAGTTCATTTCTCATAAACATAGTTTTGTTGAGATTCAGCTGTAGACCTATCTTTCCACCTTCTCGGTCAAAGTCATCCAGCATTTGTGCTGCTTGGCTAATATTTGGGGTTATTAAAACGATGTCACCAGCAAAGCGGAGGTAGTGTAGTTGCCGACCATCTATCTTCACTCCCATTCCTTTCCATTCTAATTGTCACATGATGTTCTCGGGGGTGGCGCTGAAGAGTTTTGGTGAAATGGTATCAACCTGCCGAACCCCCTCTTTTGACATCGATGATCACTTCTTTGTAGAATGGTAAGATCCGGCCGATGCGTTCTCCAACGGTGCCAGGAAGCGAAGTTCCCTTCTACCTCCGAGGCCAGAGGGAAATGAATGAAAACTCAGGAATCCGATGCAATTTTTTAAAGGGCTTTACTATCACAGGTTCCGATATACAATCCAAGAGCTGGGAAAACCTCCAGACTCTGGGTTCCCAGGTAGGTCCCAGCCATGTGTAGGCCAAGATGACTGCCACCACCTATTGAGGCCCAATAGAGAATGGAGAGGATGGAGATATAAAACACCAAGGGAAGCCGAAATGTCAAAAGGGCAAAAGAGAGCTTCTTCTTGCACCTTATTTTATAGCTAGAAATCAGCCAAAACTTCCCAGCCCGGTCCACTTTGGACTGGGCTATCTAGAGATTAAAACAGGAAAACAGCTCTATAGAAATGTAGCAAATTCAGGAGGCCCTCTGGCTGTTTACTAGAACACAGAGCTAATTCAAAGTCTCCTAGCAGAGTTGGGAGGAGCTCTAAGCTAAATATAATTTCTCCCAGCACCTCACCTAATGTCTTAAGCCAAGATCTCCCTGGAAATGCCTTTATAGGGTAGAGAAGAGGGTTTCTGTGATAGCATGCCTCTGTACCAAAGACTATACTAATGCCAGTTAAATATTTCTCCAAGCCTTCACAAGAGTCTTGTCTACTTCACGGTAGTTTTGTATTTTAGTTGCCTTTGAGTTATCAAGGAGCCATGCTTGCTTGCTTGGAGGCAAACAGCATTTCTCTCTGGTCTAATTACTTAGAGATCCAACGTGGCCAGGCAAATATGCTGGTAAGATCTAGCTATTTCCATGATGATTGTGGTAGCATGAGAGAATAGTTATACCAGCCAGTACATAATACATGGTCAGATAAACTGCCACATTTAAACTACCCCCTATCTATGAAGTGACCTGCAGGAGGCAATCCAGGACAGATGCAGAGGCTTTTAGGTGTCCTGCAACAACGAAGGATCTTGATGTATTGGTTTTGATATAAGTTTAGCTAAAAGATATAAGTTTAGTTATTTTTTCCATCTTAAAACATATTTTTTATTTCTTATGCTTAGAATGCATTCTTATTGCTTAGAATGCAGTTGAGCAATTTCTTATTCTCAGAATAAGAAATTCTACTTGTCAGAGCTCCGCCCAGCAGAAGAGCTGATCACAAGCCTGGCTCATGAGGCTGCTTTGTAGCAGCACAGTTCATCAATAAATGCTCGAGATTAGAGGTGACTACAAGAGTATCCCAACCGCAAGGAAGAGCCTGGCAAGCTACCCGTGTCTTATTTGTTATGCCAGTAACAATTATAGACCTCATTCCCATGACCTGATAGAATGGTTTGAGTCTCTTTATGTTCCTGGAGTGAGCAGATGTTCTTGGGCCACACTAGCATGTGACAGGATGTATGGAAATGTTACTGGTGCCTGCTCGAGCAAATCTATGATCAACAGGAAGACAAGTGATGCAAGTGAAGTGATAGAATGCATTATAGATCTGGTACACTAATCATTTATTAGATATTTTTATACAATAGTTTCTCCCAACTATTGTAGTTTATTTTGAAACACAGTGAATATTTAATTTTAATGCTTTTTAAGCATTAAGAAATTTGTACCGTATCAAATGGTGACATTAATAAACAGTCCTGTGGCCAATATTTTATGAGAATAATAAAAATAAAATCTAGTGTCAAAGTCCTTCAAATCAAATCTAGAATCTCACACAACTTATTAATAGTAATAATACCAATATAAGAATCCTCGTTTTTAGCATTCAAGTACAATATCTGAGGTTTTTTCCTCCTATGTAATGATGTACTTGCCTATATGGTCACATTATCCAAAACTTGTTTTGAAACAAAATAGCAGTCATATAGCAAACAGTGCTGACAAATTTCTTGAAAGATCAACAGTTAAATGATAGAGCTAGTTAATTTTCTTCCTCCCTTCATTTCAACATGAACAACAATTTAAATTTAGTAAATAAGCCAAATTCAGGAATCTCCCAGCTTGTCAAAATATGATGGCAATTAAATAGACATCTCCTCTGCACCTCAATTTTAAGGGAATATATTTTTCAAGGTCTTGACAGTCAAAAACTATTTAGATTATTTATGACATTTCCAATGAGTTAGTAACGTTTTTTATTGCATTACATTTTGCATAATATAATTTGTCACTATTTCTTTATTAAGCTTGTTTATATTCATAGTTGTCCCACAACACTATATTTTTCTCTTTGTCAGCTCAGAACTTCATTATGAAGGATGAGGTTTTATCGTTTCCTAGTGATGCAAATGTCTACAGTGAATAAGTGTCATTATGCAGGAACAGGAATTTAGTTTTCCTCCATTAACCAGGCAGGCTAATGACTCAACAAGTTTATAGCTTTCCACAAAATTTGATAGCTCAATGTGAGTTAGAACAAATGAGAGTAACATCAATATAAAGATTAAAGAATTATGCTTATTTTTTGGTGAATTTTCTATCCTTTATTAAACCAAGGACTAGGTTACCATTGAAATAAGAGCAAGAACCTCTTTTTATCTTTACTCTTGATAAAAGGTAATTTATTTTCTTCTACTATCAGTTCAAATAGTCACATGTTCACTTCTCCAGAGTCAATTCAGCTTCAGAGCTTATAGCCAAGATATGAGCATTCATGAGCATCTTTAAAATAAAAAGCTCAACACTTAAACTTCATTGAAAATGGAAAATAATTTATCCAGAAAGTATCAATAAAGGCCCCCATAGTGAACCATCTAAGTTTTCGTTGTGCCTGATCCAGTGAATTTACAATTTTAGGCTCTAAAATTATTCGGCCTAAATATATATTACTGTTTGAATGCATGGCATAAAACAACTTTTCAAGATTATCTAAAGCCAATAGAACATCAATCTCTCACCACCACTATAAATTACATGCTTTTTACATTTCTGATGAAAGGAATGGTAAAGAAAGTGTTAGAGATTATGTACTTAAATTCTTTTGGATTATGTGCATACATTAGTCATTCGATTACTGCTGACTAAAATATGTTGTGCTGCTAGATAATATTCAACTGTGTACATCTATGTACTTTAACAATAATGACACCATTTTACAAATTAATACAATTAAAAATTGCAAATTAAAAATTATAAAGGATGTAACTCCGTCTTGAATCAATCTCCTGTCAGAATGTTAAGGAAGTTCTCTGCAGGACCTATTACCTCAAGAGATTATCCAAAATAAACAAGGGCAGAGACTTGATTCAGGAAAACAGGATATTCTGTTAATACCAGATCAGAAGAAGATTGAAAGAAGAATATATTTAATAGATGTCTTTGAGGGCTCAAAGCAGTCTTTACCCACTTGACAATTTTATCAGGAACGTAAAAAACTCAAGTTGAAAAGACTGAAAATTCAACTCACTTTAAAGTCATTAATTTTAGCTTTTAAATTTTACCTCAATTATAAATACATAATGCTTAAATAGAGGGGAGTAAAATTCTACTATTATTTTTGACAAATAGAACATACTTTTGATATAAGTTACATTGAGAAATTGTGTTGAAAAGAACACATGAAGATCTACGAATAGACAGAGAGCTATTGAAGTAATTAGCAACATGACTTTGAACATGAATCAATTCACCTGGACTAGAACAACAGAAAGTAGTAATAAGATAATATTTGGAACACACCCAAGGATGGGTATTATTTGCCAGGAGAAGAATAGATATGCTTAGAAGCCAGGGATTTTTGCCCTCACTCCTACCAATAACTAGTTCTCACTTCTAAAAGAGGACAAGGACGAGAGGTTGAAGTAATCACCAATAGTCTATGGTGTAATAATTTAATACTGTGCAATTAACCCAATATTTAAAAAAAAAACACAGAGATGAATAAAGAAGTAGAGATAGTGTTTCTGCTATGTGTTTTTCGGTCTCTAGGGTATATTCCCAGGAGTGCTATTGCTGGATCAAATGGGAGCTCAATATCTAGCTTTCGGAGGAATGCCCATATTGTTTTCCAAAAAGGGCTGGACCAGTCGGCACTCCCACCAGCAGTGGATGAGAGTCCCTTTTTCCCCACATCCACGCCAGCACCGGTTGTTCTTGCTGTTTTGGATGTGTGCCAGTCTCTGTGGGGTGAGATGGTACCTCATTGTTGTTTTGATTTGCATCTCCCTGATGATTAAAGATGAAGAGCACTTTTCATATGCCTTTTGGCCATTCGAATTTCTTCTTTTTGGAAGCTTCTGTTCATTTCTTCTCCCCATTTTTTGATGGGTTGGCTGTTTTCTTCTTGTGGAGTGCTACCAGTGCCTGATATATCCTGGATATTAACCCCTTGTCAGATGGGTATTGGGTGAATATCCTTTCCCACTCTGTGGATTGTCTTTGTATCTTGGTCACCGTTTCTTTTGAGGTGCAGAAGCTTTTCAATTTTATATAATCCCATTTGTTTATCATTGCTTCCATTTGCTTGGTCAGTGGTGTGTCGTCTTTAAAGATACTTTTCGTTTCGGGGAGTAATTCTTGCGTCTCCGCGGACCCCAAGCTGCCCCAGGGAAGAGCGGAAACTCCATCAACGGGAACCAAGGCAAAGTGCCTTGGTTCCAGCCCGACTGACTGCCCGACCCGTGCGCCCTGAGTTCCCGGGAAAGCGCCTCGACTCCCCCACAGGTGTGTGAGTAATTCTTGCGTCTCCGCGGACCCCAAGCTGCCCCAGGGAAGAGCGGAAACTCCATCAACGGGAACCAAGGCAAAGTGCCTTGGGTCCAGCCCGACTGACCCCGACCCGTGCGCCCTGAGTTCCCGGGAAACGCCTCGACTCCCCCACAGGTGTGTGAGTAATTCTTGCATCTCCGCTGGACCCCAAGCTGCCCCAGGGAAGAGCGGAAACTCCATCAACGGGAACCAAGGCAAAGTGCCTTGGTTCCAGCCCGACTGACCCCGACCCGTGCGCCCTGAGTTCCCGGAGAAACGCCTCGACTCCCCCACAGGTGTGTGAGTAATTCTTGCATCTCCGCGGACCCCAAGCTGCCCCAGGGAAGAGCGGAAACTCCATCAACGGGAACCAAGGCAAAGTGCCTTGGTTCCAGCCCGACTGACCCCGACCCGTGCGCCCTGAGTTCCCGGGAAGCGCCTCGACTCCCCCACAGCTGCCCCAGGGAAGAGGCGGAAACTCCATCAACGGGAACAAAGGCAAAGTGCCTTGGTTCCAGCCCGGACTGACCCCGACCCGTGCGCCCTGAGCTTCTGGGAACATCCCAAAACTCAAAACCGCCGGGCGGGCGTTAAGCGTCCAGCGCGACCCTCACTACCTACCTTGCATGAAGTACCAGTGAACCTTGGTTCCTACATCCTTGCTACCCACCCAAACTCTTCAAACAGACCAGACCCCTACTAACTGTACTATCTAGTCACCCAAGAACTCACAGTTGCAACCTACAATAGTCATAATGGTAAAGCAACGCAAAAATTCCATCAAGCTCTGTGAGTGAAGTCACTGGTCCAGATGAGTCAAGCAATACCAATGAGTTGCATAACCTATCTGAAAAGAATTTCGGAAAGAACTGTTAAGGATTCAAAAGGAATTCAAAGAAGCAATGGAATGCAAAATCAATAAAATACAAGAGGACATGATAGCAGAAGTGAGGAAAATGCAAAGGGAAATGACAGGTATTAAAAATGAGGTAAATGAAATAAAAAACACAGTGGAAGGCCATCATAGCAGAATAATAGCTACTGAAGAAAGAATTAGTGATCTCGAAGAGCGAGTTCCAAAGATTCTGTACACAACACCAGAAGATAGAAAAAAAGGCTCACAATTACCGAACAGACAACAAGAGATAATCAGGATGAAGCCAGAAGAAACAACATACGGATCATTGGGGTCCCAGAAGGGCAAGAAGAAAACCCTGATGAAGAAGAAACTGTCAAAGCCATCATTGCTGAAAAGTTCCCGGAACTAAAGAATGCTTGCCTCAAGATCCAAGAGGCCCGTAGAATACCAGCTAAAAGGAAACCCCAACAAGAATACTCCAAGACACATCTTAATAAAAATGACAAAAACTATAGATAGGGATAGAATACTGAAAGCAGCAAGATCAAAGAAGGAAATCACATACAAAGGAACATCTCTAAGATTTACAGCAGACTTCTCTGATGAAACACTCCCGAGCCCGAAAACAATGGTGGGATATTGCGAAAAGGCTCAATGAACTGCAGGCTTCACCGAGAATTCTTTACCCGGCCAGGCTCACATTCAGATATGAAGGAAAGATACACAACTTCATGGATAAGCAACAACTCAGGAACTTCATGGACTCAAAACCAACTTTAAAAGAAGGACTGAAGGGTCTACTCTAATGCGACCAAACCCATAAGCACAACAAACACAAAAAAGAAAGATGGCACAAAATCCTATGACAATAATCTCTCTCAATGTCAATGGTCTAAATGCACCAATTAAGAGACACAGAGTGACAAAATGGATTAAAAAATTGAACCCAACATTCTGCTGTCTACAAGAAACGCATCTGAATAAGCAGAACAAACACAGACTCAAGTCAAAGGTTGGAAGACCATTCTCCATGCAAACAACTCCTCCAAAAGGCTGGTGTGGCCATATTAGTATCAGATAATATAGACTTCAGGCTTAAAAAGGTTAGAAGGGACAACGAAGGCCACTTCTTATTAATTAAGGGGTATGTACACCAGGAAGAAATTACACTACTAAACATATATGCACCCAATGAGGGGTCAGCAAAATACATAAAACAACTGCTAAGAGACCTCAAAGAAGACATTGACAGTAGCACAATAATAGTTGGAGACTTCAACACTGCTCTATCAACGATGGACAGATCAACAAGACTGAAACTCACCAAGGAAATATTGGACCTGAAGGAAGAAATGGAAGAAAGAGAGCTAGTAGATATATACAGGGCTTTTCATGCCAAAAAAGCTGAATACACATTTTTCTCTAGTGCACATGGAACATTCTCCAAGATAGACCACATGCTGAGCCACAAAGCATACCTCAATAAAATTAAAAAGATAGAAATTGTGTCAACTATCTTTTCAGACCATGATGCACTGAAAATGGAAGTTAACCGTACGCAAAAACAGGGAGTCAAACCAAACACCTGGAAACTGAACAGCTCACTGCTGAACAACAAATGGGTCATAGAAGAAATCAAACAGGAAATCCAAAGATTTCTGGAAATAAATGAAAATGAAGATACCAATTATAAGAACTTGTGGGACACGGCAAAAGCCGTGTTAAGAGGGAAGTTTATAGCCCTGCAAGCATTCATCAGGAAACAAGAAAGGGCCCACATAAATAACCTGACTACACAGCTGAAGACATTAGAAAAAGACCAACAAAAGGAGCCCAACCCAGGCAGAAAAAAGGAAATAATAAAACTTAGAGAGGAAATCAATGAGTTGGAAACCAAAAAAAACAATCCAAAAGATTAATGAAACCAAGAGCTGGTTTTTTGAAAAAATAAACAAGATTGACAAACCACTGGCAAGACTTGTAAGGACAGGGAAAGAGAGAACCCAAATAAACAGAATCAGAAATAAAAAGGGTGACATCACAACAGAAACCACAGAAATCCAAAAGATCATCAGAGATTACTTTGAGAGCCTGTATGCCGTGAAACATGAGAATCTAGAAGAAATGGATCAATTCCTGAAGTCCTATAACCTCCCACGGCTGAAACAAGAAGACCTCCAATACCTGAATAAGCCTATCACCATTGAGGAAATAGAAACAGTAATTAAAAGACTTCCCAAACACAAAAGCCCAGGTCCAGACGGATTCCCTAGTGAACTCTACCAAACCTTTAAGGAGGACCTACTGCCAGTCCTTTTCAAGCTCTTCCAGGAAATAGAAGAAACAGAAACACTCCCAAACAGCTTCTACGAGGCACATATCACCCTGATACCCAAAGCAGGGAGAGACAACACAAAGAAAGAAAACTACAGACCAATATCCCTGATGAACACGGATGCTAAGATCTTCAACAAAATACTAGCAAACAGAATCCAAAGACTCATCAAGAAGATTATACATCATGACTAAGTTGGATTCATCCCGGGAATGCAAGGATGGTTCAACATTCGCAAGTCAATCAACATAATACATCATATCAATAAAAAGAAAAAATAAAAACCATATGATCCTTTCAATAGACGCAGAAAAAGCATTTGACAAGATCCAGCACCCGTTCATGATTAAAACGCTCCAGAAAATGGGAATTGAAGGGACTTTCCTCAAGATAGTTACAGCCATCTACCAAAAGCCCACAGCAAGCATCATTCTAAATGGGGAAAAGTTGAAAGCCTTCCCCCTGAGATCAGGGACAAGACAAGGTTGCCCCCTCTCACCTCTTTTATTCAATATAGTACTGGAAGTACTTGCCATAGCAATCAGAGAAGAAAAGGACATCAAGGGCATCCAGATAGGCAAGGAAGAAGTCAAGCTATCATTATTTGCAGATGACATGATATTATACCTAGAGAACCCTAAACTCTCTACCAAAAAACTCCTAGAAACAATAGAGCGCATATAGTAGAGTGGCAGGATACAAAATCAACACCCAAAAGTCAGTGGCTTTCCTATATACAAATAGCGAAACAGAAGAAAGGGATATTAAGGAAACAATTCCATTCACAATTGTGCCACAGAAAATCAAATACCTAGGAATCAACTTACCCAAGTATGTAAAGGACCTGTACAAAGAAAACTACAAGACACTGCTCCAAGAGATAAAAGAGGACACAAGGAAATGGAAACACATTCCCTGTTCATGGATGGGGAGAATCAACATTGTCAAAATGGTAATACTCCCTAGAGCTCTGTACAGATTCAATGCAGTCCCTATAAGGATACCGATGACATTCTTCAAAGAAATTGACCAAACGCTCCTGAAATTTGTATGGAACAATAAACCCCCAAGGATAGCTAAAGCAATCCTCGGGAAAAAGAAGATGGGAGGCATCACCTTTCCCAACTTCAAACTGTACTACAAGGCAGTAGTAATTAAAACAGCTTGGTATTGGAATAAAAACAGACCTGTGGACCTATGGAATAGAATAGAGTATCCTGACACCCAACCTCAAACACATGATCATTTAATCTTTGATAAAGGTGCAATGAGTCTAAAATGGAGTAAGGAAAGCCTCTTCAACAAGTGGTGTTGGGGAAAACTGGGCAGCAACGTGTAAAAAATGAATTTGGACCTGTGTCTAACACCATGCACAAAAAATCAGATCAAAATGGACTAAAGATCTCAATATCAGACTTGAATCCATAAAGTACATTGAAGAAAATATAGGAAAAACCCTCCACGACATTGAAGCTAAAGGCATCTTCAAAGGTGAAACATCACTAACAAAAGCAACTAGAAGAAAAGATAAACATATGGGACTACATGAAACTGAAAAGCTTCTGCACCTCAAAAGAAACAGTGACTAAGATACAAAAGCAGTCCACAGAATGGGAAAGAATATTCACCCAATACCCATCTGATAAGGGGTTAATATCCAGGATATATCAGGCACTGGTAGAACTTTACAAGAAGAAAACAAACAACCCCATCAAAAAATGGGGACAAGAAATGAACAGAAACTTCAGCAAGGAAGAAATTCGAATGGCCAAAAAACATATGAAAAAATGCTCATCATCACTAATCATCAAAGAGATGCAAATCAAAACAACAATGAGATACCACTTTACACCACAGAGACTGGCACATATTCAAAAGAGCAAGAACAACAAGTGCTGGCGTGGATGTGGGGAAAGGGGACACTCATCCATTGTTGGTGGGAATGCCGGCTGGTACAGCCTTTCTGGAAAACAATATGGACTTTCCTCCAAAGACTAGAAATTGAACTCCCATTTGACCCAGCCATACCACTCCTGGGAATCTACTCTGGGAAACCAAAAATACGCAGCGGAAACACCATCCCTACTTTTATGTTCATAGCAGCATTATTCACAATAGCCAGAATCTGGAAGCAACCAGAGTGCCCGAAAATCGATGACTGGATAAAGAAGCTTTGGTACATCTACACAATGGAATACTATGCAGCTGTTAGGAAAA